>CM042144.1:104815858-104833358 GCA_023376005.1 Doryteuthis pealeii | reverse complement strand
ATAATGATAGCAGAATGGAATTATTGCTTTTGATTTATTTCCAAAAGAATCAAGGTAAACTATAACCAACCACGTTCAACTTTGACCCCATAACTTTCTGAGCCGTTGGTTTTTTGGCAGTTTACGATTCTTCTTCTTCTTCTTCTTCTTCTTATTATTATTATTATTATTATTATTATTATTATTATTATTATTATTCCGCACTGTTTTTGTCTTAGTCGTTCTTCTTCTTCTTCTTCTTCTTCTTCTTCTTCTTCTTCTTCTTCTTCTTCTTCTTCTTCTTCTTCTTCTTCTTCTTCTTCTCTTCATCCTTCTCTTTTTTCTTCAAGATCCGCCAATACTTAACACGTTTCCATTCTTCTTCTTCTTCTTCTTCTTCTTCTTCTTCTTCTTCTTCTTCTTCTTCTTCTTCACTTTTGCCTTTCTCTTCTTTTTCTTGTACTTCCTTTTATGTATTTGTTTTAATTTTTCGTCATCCTTCTTTCCATCTTCTTCTTCCATATAAAGTAATTCAAACATAATATTTATTTTTTATCCCTTACTTTTCTTCTTTTGTATGGAGGAGTCCCTGTGGCGTATTTGTTAACACACTGGTTTGCGAGTTCGAACCCCAGTCGTGTTCACATTCAAACAAAAACATTTCGGAAAGTTATGAACCTCTCATCCTCTAAGTTATGGGTTAATAGTACCACTCTATAGTCCTTTAATGATGGATTTGGCATTAAATAACACACAAAGATTGATATGCCATTAAACAAAGTAACCAAATCAGACATACACAAGTGCGGGCACACATGCACGCACGCACGCACCCACCACACACACACACACACTCTCTCTCTCTCTCTCTCTCTCTCTCTCTCTCTCTCTCTCTCACACACACACACACATACACGGATATAAACATATATATGGCGTAATGGATATCGTCTTACGAAATGGACTCGGTGACTGGAGTTCAAATACTGATCGACGCCGTTAGCGTTCTACATTGGGTTTCTAAATATTTTGGAGTCCTTAGGTCAGTCGGTAAAAGTATTCGCTGAAGAACCACATGTCTGATACCGGCCCTCGCCAACACAGCCTATGAACATCAGAGTTTAGATCTTTGCAGTAAAGTGACGAGCTGATGGTAGGTGTGGCTTATTGTCTCAGACGCAACACCAAGCTTCCTGGTGTCATCACCATCATCATCATCATCATCCTGTAGCGCTAGTAGCATGGATATCCATTACAATCTCTCGATAATCATTCATTGCTACTGTGAGGTTCTCTGCACAGCATCCAGTATTCGCACAGAGTTGGTCTAAGTACGTCTTTGCTGGGCGACCTACTCTGGTGTGTCCATGTGATACTTCCACAAAAGAACGTGACATGAGTTCATCGTTGCATCTCCATCAGTGACCAGAATGTCTTGTTCGACTTACACGGATGGTTTGTGTGATATGCGGCTGGTGGCTGTACAGCTATTTTGTTGTGAGGTGTTGTTGCAACGTCTTGTTTAAGATTGCGCGCAGTATTCTTGAGCAGCTGAAAAGGGGATATATTCTCTCGTCGTCCCGAGTTCAAATCCTGGATGTGGTAATTGCATTTTACTTAGCGCTAATACTCTTCGGAAAGGTATGATCCCTACTCTCCCTCCAGCTATGGATAAATAGTAGGGCAGACTGGGCTCTTTAACCTTGGTTAGGCAACCAGTCTAGGAGAAGGAAAACTATAAATTCAAACCTGTTGAAGTCCGCTTAAGAAATTGACCTTGTGTAACATCCTACTCGTGTGGAGGGTTTGGTAAATATGCACCAAGGTTAAAAACCATATCAGCTGGGTCTTTAGAATACTCATCTGCACATCTACAGAATGGTAAAAAAACAATAGTGCCACCTCTTGGTTGTGGGTGGTAACCCGTGATGCTTAAGGAAGGATTCATGGTGGATGAGCAGTCCATGACATGCAACACTCTACTTTGTCCCTTACTTAGGCTAGACGGGTGGTCCGATCAATCGGCTGGGCCCATGAAGTCATAGCACCTATATGATTGTCTCAACACAATGTCCTTTATGGCAAGACCCAACCCTGTTTACCATGCATGTACTAGAAGGCGTTTAATCAGGGACTTATCATCCAATGAGATGTCAACTATCATTAAAACAAAAAAGTGGAATGTTTTCTTGAATTTTATTCTTATTGTTGCACATACTGTCTGTTCTGGTTTGTATTTGCTTCTTAGTTTAATGGCATTTAAAACCTCGTGGGTTACTTAATGCTAAATCCATCAAACGTCTTCTAACACACGCATCGTAAAGAGGGTTGGGTGGTTGCATAAGGGAAATAGGGTTGAGACAATCATATAGGTGCTGTGACGATGCCTCCAGGCGATTGATCGGACCACCCGTCTAGCCTAAGTAAGGGACAAGATATATAATTGATATCTCATTGGATGATAAGTCCCTTATCATCCAATGAGATGTCAACTATATATATTCTATCTCTGTCCGGCTGATACCGACAATAGGCCACTCCGCCGACTTTATTTAACTCACCTAAATTAGTTAAGTTATCAATATCATATGAATTAAAAAAAATGTTTCAGTATTTTGTAGCCCAGCTTGTACAAGAAAAGACAACATTTTACATTTTATTTTAAAGATGACATGCTCCAAACAATGGTAAATTAACAAAGGAAACCTTCACTGCTTTGCATCATACAACCTATGCATTTCTAGAATTGACTAAGTATTGCAAGGAAGAATTCAAAATGCTATACCTGGCAAATTTCAAACTGATCATCTTGAGGCAAGGTTTGGTCAATACCGGCGACTTAGTGGTGATCAGTATAATATATCAATGGGCAAGTGTTTGAGTGTGAACAAAAGAAAAATAGAATGCTATCAGTTTTAAAATTGAGCTTACCATCTAATCAGTAATGCATTAAAATTGATTTAAATAATTTACAAGAACCAAATTGGGAGGAAGTAACAGAGCAGCAAAAGTCAGATATTTATAAATTTAGAATTTATGTCAAAGAGGATGATGTTAATAAATGTAAAGAAGTTCTTCCTGTAATACTATATGTAGCCGGTTATTGCTGTTATGCTGTTTTTAAGAAAACTAAATGCAATAATTGCAAAAACTTATTATTTGAAAGAGATAAAGTGGAAGAAATACTTTAAATAAACAGCTATTTTCAAGGGATTAATAGAGGTTTTCTCTTATATCCTAATGATACTACAAATGTTGTTCTATATAATTATGTAGTCATTGGTAAGCTGATAAAAAATCATTCTTTTCTTCATTCGGTAAATCAAAGGAAATTAGCCATACACATAACATTGAATGTTTTGGCAGATCATGAGCTTCGTTTTAATGTTGACACTTGTGATGAGAGTCATAATATTGAAAAAATAAAAAAATATGTTTATCTGAAGCCTCAATATGAAGTTTTGAAGTGTTTACCAAGTCGATATCTCTCTCATTACTGCAATTTCATGGCGAATAAAATCTTGAGTTTCGACCTTGGTTTAAAGATGGAATCTTAATGTATTACCAGAGGAAGAATTAAAGGTTCTAGACCGAGTGAGCGAACTAACCACTGGATGTCAACATGAAGTGAGAGGTATCCCCTTGAATTCCCATAAACGGAAAGCGTTTGGCTCAAGGGCCCAAGATGAGATACAAGGATTGCCTAAGGTCGACCTTGAAAAAATATAACATCGATGAGAAGACCTGGGAGAGTAAGGCTTTGGACCGTGGGCAGTGGAGAAGAGGGCACCACAAAGTTTGAGACCAACCGTATACTGCATGAGAAGTTGAAACGAGATATTCGCAAGAATAAAAAAGTAGACAACCAAGGGCTTCAAATCGGTCTACTATGTGACCACTGTGTAAGGCTATGTATGAGCAAGGCTGGCCTAATCCGTCACCAATCTATGCATCGGCGGGATGGACTAATAAAATACCCTGTGCTCCCTGGAATTACCTGTAAATGTGGGAAGACGTGCAAGACTTTGGCAGGACTAAAGAGCCACTTTCGTGCAGCTCATTGTTGAACTTTTTGAAGCTCACCATTATATTCTTTGAACTATTGAACTTTTTTTTTATCAAGTAATGGCAATACTTGAACACGAGTTTGCTGCCATCATTGTATGTATGTATGTTCGGATGAAACCTCGAAAATAAAACAATTAACGACAAAGTAAATATATATACACATTAAATATCTCCAGTTCTTGATTTTTGTGTAAAACTTATGAAGATTTGATTTATATTCGAGGATAATTGGAAATTAAAATATACATAGAAATAGCATTGAAATTCTACTTAAAATGTTCAGCATTTGTAAATCTCAAAGTAACCACATTACTGCACCAGGGTTTCCCCCTCTACCAAGTTGACGCCGGGTGTTACATAATTATTAGATTCCTGACACTTATGTACCATTAATGTAGTAACCAAAATGGCTGTTATAATTTGCAGCCGGCGGCTTTGAAGGATTGAGTGACTCGGCTTGACCTCAGTCTGATCCTCCTTCTGGGAGATACCGTGGGAATAGGTGGAGAAGACCCTCTTTTGGTTTAGATTAGAAAGAGAGTTTAGTCAGTATCGGCCCAACCACGAAAGTGGTAAGTCGTGTTAAGCTCACGGCCGACTCAAGTATCCTGGTGGGGATTTCGGAATAAAATATGATCTAAAGCAAATCGAAGTCTTGGGTTATTATCTAACTACCAATAACACAGGGCTTCTGATAAAGAGACATCCCCAATGGATGACCAGACACAGAGTCCCCAAGACGAAGTCCAGACGCCAGAAGAAGAACGTAAGATACCAAAGATGAGCAGAAGAATAATAGAAGTAAAGAAAGAGAGTATACAACATGGGTAGTCGCTTCTAATTCTTCTTAAAGGAAACGATATAGCTTTTGTTCTGTGTGGGAACTCCAATCTCTACCAACGGTGGAATATATGCAGCTAATAGCTACAAGCAGGCCCCGACACTAACTTTTTTCATGATCGTCCCGAACAAAAATTATCAACCGTCCCGAATGGGATTTGGACCGTCCGAAATCAAAATATTTTTGTTTAATTCATTAGCATCATCTATACTTGTCAGTCATCAGTAGCATAATAACATGTAATAAAACATTAAGAAAAGCTGAAGCAGTTGACAGAAACAATTATTTATAATCAAGAATAATAAAATAAAAATTTTATAAACTAAAATTTATTCTATTTCCATCTTTATTCGGACATTTTCCAATCATAAAAATATATATTGTGTGACTGTGTCTATTTCTTCAGTGTTGTTGCCATTAGTAATTTTTAAGTTTAGAACTAGACCGTATTTTTGTGGTCACTATTCAGGCAATCACTGGACGGCCAATATTGGAATGTAGTATTAACTTTTAGGAACATTTTTTACCGTCCCCGGCAAACTGTCCCGGATGACGTATTGATCGTACCGGATGTAATTCTTATCATCCCCAGGACGACGGGACGGCATTGATATCGAGCCCTGGCTACAAGGGATGTCCACCTATTGTGTATATGGTCAATGGGAAATGTACAGATAATAAAGCAAACGAATATTATTATATCCCGTCGCAATGCGGAGAAATGGTTCCTTAGAATATATATTATCAATGCACACATATAAAAATGATTAACTACGTATTGAAACTCAGGAAAAATCAATCATTATTAATTAAAGAAGTTTCCAAATTTCTATTAAGACATTCCGATGTTATAAAGTCTGTAGGATTGCTTGATCATCAGACAATAGATGAAATATGATTTTAAGAAAAGAAATGTGTGTATTTGACCGTTGGTATCATTTTTTAATCCTTGGCTCATTTAGTTATGAAAGCAATAATTTTCATTTCGAAAAGAAGAATTCAAGAGCCATGAGCTCAAGGATTTGCCATCAATAATTTTGTTAGGACCAACAGCAAATCATAAAGAATCCATTTAAAACGTCCGTTTCGTTCAATCAATTCACAAGAGGAGTGGTTGATAAATTAGGTACCTAATCTTATAAAACATGTTTTTATACGGGATAGAATAATAAAACATATCAAAATGAACATCGTGAGTTTTTGATAAATGTATATTTACCAATCCTTCTGTTGCTTACTGGCATCAAGTTCTATAGCGCCTTCTTTACCGGCACTAAATATCTATATGTTATATAGCGGCTTCAAATTCACGGCCCTACTTCGTGTATCTGCATACGTAGCGGGTATCGTCACTAACCCTAGACGATATATGTAGTTGTCGTTTAATGAAATCTACAACACATGGGTATAGTAGGAGTTGACTTTATTTCTTCTTCTTCGGCTGGTGGGTGGCGACCGTGACAATAGGAATGACCAAGGGTTGACGATGACTACTACTACTGTTGGGATGTTGAGGTAAAGGGGTGGCTGGTGGCTGGTGGCGTCTCACCGCCCTTGGCCGCGACGGACCGTGTCGACGGTCACTCACTGTTCGCCGTCCGTTGTCTGACACACTAACTTACCTGGGATCCCTGACTTCCTTTTATATATATCAAACGCCTACGCGTTTTCTTTTGTTATCTTTCAGCGGACAAATCTATTTCCGAACTTATTGTTACCCATCCTTCTTTGTTCGCTTTACCTGGAAAAAGTCCTTTGTTACTCTTTTCGTCTTCTCCCTGCCTCGATCCAACCGGAAAACCCTATTTACATTTTCACCTTCTTTTAAATATATTCAATATCAACACTTCCACTCGAGCAGGATGCGACACAAGGTCAATTTCTTAAGCGGAGTTCAACAGGTTTGAATTCAGAGTTTTCCTTCTCTTATACCGGTTGCCTAACTATGGTTAAAGAGCCCAGTCTGCCCTACTATTTATCCATAGCTGGAGGGAGAGTAGGATTCATACCTTTGCCAAGAGTATTAGCGCTAAGTAAAATGCAATTACCACATCCAGGATGTGAACCCGGGTCGACAAGTCCATTTCCTATGACTTTATCCATTACACGACGCGCTTCCATTTTTTTTTATAAATAAGATATTTCTGACGAAGCTTAACTTACCGAGCCGAAATATCAATTGAATGAAGTTGTTTGTGTTTTATCTGTTATTCCTCAATTTTAAATCCTATTTTATTTGATTTTACCAAATATCCGATAATATAAAACAAGTTTTAGATTGTCAGTTGGTTAGATGTTTTGTCTAATGGCATACCAACACTTGCGGGTTATTTAATGTAAAATCTTGTTTCTTATTCAGAAGAGCAGCCTCACCACCGGATGCACTTTAATGACGTAACCAGAAAACACCTTTTTAAGAGGGGTCTCATTCCTCTGTTGGGCATATAGTCGACGTATTCTTAGCCCCGCTGACCCCGAATATATATATATATATATATATATATATATATATATATATATATTATATTCGGCCTAACAAAATTACCGTTGTTTAGAGTTTTGATCTCTGGTGATTGTAAAATATATACATTATATATTTATCAGTTGAAACACAGCTCCTTAATGGCAGCTGTCGACGGCCAAGAGGTTAAGGCCTGTGAAAAGTCAGTCGGGTTTCGCTCTTGGTCAGAAGTAGTTGCTGTGTCTAGCTACATTGATGAGACGTGAAACGTCGAAACACGGTCTGTCACGGTGTCTCTCGCGGTGTATGCTCCCAAAACTCAGTAGAGCTCTCTAGGACTGACTTTAATTGATTTTCAACGCAAGTGTAAAGCAATGATATTTACAGATTTTTTCTCTCTGGTGATCGTAAAATATATACACCGTTGTATATATTGATAGACGGTGTTAGTGGTGTTAAATATCTGGTCGGCATCCTTAGTTCCAGATGTAATAAGTAAGTAAGCAAGCCAATAAGAATCCGGTGTTATAGTATTCTTTGTAAGTCCGTCGTCCAAGAGAATCCAAGTGTCAATGACATAAGCTCAGAATGGGGTCTCTATTAATACAGCAGAAGCAGCAGCAGCAGTGCCAGTGATTGGACAATAGAAATCTTTCTCGGGTCACGTTGTAGTTGACGAGTCTATATTTAGGAGTGACCATTTGCCCATGCCTTATATACAAAAATTGCAACACGCCCCCTTTTTTATATAAATGGGGCTATTCCATTCAACAATATTAAATCTCTCCATTGAGGAAATTTACAATCGATTACAATCGACAAATCATTTCATTCAGAAATGTTTACAATAAATTCATTAGAAATTTGTAATTTCAATTTTATAGTAAAAGCACAAATATATTACTATTACTAATCTAATCTAATATTCTACTAAGCCTACTTTGTAAAAAAAAAATAATTAATTATTATTATTATTTTACTCCTATAACGTTACTGTCCAAAGTTAGTATTGGCCCTTTTTGGGTTTCTGTTTTTTTTTTTTTTTTTTTTGTTTTTGTTTTTTGGTTGTGTTAATTCAAAATAAGTACTATACAGTATACAATACAATACATTGTAATACAAGTTAATGGATTAGTAACTTATTGAACAGGTTTAATGTCATTGCCCAGGACATTCATTTTTGGGGGATCTTACCCCTCTGCATGAATACAGTCGGATTATTCTACAGCCCAAACCGACAGGGCAAAATCTTAAGTTTAATTTTGGCCCCCCATGATATCTCTTTTAAAAGCATTCAGCTTTATCCTGTTCAACGATCCTGTGAACAGATCTGAAATGTTATTTTCTGATTCCATATACTTTAAGAGTATAGACCCCTTTTTAATTTCATCCCTTATAAATTGATATTTTATATCAATATGTTTTGTTCTCTGGTGTATGAGGGGGGTTTTGCCAGTAGTATGCTCGACTGATTGTCACAATAAATAGTTACAGGGTTTTTAACAATCCCTGGTTCCATGGCACAATTCACTAATGTTCGTAAATAAAGGGCTTCGCGGACTGTTACCGCCATATAACAAATTCGGCCTCACATGTTGACAAAGAGACCACTGGGTGTTTTTTTAGATTTTCAGGAAATACTCGAGCTTTCGTCCGATAATTTAAAACAGTATCCTGATATAGTCTTTCGGTCACTTGAACCTGCCCATTCGGCATCTCATAATCCTGTTCAACCAGGTAACTCTGGAAAATATTATTCCAGGAACGCCCACTTTCTTTATCATACTCGATAAAAATACCCTCCTTAGATCGGGGATCCAATTTCTTTTTTATTTTGCACACAGCAAAAACAAGTCGTCCCAAAAATATGCATACGACTTAAATTCGGTCTAGAACCGGTAAAAACTTCAAACTTTGCCATATTGGCTTACATCTGCTAAGTATTGTTTCGTAACTAGCAGAGTATCAGATTTATGGGCTAGAAAATATAACATCATAAGTCCAGAAAAATCGTCAATAAAATTTACAACATACCTGAAATTGGATTTTCCAAGAGGTTCAATTGGACCAGCTAAGTCGCAAAAACGAGCGACAATATCTGCGTTTCTCTTTCCTTTAACACTTTGTTTTTAGTCTCGGCCATTTTTCCCTGAATACATATATTACAACAGTTAGTTTTTAATGAGGGGGTAAATTTCATTTTCCTTACATTTACTACTTTTGGCAGTTTTTTTTATATCTACAACAGTTACAGTGTCCCAAGACTATGCCACGTATTAATATCATATTACGCAGTCTTGGAGGAATTAATATCTTTTTAAATAATACAAACAGCCCATTCTTACTATATTAAATATAGTACCATTTGGGTAGATCAACTTTGATGTTTTGTGTCCAAAATTCATGTGGGCCCCGGAAGCCGTAGCTGCCCTTACTGAAAAGATGTTTTGTTTAAAAGTGGGATATATAATGCCCCTTTCAAAATGCTTTCGCAAATTTGACCTTTACTATTTTTCAAATATACACGCGCGTCTCCGCGTTTTTGTACTAAGCCAGTGGATTGACTTCCATCAGCCAATTCCACGAAGTGATTCTCAGGTTGAAAATTGGGGTCCCAACTGATAAATTTAGTTTTATCGTTGACGACATGTTGAGTGGCCCCGCAATCAACGAGCAAATGTTCTTTATGTGCTAAAGAATCATATCCAGCAGAAAAGAAATATGTCTTTTTTCTTTGGGGGGAATATTTAACATTTTGACAAAAGTCTTTCTTATTCCTGCAATCATAGGACATATGGCCCTTTTTCTGACAAACATAACAAATAATATTTGTTTTTGTTGGCGACTTCTTAGGTTTGCCCTGATAATTTTGGTAGTTGGTATATCTAGTTGATCTGCCCTCATAGCGAGGGTTGATTTTACCCTTTTTGAATTGGGTCTTTAGTTGTATAGTTCTATTTTCTGGTTCCCCAGAGTACATACTTTCTGTTTCCTCATAACTACGAAGACTGACTTTGAATTCCGTAAATGTCATAGTCTTATCCCTTTGGGTTATTACTGTTGCAAAGGGTTTAAAATTTGAAGGCAGGCCCTTCAATACCATAGCGATCAACAATCCATCGCTTACAATCTCCCCGGCCTCCTTTAATGAGCTAGCAATGCTCTCAGTTTGGATTATGTAATCAGTAATTGATTCATAATCGTTTCTACTCAACGAACTTAATTGTCGATACAACCCCACAATTCTTGGTTTGCCTTTCGACAAATAGTGGGTCCTTAATATTTCCATTGCTTTTCTACCATTATCACGAGCTTCTCGCATTACGAGTGAGAGACTCCGATCATCCAAGCATTGTATTAATTCTGCGTATATTGCAGCATTTTTATCTACGAAAACTGGGTCCTCCGGGTGGTCAGATGGTGCATTGATTATATCATGCAGTTGAAGGGTCTAAGGTACCCATTGAACTTAGTTTCCCAAATTTCGTAGCTGGCATCATTGCCATTGAAAAAGATTCGTGCGCGACTGGGCCCATAACCTGTTAAGTATCTGGTCGGCATCCTTAGTTCCAGATGTAATAAGTAAGTAAGCAAGCCAATAAGAATCCGGTGTTATAGTATTCTTTGTAAGTCCGTCGTCCAAGAGAATCCAAGTGTCAATGACATAAGCTCAGAATGGGGTCTCTATTAATACAGCAGAAGCAGCAGCAGCAGCAGTGCCAGTGATTGGACAATAGAAATCTTTCTCGGGTCACGTTGTAGTTGACGAGTCTATATTTAGGAGTGACCATTTGCCCCATGCCTTATATACAAAAACTTGCAACAAGTGGATGCCTTATTATATATATATATATATATATATATATATATATATATATATATATATGGTTCTTTTAATAATTGTCATCCACTTCATGTGTATGAATAAATTGGTACATATAACGTTACCTAACTTCATATATATGAATAAATTATTAGAAATAATTTTAATTAACTTCATGTGTATTGATAAATGATAGAAAAAATGTTCATTAACTTCATGTGTGTAAATAAATTACTCGTGGTTGACCATCGCCCACAGCCTTCTACAAAGTATATGATAAAAGGGGACGGTGTTTTGCCATAAGAGCAATTTGAAGACATCGAGATTATCATATAATTACTAAGGCTTGATATAACCAGCTATTTATTTGGATCCGACCCCCGCCCAAGTAAAAAAAAAAATAACACGGTAAAAATAACCTGAAACATTTGTACAGCTGGGGAGAAATTTGATAAGGAAATAGTTATGCACACACCCAACCTACTTCATATACGCGCGCACACACGCACACACACACACACACACACACACATATATATATATTATACTAAAGATATATACACACACACATATATATTATACTAAAGTCACACACACACACACACACACACACAGACACACACACACACACATATATATATATATATATATATATATATATATATATATATAGAGAGAGAGAGAGAGAGAGAGAGAGCTCGGGCAGATAGTATGGGAAGAATCCTATTCCAATTGGATCCTAACACTCGAAAAATCGCTAGAAGACTGGAAAAAATTCAAATCCAAATAATGAAAAAGAAAGGCTCCGTGTCGTTCAATAACACCTGCCTACAAATATATATATATATATATAATATATATATATATATGATTTGTTTAATAATTTACACCGCCCTGTCGGCTGGGGCGTTAGAATGCACCGACTGCACCTCTGTAGAGACTCCCCAATGAGGCCACCTGTTGGCCGTGGGTGGCGACCCGTGATGCTTAAGGATAGAACCCAGGTGGATGAGCAGTTCATGACATGCAATACTCCACTTTGGCCCTATCTTGGGCTAGACGGGCGGTCGGAGAGGCCCCCTCCAATCAATCGGCTGGCCACGTCAAGCCCTAGCACCTATATGATTTTCCCAACCCTATTGCCCTTATGGCAAGCCCCAACCCCTTTTTATCATATGGGTGCTAGAAGGCGGTGGCTGCGGGTCTACATGTCCTGGGAATGACGTTAAACTCTATCTGATGGTGAGATTCCAGTTTTGGAGGTTTGGGGAATGTGGAGCACCCTTCATCACCATTGCTCCCTGGTCCACTCTGACCCGGAGTGGTAGTACCTGTTAGGGCCCCATATATGGGTTAAATAGAAAAATGTATTTATAAAACAATTGTATTATCCATTAAGAATTGATTTATTTCAAAACTTTATCGGCATTAAATGACCCACTGAGGTTGATATGCCATAAAACAAAACAAAACAAAAAACAAAAATAATAATTTACATGATAAAATGTACATAAATAATGTATATAAATCAAACAATGAAAAAAAAACTACAATGAACATTTTATTAAAATGCAGGAAGTGTGGAGAATTCAGAGATATATTGAATCAATCGCAGTTGGGTTGAAACTATCCTATCGCGACGCCAACTGTGATGATTGTGTCACACCATCCGCTTGCCTACAGACAGACTCCCCCGTAAACAACTTTACCGTGAACTCACAGATGGCACCCGGAGGACAGGAGTCCCCCAAAAGCGGTTCAAAGACCATATCAACACGACGCTGAAGAAATGTAACATCACATCTTCAAGCGTGAAATATCTGGCCTCCAACAGACAGGGTTGGCGGGAGGCCTGCCGCACAGGAGCTAAGCAGCCCAATATTGAGATAAACAGGACTGCAGAGCGGTGACGTCTTCGTCGTCATGAACAACCAAATGTAAATGGGAATTTCCCCTGCAATGTGTGTGACCGCATCTGCAAGTCCAGAATTGAGTAACTGGCCGTCATCCTTGGTTCCAGTTGTAAGAAGAACTTAAAGTAAACAAGTGAGTAAACCAATAAGTCCTTGTGGGATAGTGTGTCCTTTAGGTCCGACGTCCTAGATGGTCTGAGTAGCAGTGAGCTAAGATTAGAATCAGGCATTATAAATACACCAACAGCAGCAGCAGCACTGCCAGTGATTGGATAATAGGTTGCCTTCGATGGTCACGTGGCAGTCAACGATTCTATATTTACAAGTGGCCATCTGGCACACGCCTTATATCACAAAAATTCCAACAGGACTAATGAGCCACCATAGGGTCCACAAATGAAGATATAGAGTGACGTCATCGTCGTCTAAGACGGACTTCATAAACCAAAAGAAAATAATGGAATCGATAAGAGTGGGAAAGATGAGATGAAGTTTATTGAAGACATAGGTGGGTAAATCAATATATCCAAAACCTAATGATATGAAAGAAATCAGGAAACTATAAAATCACTTGATAAAAATGAAAGTTACAAATACTTAACAATTTTAGAAGCAGACAATATCAAGCAAGCAGAAATGAAAGGAAAAGTTTAAAAAGAACACCTCAGGAGAACTAGAAAACTCCTAGAAACCAAACTTAACAGCAGAAATCTAATCAAAGGAATCAATACCTGGGCTGTCCCCATTATAATATACTCAGGACCATTCTTAAAATGGACAAAAGAACTTAGACGGATTGACCAAAGGACGAGAAAATTAATGACCATGCAAAAGGCTCTCCACCCTAGAGACGATAGAGATAGAGTATATGTATCAAGAAACGAAGGGGGAAGAGGTCTTGCCAACATAGAGGACTACGTAGAAACCACAATCCGACAACTCGAAGACTATACAAAAAAGAGCAAAGACAAATTACTTATGGCGGCCAATAATAGTAGATGTGACATAGGGACAAACAAACAAACAAAAAAAAACAAAGACTAGAAAACAACAATGGGACGAAAAACAATTATATGGACACCTCAAACGTCAAATCGGAGAAGTTTCACACGAAAAAACCTGTACGTGGTTAAGAAAAGGAAAACTTAAAAGAGATACTGAATCACTAATAATTGCTGCACAAAATAATGCCATAAGAACAAACTATATCAAAGCAAAAATTGATAAGATCCAACAAAATAGTTAATGTAGACTATGCGGTAATAGGGATGAGACTGTAAACCATGTATTAAGTGAATATAGCAAACTAGCACAACGGAAATACAAAACTAGGCATGTTTATATATATATATATATATATATATATATATATAATATTATATATATGTGTGTGTGTGTGTGTGTGTGTGTGTGTGTGTGTGTTTTGAAAATAGAGGACAAATGCAGATAAAACACAAAACAACTTAATGCAAATGATATTTCGCCTCGGTCTTTTGCGAAGCTTTTTCGAATTCATTCTGAAGACAAAATAGGTTCTGCAGTCTGCTTTTATTCTGAAGAGGTAATTTTTGGGCGCGTAGAAGATGAGGGACAGGGGCGTACAGAGTGATAAGATGAGAGGGAAAGGGAAAGGGGAGGGTTGAGTGAGGAAGTGAAGAAAAGGGTAATAGATTATGTGAGGGGCATGAACTATTTTCAACCACAATCCTTTACTCATATATATATATATATATATATATATATATATATATATATATGAGTGTGTGTGTGTGTGTGTGTGTGCGTGTGTGTGTGTGTAAAGTATGTTATTATATTATCTAAGTACATACACGTTTACGCCTTTATTTTATTTATAGCTTACTTTGAAAGCCCATAAAACAGCTGTTTATTGTGGCGCGTAAAACGTCCATTTTCAAGTAAATGTGTTTTTGCGCAGATAACGATTCGCTGATTTAAATTAATCGGACCAAAATAATAAACTTTTAAGTTTGAATGACTCGCACAAAGGACAAGAAAAAAGGATTTTAACAAATAAAATCCATTCCTTTAGGATTTAACAATCCTGTCCTCCTTCTTCTTCTTAGCATTTGAATTATCATTTTTTTCTTTCTCACTCTTTATTTGCTTTGAACAAAAAAAGAAAAAACAAACAAAAAAACACGCATTTTCTGTCATCTATTTCTTTTAAATCCAAACTCAAAAAATCAACAAATTATCGGATTTTTATAAAATCTTCTCTGATTCAGAAATAAAAGACGAGATTCATTTTCCAAGAGGTCAGAGAGTACGGTCGAATTTTAGTTTCTTTGATTTTTTTTTTTAGGAAAATTTCGAATTGTTTGAAGATTCGGAGTTTAAGAAAATATTCTCAAGACAAAAAAAATTACAACTGGCGAAATTTCAACAGAACTCACTTTTCGTTTTGGTGACAAAAATATTAGAGAAAACAATGCACTTTTTTCTTTGGTCGATCCGTTTAATATATTTATGTAAATGAAAGGAAACAAAAACAACAACTGTTACTATTCTGGTCACCATTTTAGGCGTTTAGTTCTTTTGTTGGTAAATCCAAGTCGATATTGAGTTTGGAATCCTTGTAATCCTAGTCTTGTAGTCTTCCTTGAAATTCTTGGTAGATCTCCTTGTAATCATAGTCCGTAGTTTTTATTGAAATTCTTGGTAGATCACCTTGTAATCCTAGTCTGTAGTCTTCCTTGAAATTCTCGGTAGATCTTGGACAGAGCATTTCTATCTCAGTTGAGTTCGTGTGGCCATGGAGTATACAGCGCCTGGTTCCCGACAGTTTCTTGCCTATTTGATCTTCAGACCAAGATCACATAGTCGAGAAACTGTCAGTAACCAGGCGCCGTTGATTCTACCTTTACTTATACACACACACACACACACACACACACACACACACACACACGTGTGATATAAGCTATGTAGAAAGTGCTCAATACGCTAAGTAGACCAAAATATTAAGGAACTAAATTAGTCAGACACTACTTACATAGGTTTCACTTGAATGGCTCATAAAACCTAGATATGACGTGTCCATTAGGTCCACACACACACACACACACACACACACACATACACACACATGCATACACACATATATATATATATATATATATAGATAGATAGATAGATGAGAGGTATCCAAAACTTGGTAGTAAGGGATGATTCTATATGTGATTTCTAAGATACACTGTATTATTATTGTATGATCCAGTATGTATAAATACAGTGAATCTTTAAATCCCCACAGAGAGCTCAGTGTATAATAATTTTTTTAGATTATGTACTATACCTAGCTATACCCAAAATGGGCCTAAAATGCATTTTAGACAAAATGACTTTAGCCCCCCCCCCTACAGAAAATAATTTACCAAAAATCAGGAAATTATCGGATTTTAATGAAATTTTCAGTGTTTATTCATCAATGTATGATCTTTATAATGCATTATTTATTTTATTTCAAAACTTTCTCATTTTTTTCAGGTCACTTAATTTTGACCCCCCTTATGTTGGGGGCGTAACATTTTTTTCAAGTTGGTCTTATCGTTTTCTAATTACAGTATAAATAAAGAGATAAAGACCGAAGTTATGAATAGAAACAAAAACAAAAATTACGTTGGCTTTTCTATGCGAAAATAAGTACCGAAAATCGAAAAATAAAATGTAAAAAAATAATAGATAATTAATTTTTTGGAGATTTCTTTTTTACTCATTTCGAAAATTATTTAATTGGCTATTATCTTATAAAAGAAAAAAATATATATACATCGATATTTTTCTGCTTAAAAAGGGGGGTACATTTTCAATTGAGTTTTTCTTCAAAAAGTATACTTTGGTGTAATAAAATAAGGTTTGCATTAAATAGATATTTATTTTTGGAATGTAAAAATATAACATTTTAAACTTAACATGAGGCTTTTCATATTTTAAATGAATTTTATATATTAATTTTTCATAGCAAAAATAGTAAATTAAAGTTATTAAATAAAATAACTAATGCATTATAAAATTCATTAATTGATAAATCAATACTGAAAATTTCATTACAATCGGATAATCATCTGATTTTTTTTTTGCAATCGCGAATGTTACATTAAAATTGTAAGCAAACACCTAAAACCATTGAAAAATAGTCAGAATGCCCAAAACAAATCGTTTTAAATCTATTAAAAATAAACTGCATATGTAATGATATTTTTCTTTTTATAATGATGGTCATTATGTTACTACTTATCATTTTAGACAAAAGTTTGACCTCAAATACTTTATTAATTTTAATTCGTTTTTAAAAACCTAGCAGCCGACAAAATTGGGTATGCCTATTATATACAGTGCAATATTTATCGTTGAAAGGAAGGAAAAACTCAACACCGTTATTCCAGGATAAATTT
>CM042144.1:104800858-104813358 GCA_023376005.1 Doryteuthis pealeii | reverse complement strand
TTTTCACCATTTAACAAAATAGTATATGCACAAACCTGAACCTGTCCGGTGAATGAGACGCATAAAATTCTGTGAGCCTTTGAGATACAGAGGGATCACCAAATCCCAGCCAGGAAACCAGATCTAGAAGAATAGAACTTGTCATCTCATTGATTTTGCCGTTCCGGTCGATCAACGAGTGAAAATAAAAGAAAGCGAAAATATAGACAAATACCTAGACCTTGCCAGAGAACTAAAAACTGTGGAACATGAAGGTAAAGCTCGTAATAATTGTAATTGGGCCCTTCCAAAGAGTTTGGAAAAGATTCTGGGTGAATTGAAAATCAGAGTTAGAAACGGGACCACAACAATTTTGAGATCGGCTAGAATACACAGAAGAGTCCTGTAGACCTGAGGAGACTTGCTGTCACTGAGTCTGCAGTGTACCACCGTCTATGGCGGGTGTGAAAAACTTTAATGGAGCGAAATAATAATAAGAATTAGAAACTATTAGAATATATAGCCAAGATATAGGGATGGAATTCGGAATTGAAAAATGTGCTATGCTACTAATAAAACGGGATGAAAGAGAATTAATGGACGGAATGCAACTGCCAAATCAGGACACTATAAAACCACTTGATGAAAATAAAAGTTACAAATATTTAGGAATTTTAGAAGTGGACAATATCAAGCAAGCAGAAATTAAAGGTAAGTTAAAAAAAAGAATACTTCAGGAGAACAAGAAAACTCATAGAAACCAAACTCAACAGCAGATATAAGATATTGAGGACCATTCTTAAAATGGACAAAAGAAGAACTCAGACAGATTGACCAAAGGACGAGAAAATTAATGACCATGCACAAGGCTCTACAGCCTAGAGACGACAGAGATAGACTATATGTATCAAGAAAGGAAGGGGGTAGAGGTCCTGCCAACATAGAGGACTGCTTAGAGGCCACAATCCAACAACTCGAAGAATACACAAAAAAGAGCAAAGACAGATTAGTTATGGCAGCCAACAATAGCAGATGTAATATATGGACAAACAGAAAAACAACAAAAACTAGAAAACAAAAATGGGAAGAAAATAAATTATATGGACACTTCAAATGACACATCGGAGAGGTTGCACATGAAAAGACTTGAACATGGTTAAGAAAAGGAAACCTTAAGAGAGAAACTGAATCACTAATAATGGCTGCACAAAATAATGCCATAAGGACAAACTATATCAAAGCAACAATTGATAAGACCCAACGAAATAGTAAATGTAGACTATGCTGTGACAGAGATCAGACTGTAAACTATGTACTAAGCGAATGTAGCAAACTAGCACAACGGGAATACAAAACTAGGCACGTCTGGGTTGGGAAGGTGATCCACTGGGAATTATGCAAAAAACAAAATTTTGTCCATACAACAAAATGGCATATGCATAAACCAGAATCTGTTTTTGAGAATGAAACGCATAGAATTCTCTGGGACTTTGAAATAAAAACGGATTACCTTATTCCAGCAAGAAACCCGACCTAGTGTTCATTAACAAATAGGAAAGAACTTGTCAACTGGTGGATTTTGCAGTTCCAGCAGATCACAGGCGGAAGACGAAGGGAAACAAAAAGATGGACAAATACCTGGACCTTACCAGAGAACTGAAAAAGCTATGGAATATGAAAGTCAAAGGGATACCAATTGTAGTTGGTGCACTTGGAACGGTCCCAAAAAGCTTGGAAAAAAGACTGGAAAATCTGGAAATCAGAGGAAGAATTGAGACCATCTAGAATACTGCACTGTTGTAATCTGCTTGAATACTCAGAAGAGTCCTGAAGACCTGAGGAGACTTGTTGTCACTTACACGCCAGTGAAATACCATCAGCTAACGCTGATGTGAAAATAATAATAATAATAATAATAATAATAATAATAATAATAATAATAATAAAACTACGGACTTAGGAAGAAATAAATTCACTTGGAGAAAAAGAGAATTACAAATACTTGGGAATATTAGAAGCGGACGCCATCAAACAGAAACGAAAGAAAAAGTGTAAAAAGAGTACCTCAAAAGAAGAATAAAACTTGTAGAAACCAAGCACTGCAGCAGGAATCCAGTCAAGGGAATTAACACTTTACTTCATGTGTCAAAAGGAAAAAGGGAAAGATGTCTCACCAACATTGAAGATTGTATAGATGCGACAATTCAACCACTCAGAGAATGCACAAAAAACTAAAGAAAAACTAATTGCAGCAACCAGAAAAAAAAACAATTGCAAAATATGGACAAGCAAAAATACAACCATAACTGGAAAACATAGAATGGAAGGAAAACAAACATGGATATTTCAAAGGACTGACTCGAGAAATTTCACAAGAAAGGGAAACCTCAAGAGAGAAACGGAATCTTTTATAATTGCAGCATAAGAAAATGTCATATGAACAAACTATAACAAAGCCAAAAATAAATAAGACGCAACAAGTTATTCAATTAATTTAATGCTTACTTTAATAAATATGAAATTTCTTAAATCTCTAAGAAAATGAATAAAGAGCATAACAACTACAAACATTTTTTAACTAAATTTTATTTATCGAAAAGAATTTTGAAAGAATTTAATTTTCGACAGAATTGAACTGAATAAAAGTTTATTGACATTAAATTATCAACTCTCTCCCAACTGAGGAAATGTTTTTCAAAGGTTCATTTTTACATTAAGGTAAATTAAGGGCTCCCAAATGAACCGATAAGAAAGGGGTAAAAACAAAGACAAGTTTGATATTTCAAAGAAGGTTTATTGTGTATAAGTTGCTAAAACTTATTCATTTTAGCGGTCATAAGTTGTGTGTATATATATATATATATATAGTAAGTAACAAATTACATAAACACTTATCTTTTGGGGTAAAGAGTTTCTTTACAGAGTCGTTATAGTTGTGGGCTCGTTATTCGCTCTTGGGTACTGCTGCTATGTTGATTCAGCCAAAGTTAGGTGTGTGTTGATGTTGTTCTGTTGTTTCAGCCTTCTGTTCTGTTCGACTGCTTTTTTTGTTCGAGCCATTCCGTTAGGTTGTTTTTCCTATTCTGTTAAATTTCTTAGAGCTCCGGTGTTGCATAGGGTCACAGTCGGTGTGTAGTAATAGTCGTTAGTAGTAGTAGCCGTTAGTTTAAAGGAATAACATACGAAAGTCGTATAGTCAAAATTTATTAGTATTATCTGCGTTATTCGGACTATTGTCCCCATCTTCATTGTTATTTGTACAACTTTTCGGTCGATATGCCCTCCGGCCTTCTTCAGGTATTTCTTGTCGGGCTCAGGAACCTTCTCGAACTCGGGAACCTTCTTTTCGAACTCGGGAAATACCTGAAGAAGGCCAGAGGGCATATCGGCCGAAACGTTGTACAAATAACAATGAAGATGGTGACATTAGTCCGAATAACGCAGATAATACTAATCTTCAAGCCTCAGCTCAAACATTCAGAGAAATAGTCAAATTTATTGATCCATACTTTTGTCATCCCCATCACTATATGTCGGAATTGTTTTCGTAGCCATTTGTCATTCCATGATTGGAATATCACTTTTATTCATGGTGTTTTACCTCTGACGCTGGCTTCTGAAATTTAGGTAATCCTCTTCTTCGCTGTCCAAACTATGTTCAGAAGGAGTACCGATAGGTGCGGCTAGTGGAGGTTTCCGTACTGGTCGCCCAATATCACGGATATCCCATTTGTCACTGTTTGCAGCACGTAGCTCTGCATGTTCTTTTACTACCGTGCTTGTCAGTTGATTTTTTATTCGATATGACACAAGGCCAGTTTTTTTCTACCACTATGTAGTTTGGCTGCCACCTTTTATCCAATTTCCCACGTTTATGGTGATTCCTATAGTAAACAAAATCTCCTACTTTTAAACATACATCCTTAGTTTTGCTATCTGCTTGACGTTGCTTTGTTTCCTTTAGATTACTCCATACTAATGTAAAAGCACGGTGTTGTTCTTTGGGGGCTATCTTATGATGATCGTCTCTGTTTTTAACATTTACAGAATTAGGCGAGCCCATCGCATTAAATATGTAGGTTTGATTATTTCGATCGGGTGTCCTTTTACAATTGGATGTCCTCCAGTTACCAATACTTTTCCTTGGACAATTTCTTCTAATATGGGATCTTGTCCTGCATAGCCAGTATCGTCTGATTATATCTCTAAAGCCTATCGCTGGATACACATTTCTATTCCTAACTATAGGTTCGTTCCTACCCATGAGCCAAACAAACTTATATTATTTCTCTGAATGTTTGGGATGAGGCTTGATGATTAGTATTATCTGCATTATTCAGACTATTGTCCCCATCTTCATTGTTATTTGTACAACGTTTCGGCCGATATGCCCTGCGGCCTTCTTCAGGTATTTCTTGTCGGACTCGGGAACTTTCTCGGACTCGGGAACCTTCTTTTCGGACAAGGGAACTTTCTTGTCAAAGTTCCGTGATGGCTCTCGATTACGACAAGAAAGTTCCCGAGTCCGAGAAGGTTCCCGAGTCCGACAAGAAATACCTGAAGAAGGTCGGAGGGCATATCGGCCAAAACGTTGTACAAATAGAATAATGCAGATAATACTAAACTAATATTACTGCTATACTTTCTCATTTTCAACCTATTTTCTAGGAATGCTTTTTTTTTCATAGACCCTATCTACACTTTTTACAACACTTTTTAATGAGTTGACTAATTTTTGACTGCTTTTGCTGCATTGACCAACTTTGCTGTGAGACGCGGTAGAAAATCATTAAACATTTGGGACTCCATTTAGTTAAAAAGATTCAGTTAACAAAACAGAAGAACAAAATAACAATAATAATAACTACAATAATACTAATGATAATAATAAACAATAATGCACAATTCACAGGAGAACAAAAGAGAAAATACCACCTACCTTCCTCTCCTAATAATTATTAAAAAAAAGTTTTTCGGTACTTCTTTTTTTTAATTTTTTTAAATTTTTAATTTTTATTTTATGCTCCTTTTTTTTAAGTCTGTTAATTCTCTGTCGTTTTTCGTTTCTTCCTTTTCGACTTTCAACAGGTTGCTCCCTTTTTTTAACTGGGTCGAGTATTTTTTTTTCTTTCTACTTTCAGTGTGTCCGGTTTTTATTCTTTTTTTTTAACCATGTCCTGTGTCAACAATTCCTCTTTTCTTTCTTTTGCACCCTTTTTTTTTTTTTTTTTTTCCGTCGTGTTTTTTTTTTCTTCTCTTTTTCTTTATTTACATGTATCAAGAATTAGTCTTTGCTATCTCCTTCTTCTTTCTTCTTTCTTTTTTCGTTTTTTTTTTTTTAATTTCTTTCCACTTTTTCCGACGTCTAGTGGTTTTATTTTTCGTATTTTCTTAAATTAAGACGAGAGGTTGTGGCGTGAGTTTTTTTTCTTTTCAGCTTCTTAAATCTATATCATGTTGACATAGCTGTGTCACGTGCAGCTGGACAATATATATAGGGGCCCAGTCGGGTTGTAATAGTAGTCTTTAGTTGTAGTAGCCGTCGTTAGTTCGAAGGAACAACATACGAAAATCGTATGGTCAAAAAGGGTTGTATATTTCTTTCTAGGCTCGTGGGTTCTTTTTAGAGAGAAGGAGGTAGAGAGAGTAAGGTCAAGCTGTTCTATCGCAAATCACATTCATGCGCGCTGTTCGTTGCTACACTAGACATGTCACGACGGAGCCCCAACAAACACGTCCGACCCTTCTCGGGTCCCGCGAAAGAGAGACCAAATTTTCTTTACTTCCGTTTGAGGTTCCGGGTGGGCGTCACATCCACTTCCACTCCTTCACAGAAACTGGGACTTCCGTTTTTATTTTAAAATCTATTTCTAGGATCATTGGTCGGTCAATGGCTGGTACCCGTTGTGTGTTTACCCTTTCAAACTTTAACCTCTTTTAGTTCTTATTTCTTTTTCTTCTCTTTCTTCAGAAATCCGATCACCGTTTTCTCCGTAGACCATAATAATTACGCTACATCCGGCCTGCCGTTTTTTTACTTTTAAGTTAGACCCTTTACCGGTTTCAGTGTTAGGGGAGGGTAACCCATACTTTTTATAACATTGCCTGGAGGGTGTTTTTATTTTGCTACTATATATAATGTAGTATGATATATGTATTGATAAAGGTTTCTTAATATCGATAATAGAGCTTATGTAGATCTAAGGATAGCGTAGTCACGCCGCGAGAGAAATCTCAGTGGGGAGGAATAACTGATTTTTCTGAAATTCGAGTCATGGTAACTTTCCTCAGATATTCGGGAATCTTTTTCTGAATTCTAGACGAACTCATCATTTCTGTAGTCTGAACCGTTTCCCTTTTCCCTATGATTTCTAATTCCACCAGTGTATTTTCTAGTTTAGTGGGATTGTTCTGTGTGCTCGGCCTATAATTTATATTATTTTTTGTAGCTTTCTGGCAATTCATCAGGTATTCATCAAATTTTTTCTATTCTTTATTTCAATATTATCTGCGTTATTCGGACTATTGTCCCCATCTTCATTGTTATTTGTACAACGTTCCGGCCGATATGCCCTCCGGCCTTCTTCAGGTATTTCTTGTCGGACTCGAGAACTTTCTCGGACTCGAGAACCTTCAGGAGGGTGTTCTGAAAATTGCCCAATTTAAAATCACGTTCGTGCTCATATAAAGTGTTCTGGCGGTTTCCTCAATGTATTTTTTGTCACAATCTTTACATGGAATTGCGTAAACGCCAGCTTCGGATTTTATAGGATGATGAGACCCAGCATTGAGTAAGCTTCTAATTGATTTGGATGAAATACTAACGATTTTGATACCAAGGTTGTTTAAATTGTTTTCTATGGAGTTAATGGAAGAGTTATTAGGTAAAACTATGTATCTATGGGGAAGTTTTGTTGTATTAGAAGATGTATTAATGGAGGTTTGTGACTGTTTATTTTTGTGGATTTTGAGAGCTTTGGATTTAGCAGAATGTATAAAAGGTTTAGGGTAAAGAAGATTTAAAAAGGAATTTTCTATATAATTAACCTCATCGTCTAGGTATTTAGGGGTGCAGATAAAGATAGAAGCCAATAATAATTCCTTTTTTAGTGCTGGTATTGTGGTATCAAAATCGTTACTATTTTATCCTTGACTTTTTCTTGTCTTTTGTTGAATGCATTTCTTCGAGTTGCCTCACGCGTCATGACATCTTCGCGTGTATGAATCGCGACTTGTCTTTCAAAAAGTATAACGCTGAACAAATACAGTTACACAACAAAAAAGATTTTATAAAGATTTTCATCTCCTGACATCTATAAAACATCCATTAATTTCTTCACCCCAACATACATGCTGATGAAGGTTTAAAGAAACCGAAATGTTTAAACATCGATAAATAAATGCATCCTATTTTCGGAACACTTGCTTTTTCAAATTTCTTAATATATATATATATATATATATATATATATATCTTATTATAATGGAGATTGTGTGTTTTTCTGTCTGTAACCGAAACTATATTACTACTCAAGTAACAATTCCCTTAGTTATTTACGTCACATTCTACAGGATTTTATTTTTATTTAAACCTCAATTATTAATAAAATTGTTTTACATTATTAATACTGTTGGTAATATCTACATACTAATAACATACAATTATATCTATATATACAACAAAATAGCAGTTTACAGTGTTAATGGGAAGGCTAATTTGCATATTGATATTAAAAATGTGATTTTAATAAATATGTGCTTAGTATTATTGATTTCTAACTGTTTGGTTTTATTTTAATGCGTATAAGCAAAAATCTCTTCAATGAATCTTAAATGAAATCCATTAACAAGAAAAAATAACTGTCATTTTATTCTTTACTTCCTCTTTTAACTAAATACTTAAATTAGAAAAATAACAATGAAAGACGAGAGTGATGGAAGAGTAAGTTTCAGTTGTTCTAATTTTCGATTATACTCCCTCTGTTTCAAATCATTTTATCTGCATTCTTATTCAGTTTTATTAGCCTTTCTAATTTAATTTGATATTTTATTATATTAAAACTTAAATGCTTGCACCCGGAGGGTGCATATATTTGCTAGTATATATAATGCTCATGTACCTTGCATTACTGCATGAACCCATACATCACAAAACAATTAAATATATTTATGGTCATTACCTTACTCTGATGACTTGCTCTGAATGGTGTTAGCCAGGGTTGCATAGTCTGGGCAATAGGTATCGTCAAAATCTTATGTGTTTTCCCCCCTACCCCCAATGAATTAACATTCAACAAAAATCAGAAAAAAATGAATGAAACGTATTTTTTACCAAATTACAAAGATGATGTATTTTTAAAAAATCACATGTAAAAAGTATTGGTTTTACAGTCTTTAAAACAGAAGAATTTTATACATGAAAATCTGTATCTGTCAAAATAGCACATTTTTGCCGTTTCTTTTCTGCATTGGTTGAGCCAAGAACTTTTCAGCATAAAAATCGGCCACACTTGAACCTAAAATCATGTTTTGAGTAATATAAAAATGGTCTGTATGAATTATCAACCAATAAAATTTTAAAATAAAAAATATCTAACTCTTCTGTCTTTATTGCATGCTGAAATTAAATCGAATAAACATTTTTCACAAATCTGATTACTGCAACCAATAATAACAATAGGAATAATAATAATAATCTTATTATAATGGAGATTCTATGTCTGTCTGTAACCAAAACTATATTACTACTCAAGTCACAATTTCCTTAGTTATTTACGTCACATTCTGCATGATTTTATTTTTATTTTAACCTCAATTACTACTAAAATTGTTTTACATTATTAATACTTATTATACAAAATATATTTAACCCGCCCTTTCAGTGCCCCATGCAGGTTTGCAAACCCTTTAGCTCAGTTAGTAAAGAGGTCAGCCTAGGAACAAGGTTCCTGGTTCGATAACGGCTCAGGCCATCTCAGCATATGAGTAGCACAGGGATCTGTGCGGTAAAGTAAGGAGATGTTGGTAGGTGTGATGCTTTACCGCAGATGCAAGAACAATCTCCTTGGTCTTGCGCTAGTGGAAAAAGGGGATAGACTCCCTCGCTGTATGGCTGCTTATAATTTAGTAATAGCATAGGTCTATTTTATAAATATTAAACACTCTGTCTAAGATAACAAAACAAGAATATATATATATATGTGTGTGTGTATTGGGTAGTATTCTTTCATTTATACATGTAGAATTAAACAAAAGACACATCTACTGTTTAACAATTTTATTTTTGATATTTTCGAGTTTTCTGGCCAATTTAATTACCGAAATATCTTATCGGAAAATACACACATTCTGCACAAAGAAAAAAATAAACAAAAACTCCAAATACTAGAAGCTCTATACATAAAACAATACAAACCATCCTTAAACAAAATTAATTTCCAATGCAGTACACGCATTTTAAAATGCCTATAACACCTTTCTCATCAATTCTTCTCCTTCCAGCCTCCACATTAATATAATTAAAAAAAAAAAAACTGGAACACATCACCCCTGATGATGGCACTTCGAAGTGCCGATAGTACTCGGGACCTGAACTTTGGTGGACTTATCCACGAATTCCAACCAAATATTAAAAAGTTGGCCAGAAAACTCGAAAAGATCAAAAATAAAATTGTTAAACAGGAGATGTGTCTTTTGTTTAATTCCACACACACACACACACACACACATACACACCACACACATATATATAATATATATATAATTGTGTGTGTGTGTGTTGTGTGTTTACGCGTACAAGTAAGAGACACTAAAAAACATGAGAAAGAACAACCCCCACGCATATGTTTCAACACGACTCAAAAACAACCAGCATCTATTCATAGAAATATTGAATCAACTTAAAAATAATGATAGAAATAAACACATTGTAGACACAACAAAAATAATTAAAAGCAAATGACATCGAAAAAATCTGAAACACATACTAACCTCATATTTACATATGTATATATATACATGGATGTACATGTGTATGCATGTATATATATTTATGTATATGTGTATGTATGTATGTATATATATATATATATATATATATATATATGTGTGTGTGTGTGTGTGTGGATGACTTATTATATATATATATATATATATATATATATGTGTGTGTGTGTATGATTTGTGTGTGTGTGTGTGTGTGTGTATTCTTGTTCTGTTATTTTATGCATCGTGCTCAATATATATATATGGTGATTGCCGCTTCTTGACAGAATAAGGCCATTTCTACAAGTAGTTCAGTTGTGAGCAGTTGTGAGCACGCAGATGGCCCACGGATCCAGACTGCCTTATGTACCCTGTCACACATATGAAACCCTCGACATACAGCCCTGCCACACAGGTCAGACTTCAATGTAGGAAATGCCTCCATGGCGTCCGTCATGTGTCGCTTCAGGGTGGAGGGCTTACCTTACCCCAAACTTCTTACAGCTACCATCGGCCTGTCCTTCCACGAGGATGTGTATCAAGCCCACCCCCTTCTGTCAATTGGTTCTTATAGCTGAAACTGACTTCCGCAAGGGCATTGATGTCGGCCTCATATCGAGATGCTCCCCTATCGCAATACCAGTACGTAGTTTAGGGTTTTCCCAATCTCTCAAGAAGTGTCGAGACATTCCAGGTGGCTATTCTTAGCCTTGTTTTGTGTTGTAGTGTTTTCGCCCAGCTAATATGGACATCCGTCGAAGCGCTGGTCTCTGGCAAGCTTGATAGGTGAATCGGCATTTGTTTAGGTCACCTTTTCTAGATAATTCCCAAATGGCTAGGTGAACAGTGTTAACCAAGGGGCAGCTCCTTCATCCAAACCCTCGCCGAGGCACGTTGCTGTTCAATCAGCAAGGCGGTGACGTTAAATAGGTCATGAATCATGCCGTATGTAGACTCACATCTGCGTGCTTACAGCCAGTCAGGCCTGCACATCTCACTGGACTTGTAGAAATATCTGCACAGGTTTTTTGTTTTACATGTTGCGCGCTTGTGCGACACGCACCGCATGCTCTCCTTCCCCAAAGTCAAGGATCAGTGACAAGCCGAGGCAAGATGACTGGCAGACTTTAGGGAGCGCAGGTGGATGATCTTACGAGATCTACGGGTCCACCACACCGAGAAAAAAAAACAAAAAAAAATAAGTTTTAACTTAGTATAAGTCCACAGGTAACATTTGAGATTATGGGAAATTAAAATCCGTAACCAAATTCAACAATGGGTAAAAAGATAAAAACATGAGTTGATTCAGTGTCATTAAAGTGATATTAAGCTGTGAACAAATTTTGTTATTCAAAGATAAAAAAATGCAAAAGTGGTAGGCATTTAAGTTCCATAATTTAGCATTTCCTATAAAGAAAGAAATATTAAAACACACTTATCTGAGAGTACGTTAAAACGTGTTCGGCAAATCTTGCTTGCTGACTTAATGACATAGAATTCTTTATTTATCTTTTTTTTTCTTTTCTTTCTCTTTTGCCGGGAATTAGCCAACAAGTTGGGGGGGTAGGGTCAGTAGGTAGAGTCATTTTAAATAGAATAAAAATGTATTTTCTTTTTTAAAAAGCCTATGAATGAACAAATTTTGTTAGTCAAAGATATATATATATATATATATATATATATATATATTATATATATATATATATATATACTTGTGTTAAGGTAGCGTGGACATGGAGTCAACACTTATGTGGCCTTTTCTGAAGGTCGCAGAGGCGAGAAATTGTCAGAAACCAGGCGTTGACACGATGTCCACACTACCTTAACTCAAATATAAACACACTATCAATGATATTGAGTACTGTCTGCTTGGAAATATAGCACCCATATTATCTATAATATCTATTTATCTATATGTCTCTGTCTCTGTTTCTGTCTGTCTGTCTGTCTGTCTGTCAGTCTGTCTTCTCTTTCTCTCTCTCTCTGTCTGTCTGTCTGTCTGTCTGTCTGTCTCTCTCTCTCTCTCTCTATATATATATATATATATATATATATATATATATATATATATATATATATAAGGACCTACATTGACCAACTAAGCAAAGACGCAGGTTGCTGCACAGAGGACCTTTCTGGGAAAATGAATGATAGGAAAGGTTGGCGAGAGATTGTCATGGATATCCGTGCTAATAGCGCGACATGATGATGATGATATATATATATATATATATAAAGTTTTTGTGGGTACATTTTAAAATATTGAATTTCTACAAAAAAAGTGGTGGAGGGGGACCCTTATATTCTTTTTTTTCGGCCACTCTCTTCAGAGAAATAACGTTGGCAAAATGTTGAAACAGGCACGGACAGGATAATAATCCAACGAATCAAGGGGAGGAAAAAGTAAAAAATTTAAAAAAGTTAAAATTCTTAATTTCTTTCCTTTTTTTTTTCTTTCTCCCTCTCTTACGAACCATAAGAGGGGATTCTAATATTGTTCCCCCAACGTATGCGTATGTTTGTACTAAAAAGTGGTC
>CM042144.1:104785858-104798358 GCA_023376005.1 Doryteuthis pealeii | reverse complement strand
ACGCGCGCACACACACACATATATATATACATATATATGTATGAATATGTGTATACACACACACACACACATATATATTATATATATTATGTGTGTGTGTGTGTATGTGTGTGTGTGTGTGTGTGTGTGAACATACTGAGACATAAAATTGTGTCTAGACAATTGCAAGAAATGTATAAAACAGAAACACAAATGAAGGTGGCAGGTTAGGGGGTGGGGAGGGCAAAAGAAAATAAAACACATTATTGACAAATAGGACATTGACATTAAGATAATTTGTCTTTTTTCTTTTTTCTTTTTTTTTTTTTTGTTCATTATGGAGGAAGCTGAGGATGAATCGCACGTAATTATGACAATGTATGAATTTTCATGCAGGAATGCAAATCTGGCACGTCCAGGCTTATATGGGATCAGAAAAAAAATGTATCAGGTTACGTGAGGGCGGCCTCCATAAACGAGACCAGATGGGAACGTTGAATGTGTGGATTATGCTGAAGCAACAGAGAATGGAAAAATGTGACATTTTCATAATTTACTCCGGTACATCATCATCATCATCATCATCGTTGTGTCGCGCTACAGCCTAGAAAAAGGCAGCACGGAACATCGGCCTATACGTCAACTCTGATGGAACGGGGTTCATGTGTTTTCAAAATGACGGACACATCCTCACACTCGATGGCAAACACCTAAATTCGGTGGAACAATTCACAATACTTAGGCAGTAATATCTCATCCACAGAAAACTATTTAATGCACTTATAGGGAAAGAATGGTTTGCCATAGACAGATTATCAGTCTTAAGGTAATCCGATCTCGCGACATTTCTTCCAATCTATCGTTGTATCAGTGCTACTGTATGGCTGCACAACTTGGACTCTAATGGAGCATCTAGAAAATAAGCAGTGCTCATCATGTCTTGTTCGTCTCACTGGAATTTTCTGTGTGATAGGGGGCAAGTGGCCATACAACTGCATTCTTGTGGATGTTGTTTCTACGATTTGTTTTAGATCGCACACATCATTCTTGTACAACTCATCTAATTTATTCTCTATGCACTTCTTTAAGATCCAAGTGGTGTAGCCATACAGTAGCACAAGTATGGCTTGTATGATTAATCTGAGGTTTCTATTTAGAAGGTAGTGTGATATTCTATCAGGTTGGTGCAAAAGTAATGTCCGAATTTTAGATGTATCTTATAGTTGTAATATAATTTTGTGACTAAACTGAACTATCATTTATTTTGATATTTTATTATATTATATCCAAGCTGATTTTTTTTCAGATTATCCTTGTTACGTTCATATTTTTCAGAAGAATTGACACCCATGTTACATCTCTGCCCTTTTTTGCCGTTATTTTGTTAGCCACTTTCCTAGTCGCAACTCACCGCCTCTAGCACCAGTGCCACAGATATAATGGAAAGAATGGGGTGAAAACACACACACACACACACACACAAACACGTACATACACACATACACACACGCGTACATACACACACACATACACATAAATACACGTACATACACACACACACACGTACACACACAGACTCACATATACTCACACACACGCGTACATACACACACACACACACTCACACATACACATACACACACGTACAGACACACACACACACTCACACATACACATACACACACGTACACACACACACAGAGACTCACACATACACACAGACACTCACAATGTTTTACTCTTCTAATTTCATAAGGGTGTTAATGCAAGTACGACAACAAGATCTATTCAGAGCATTTATGGTAAAGATGTAGTGAATGAAAGAAGTTGCAGGAGATGATTCTCTCATTTTGATGGACTTAAGTTAACAAAAGAAGAGATTGAAAATGATTTGGTTTCATATTTCAATTGTAAACCTACAGAATTTTACAAGCGAGGCAATTATAAGCTTGTTGACAGATGGAATGAGGTCATTGAAAGCAACGGAGAGAATGTTAATGAATAAATATTTTCATAGTCACTGGCTTATTCATTTTTACCCAAGATCTTTAAATCGAACAATACTTGCACCAACCTGATAGTTAGCTTTTCATATTTAACAGCGATCCGTGATAATATTGAGAACTTCCATCTAGTAAGAAGTTAATGATTGTAATTAATTTTTAATAGTTAACTACGGTCCATAATTATGTTGATGCCTCAATTTAGAAACGTGTGAAGGATTCTAATTAGCGGTTCATAGTTAAGAACGGTCCTTGATGATACTGATTCTTCTAATAAGTAAGGAGTGAAGGATTCTAATTATCATATCATAATTAACATCGGTCTATTATATTCAGGAAGGAGAAAATTTCTAATTAGATTTTCATAGTTAACAGCGGTTCATGATGATATTAATGCTTCTATTTAAGAAGAAGTGAAGAATCCTAATTAGCATTTCATAGTTAATAAACGGTTGATGATGATATTGATGTTTCTATTTAGGAAGGAGTGAAGGATTCTAATTAATAGGTAACAGTGGTTCATGATGATATTGATACTTCTATTTAGGAAGGAGTGAATAATTCTAGTTAGCTTTCATTGTTAACAGCGACCCGTGATTTTATTGAGACTTCAATGAAGGAAGGAGGGCAATATTCTAATTAGCTTTTACTCGTTAAAATCTATCCATGATGTTTTTGAAACTTATATTTAAAAAAGAAATGTTAAATAGTGAAGATTACTAATTGTAATTTTAATAGTTAACAGCGGTCGATGATTGTTCTGAGAACCTTATTTAGAAATAATTGAAATATTCTAATTAGAATTCCATAGTTAACAGTGGTCGATGCTGATATTGATGCTTTCTTTTAGAAACAAGAAAAATATTTTAATTAGCATATCAGGCAGTAAACAAAAGATCATATTCGGAACAGTGTTTTGATTTTTACAAAAAAACGAGTAATGTTTGCATGCCTGATATTTGTGTTTCTATTATTTTATATTTAGAATGATTTTAAATAGATTACTGTGTGTGTAAACGAAGTTTGATCGAAGCAGGTGTTTTTTCCATACCAAAGTATATATTTTTCTTCCAATTATCTTTGCAACATATCTGTCGTGTTCATTTCCATTTTATCACTTACACAAACACACACACGCACACACACACACACACACACACACACACACACACACACACACACATATATATATATATAATACATATGTATATATATATGTGTGTGTGTGTGTATGTTGAAAAGCTAATTGGAATAAAAATATATACTTTGGTATGGAAGAAATTTATTATTGTTATTTTTCAACTCGTGTTTCGGTCAAATTTCATTTACACACACAGTAATCTATTTAATATATATATATATATATATATATATATATATATATATATATATATATATATATATATAAATTTTGAATAAGTGAGTTTTAAACAATTTATCCGTTGTGAACTTTTGAAAATGCACTTGTCGAAGGGCTTTTAACTCTTTTTTTTCTTTTTTTTTTCGTTTCGTTTAACCCTACTTTTTATGTTTCGTTGATCGAAGTTAATAAAGTATGATACTATTAAAATTTCTCTATAAAATCAGTTGTACTAAAAATGTTTTAAAAACTATATATATACATATGTGAGGCTAAACAAATCGAGAAAAATCAATCTCTGTATGATTTCGGCCTATTAGGTCTCATCAGCGGAGCAATAGACAGGAAGACCGCTTTGTGTGGGATTCGAACCCTGACTGTCAAGCTGACAGGCGGGGACTCTAACCATTACACCAGCATGCCTTTTTTCCCAGATTTTACGTTTGTTTAGAAGTAGGTTATATTCCACTTATGGTGACTTTACTACTATATATACATATATACATATATATATATATTATATATATATATATATATGTGTGTGTGTGTGTGTGTGTGTGTGTGTGTGGCGCGCGCGCATTTGCAAGTATGTCTCTATCAAGAATTTCAATTGTGTCATTTAAATGTCACTCAGTGCGAATAAAATTGTAATTCAGTTTCAAACTGGAATAACTTTATTTTCTATGTAAGAGAAATATAAATAAATGAAATAAACCAATTTTAATGCAGACGCAGAATCTAAGAAAATGATCTTTCAGTTGAAAATTGCACCGAATCTTACCTAATTCTCTAAGAAATGATTGAAGTGCATTGCTTTATTAATAAGCTCACTATGATCAGTCACTTTTGCTGCGTTACAGTGGCATAATGGGAGACGTCTTTAATTCTCCAGTTAACATCTCATCTCATGCACCCAGTGTTTGCCGCAGATTAACTCTAAGGGCATGAAAGTTGATAGTTTATAAGCAATGAAAGGAATTCCGTAGATATTTTACGTTTTAGTTATCAAAATTGAAAGAGACAAAGCTGTTGACGCAACGTACCACTCTCCAGTGGGAGGAGTAACAGGATGCGTCTGCTGTGATCTTTACATTTAATTCCTTTCATCGACAGTTTGCCTCGAAGCGGTTTACATCCTGCCACGACAAGCAGATATTTCCGTGTTCATTTGAAAAAGTCTAAACTTACGCTGGCTTTTCAGTTGCATTAACGAGATGGCAAGACTCCTTGAACTTTTCAAGAGTCTTTATGAAACAGATTGCTATTATGACAGTCGGCGCAGCCTCCAATTGATAACAGGGGGAAGCGGTCTCACCACCCGTCGCGTCTGGACATTATCTGTTGGGCTTTGTAGACGGTCTCTTCAAAAGTAGCTTGCCTCAACCTGCGAGCACCTGTCGCAAACAGTACGGAATAAAAGTACGCGACTTTTTGCTAGTCAAAAGAGCCGAGAGCGCACGGAAAATAATTCATCATCGGCTTATTCACAACATGCGGTTTAATAGATCTCAGAAGGATTTACCTCATCTGATTTCGTGGCTAGCCATTAAGTAAACTCTGATTGTCTCGTTTCTGTCTTTTGAAGTTCTATAGAATAAACCATACTAGCAGAACCTGTGGATACACCTCAGTATGATAATTCAATTATTTCAACGTTTGATATGTTAACTTAAAAGCTATTTCAAAACACTGCAATCTATAAAAAGTATAATTGGGCACCTCATGTGGTGTAATAGTTAGCAAGCTAGATCAGCAAGATTGTTAGTGAGTTCGATTCTCACTGGGTGCCCCATACTATTGGCCTTGTGCCACATCTAAGCTACGCTTAGTAAATAGCTATAAAAAGTATAATAGTCTTGATTTAACTCTCTCTCTCTCTCTCTCTCGCTCTCTCTTTCTTTCCATTCCTCTCGTTCTCTTTCTTTCTCTCTCTCTTTCTTCTCTCTCTCTCTCTCTCTCTCTCTCTCTCTCTCTCTCTCTCTCTCTTTCTTTCCTTCTTTTCATCTTTACATTATATTCGATTGAAACAGATTAGCCTTATCGATTCCGCGCGCTAACCCCCTTTTATTTCCTTCTTTCTTTCTTTCTTATTATATTTTTCTGCGTAGTATGTGCCTTTTCTTCCCTTTCTTTCTTTATAATAAAAACAAAATGGTTCATTATTTATCTGAGGTGACAACACTCATAAGAAATAAGAATTTGGTGATTAAGCGACACCAGATGATTAGAATTTTGCATTTTCATATTGGACGATTTGGACGGTCTCATTTTTAACCAGAGGGTGTTGCAGGATGAGAACAGTCGGAAGATTAAGCGTATTGATATATAGATGATGAACGTTTACAGAAAAGACTAGAAATTAATATAAACGAAATTTAAAGTATGGGAACACAAAGGCGCAATGAATATATTCAAAAAGAGAGAATTATGGAAGGATACAGACTAGAGTATATGAAAAGTATTTACGTTTCTTAAAGACCTTCAAACTTTTCCGGGGTCATTTTAAAGAAAATTTATTTTTATTTATTCTTTAATGTCCTTTACGATAAGTATTATCTAATACTAGCAGAGGTACCTTGCTTTTCCCGGGATTAAGAAAAACTCTTTTATATATATATATATATTATATATATATATATATATATATATATATGAATAGAGAATAAACGAGAAGAGTATTGGCATAAAAAGGTGCTCAATGCTAATAAATAAAGCAGATTTGCAATCAATAATAATGATATTATAGATATTATAAACTCATAACTATAATTTTCATGTTTACGCAATCTTCAGATGAGTCAAATGGTTGAGATTTTAAAAACCAGTATTTTTTTAGCGTATATATATATATATATATATATATATATATATATATATATATATTATATATATATATTGCATATTTTCGTTTTATCATCTTTATATATTGCTTGTATTTTTCTATCATTCATCTTTTATTTAATTTTTATCATGTTTCATTCTTTATTAATTTTCAATTTTTAATTTCTTTCATGATTTTTTTTCTTTTTTCTTTATTATGAGTAATATCAATGAAATGCATTTTCGGTCAATATTGAGAGGGACTGAGTTAGAACAATTAATTTTGGATCGAACTGAAGTCAAGAACGTAAATGACGCATTACGAAAGATTTTTTGTTGCTTTGATAGATATACTTGAATGTTGCTTACTTGGGCTGAGCCCGACCCGACCCCCTGAGTTTATCATAAAATATAAAATCGCCTACATTTTCAATGACTGCAGTTCAATGGGAGGGCAAAGTTGCGATTTTACGCTTAAAGCAATCTGTGATTGTTTTCCTTTCCCCAAAAATTTTGAAAGACTTTTTAAGTTTCGTTTTTGTTTCTGAATGCTCTGTTGTGTTCAGTTCTCAAACAAAAGCTCTTGAGAAATTCAAATTCCCTCTTTGCACGTTTTCGAAAATTCGCTTGAGACGTTCGCACACAGTTGGACATGTTGTTTTTGGCGCCAAATTTCTGTTGAGTTGACAGCCTCTTTCAAAAGTTCTTCTTTCAGAGAAGCTCGTCTTCCAGAGCGAAGCTTGTTGGATCTGTCACAATCGACATTTTTAAAACCTTTTTTAAACCACAGATGACATGATCGAATATTCACTGCATCCGCATCCACACTACAAATGTGGTTAAATGCCTGTGTAGCAATATTACACTTTCGGAATTAATACAATAATAAATGACGAATATATTATTTTTTAATCTTGCCAGGTGGTAAACTGATTATATTTCTGCCCTATCAGGTAGGGTTGTAGAATATGCATACTGTACCTCTGCAGGAGGTAATAACCCCCGCCCCCCCAAAAAAAAAAATTGAGACCCCTGTAAGACTTGGGTGGCGACCCAGGATGTTTCAATTCGGCATCCTGGTGGCTGAATTGTCCATGACGTGCAACACCCCAATTGGACCCTTACTTCGGCTGGGCGGGCGCTTGAAGAGGCACCCTCCGACCAATCGGCTGGTCACGTCAATCCCTAGCACCTATATGATTGTCCCGACCGTATTGCTTTAATGGCAAACCCTCTTTATTATATATATGCTAGAAGGAGGTGACTGAGGGTCTTAGTATTCTTTCTATGACATTAAACTGCATTTTGTGGTGAAGTTTCAGTTTGTATTTCTGGTGAATGTGGTGTTCCCCTTCATCGTCTTTACTCACAGGTTCAATCTGACCCGGAATTATCTTTAAAGCATTCAATACCCAACAAGGATGAATAGATCAAAAGTGTATTTGGCATAAAATATCCCAAGTGTTGACATGCCGTAAAATCCAACTAAAATCATCAATAAAGTCAAATAGATAAAAGACATGATAAACGACTCATAGACGCAGTTTCGTATAATTTAATCTTGGTTATTATTTGTTTATATAGCTCAAATATTTTTCATAAATGGTGAGTTGCCTTTCAATTATGTATTGTAGTGTAATGTATGATGATATAGAAAAGTACAGAATAGGATGATTTACAAGACTTTAACACTTTGTTCACCCCCAACTCTGATAGGACATATTAATCTGTCACTGAGTGTGATTAGGGTCATAACCTGGCCAAAGGAATTCAGCTGGAAATTCAAAGGGCGAATCCATCATCATCTGGAATCAACGGATTTTGGCGTACTTGTCACTGTGACTGTGTAAATCTACGGAAAACAAGGGCATTATCTTTTCCCTACATACAGGTTTTGGGGGCTGCTTGTCAATTTCTTATTCCCTTGTTAGTCTTTTCATGAGTTCACTAACAATTTCGTTCATTCGGGATACGGTGTATTCCTTGAATGGAACCGGCTTGACCGACTTAGGTTGAATGCCGTCGCAACAACAACAACAAAAACAACAACAATAACATATCATCAACAACACAACAACAAAGCAAAAAAAATTGATCGTGTGACAGCTGGTAGCTCGAAAAACTTTCAAGTTGAGATATTCGTAAGTCAAGGTACGACTGTTTTTGTATTATTCCAGATATGAAAACAAATCTAGTTTATATAACAAATAGGTTTTGGGCAAGTAATGGGTGATTTGTTTGTATTTCAAATCCCATGATAGTTATATGTGTATCATTTTCAGGGACATATTCTTTTTTGTACATATGTCATTTTTCCTTAGCCATTTCGCAATTCCCAGAGGATTATATTTCCCACTCAGTCATAATTGCTTTTGTATTCCCTTTGCGTCAGTTTGCTACATTCCCTTATTACGTGATTAACTGTTTCATCTATGTCACCGCATAAACCACACGTATTGTTCAGTATAGCGGGGTTTTTTTGTTTGTTGTTGTATCAACATAATAAATGATGATGGTATTATTTCCTGTTATTAAAAGAGATTCAGTTTCTCACTTCATCACTTTCACCACAAAAATAACACTCTCAATCCCATGCGTATTATTCATTTTTGATTGGACATTATTTTCACTCCTTTTGAGTTTTTCACATCAGCGTTAGCTGATGGTATTTCACTGGAGGCAGAGTGACAACAAGTCTCCTTAGGTCTCCAGGACTCCTCTGAGTATTCTAGCCGATTGTAGCAGTGTAGTAGTCAGGATGGTCTCAATTCTTCCTCTGATTTCTAGATCCTCCAGTCTTTTTTCAAGTTTATTATGACTGTTCCAAGTGCACCAACTACAATAGGTATCACATACACTCTCATATTCTACAGCTTTTTCGTTTCTTTGGCAAGGTCCAGGAATTTATCCATCTTTTCATTTTCCTTCAACTTCACCCTGTGATCTACTGGGACAGCAAAGTCCACCCACCAGTTGACACGTTCTCTTTTTTTTTTTTTTTCTTTTTTTCTTTTTTTTTTTTTTTGTTAATCAACACTAGGTCTGGGATAGGGTGATCCATCTTTATCTCAAAGTCCCAGAGAATGTTATGCCTTTCATTCTCAAGAACAGATTCTGGTTTATGCATATACCATTTTGGTGTATGGTCAAAACTTAATTTTTTGCATAATTCCCAGTGGATTAACTTCCCAACCCAGACGTGCCAAGCTTTGTATTCCCTTCGTGCTAGTTTGCTACATTGATTTAATACATGGTTTACAGTCTCATCCCTGTCAACGCACAGTCTACATTTACTGTTTTGTTGCGTCTTATTAATTTTTACTTTCATATAATTTGTACTTATGGCATTATTTTGTGCAGCAATTATTAGTGATTCAGTTTCTCTCTTGAGGTTTCCTCTTCTTAACCACGTCCAAGTTATTTTATGTGCAAACTCTCTGATTTGTCGTTTGTAGTGTCCATATAATTGATTTTCTTCCCATTTTTGTTTTCTGGTTTTCATTTATTATTATTATTATTATTATTATTATTATTATTATTATTATTATTATTATTATTATTATTATTATGTGAGATTTTCCAACCAGTGTTAGCTGATGGTATTTCACTGGAGTCTGAGTGACAGTAAGTCTCCTCAGGTCTTCTGGACTTTTCTGAGTATTCTGACCGATTGTAACAATGCAGTGGTCTGGATGGTCTCAATTCTCCCTCTGATTCTCAGTTCCCCCAGTCTTTTTTTCCTGAGGTATTCTTTTTAATCTTTCCCTTTCATCTCTGTTAATTTAATATTTTCTGCTTCTAAAATTACTAAGTATTTGTAACTTTCGTTTTCTCATGGTGATTTTATTGTGTCTTGATTTTGTTGTTGTATTCCGTTCATTATTTTCCTTTATCCCTGATTTATAACTTGCATGGCACATTTTCCGATTCTGAATTCCATTCCTCTATCTTGGCTGTATATTCTAATGGTTTATATCAGATTATTATTATTATTATTATTATTATTATTATTATTATTATTATTATTAGCAACAAAAAAAAAAGAAAAAAAGAAAGAAAAGAAAACACCCTCCTGGTAGTGTAGTAATTTATTTTTGAAAGATATTGCCTGGGTGGGGTGGAGTTAAAAATTCAATGCCAGAGGGTTTTTATCATAAGTAAATAAAATCATCAAATTTATTAAAGGTGCAAAAAAAAAAAAATAATTTGAAATGGAAACTTAATTCTACCCCCCCTCCTCAAATAAAATGTTCTGCGCATCTATTAATTAGTAATTAAATTTTGGGTAATGTGACGTAAGCAGTGACGTAATTTTTGTTACAGATAAAAACCGGAAGCGAATCTCCATAATCAATAGATTATTATTATCATTATGAATTTTTAATACCTCTTTCACTGCCTACCTATTTAATCCCAAGATTTAGAATACGTGACGGTAAAGTATAGACAAACTAAGCTATGATAAACCTACTCCACCATACTTATGTGAGTATGATTTTACTACACTGTTCAACCGGCGAATTGGTTTACAACATCAATTTTTTGGTAATAAAGGACTATTTGCTCGTAAATTCCTACCATAAGATAAACTGAACCCTCATTTTATGTCCATGTATTTGCAATAAATGTTTTATTTTTCTTGCACCCGTTATTTTACAATACTAAATATATTTTCTTTATTTATTTTAATATTCACTTCAATGTGTATATTCTAAAAGTTTTTATTTTGTGAGAATGTTTAGTTTTAAAGTGGGCTCGTTTTTACACTTCAACTTTTTACTCGTAAATTCCTACCATAAAATGCCCAAGCCTAATTTTATGGTAGGAATTTACGAGTAAAAAGTTGGATATTACCTTTTGTTGTTGTTATTCTTTTCTTTTTGGCTTTGGTACTCTAAAATAAAAACGTCAGATTTTAATCATCGTCGAAGAAAAAACAAAATTACGGTCATAAAAGGAGGATCCAATTTATGCCTAAATTGTAAAACGAGCCCCCACTTTAAAACTAAACATTCTCACAAAATAAAAACTTTTAGAATATAAATATTGAAGTGAATATTAAAATAAATAAGGAAAATATATTTAATATTGTAAAATAACGGGTACAAGAAAAATAAAACATTTATTGCAAAAACACGGACATAAAATGAGGATTCAGTTTATTTTATGGTATGAACTTACGAGCAAATAGTCCTTTATTACTAATTTTTTAGCACACATGCTCTCCCCAGTTGCCACGACACACAGAAATGCTGATAGCTTTTTCATTTAGTGCGTCCTAGGACACACATATTTGCTTTGAATGAGTCCCCGGGAAAATGTATGGGTCCCAACTAAAGCTGCCTAACTCCTACCTTGTAATCAATCCTGTATAATTCGTTTCTAAGAAACTATTGAAATGTATTTACAGTTAGCTTGAAATAACGAGGGAAGAAAAACTAAAAAAAACACTGGGACGTATGGATACGATTTCACTGCGTCCTTTTAGATTTTTGTATCCCGGGGACGCAGGACGCGTAACTATCAGCATCTCTGCACATCTATTTGATCCAATCAATGTCTACTCTGATTTCTTGGTGAAAGACAACAACAGAATTGAAAATGTAACAAGCAATTGTTTTTCATTTGAGAAATGTATCTCTATCTAAAATGGCAACATATCAGACTTCCACACCAGCTGTCACATTTGCAGTTAAAAATATAGGAACGCAGTAACAATCTGTAAATATCAGCAGTTGTAAACACACCGTCAATGTCATCCATTGCCTAGATTTAAAAAAAAATGTTATCATATATTTTTAATGCTGAATAGAAAGTTGTGCAACTCAACACCAGTCTAGACACTAAAAAAAAATGATTTTAGTAAATATTGTTGATCAAGGTGTTTTTAAATGTATAAAATATTTTGTTCACTAGTTTTAGATTATCTATTGATCTACTGACTATATATATATATATATATATATATATATATATATATATATATATATTATTATTATTATTACTTGGCTCTACTTAGGTATCGAGCACTTTTTACAGATTAGCTATTCTCCTAGCGGTTATATGAATATATATATATCTTATATACATATATATACATATAAATTGTTTTTTCTTTTGGCCAAATACTGTACCAATAGATTATTTTTTGTTGGTACGAATATCTTGGTCTTTTCTTTTTTTCAAAAATTTTTTTCTTTTCTGGTTGATGTTTGGTAGTGTATTTTTACAATCAAACTCTCTGCTGGGTTTTTTCTCTCCGCAAGGATCTACCAACACGCTTGGTATATATATATATATATATATATATATATATATATATATATATATATAGATTT
>CM042144.1:104770858-104783358 GCA_023376005.1 Doryteuthis pealeii | reverse complement strand
AATAAATTTTATTTTATTTTTTTTTTAATTAAAAATCAGAAGCATTATAGTTCAAGGTAAAACTCAAAAGAGTTTATTGTAAAAATTGTAAAAATATATAAAAAATGTAAAGTGGGTATCAAAATAGTATAGTATATATATTTCAGCTGTTAACAATATACAAGTCCACATGGTAATTTGAAGAAAGATGTTAGGTTTCCAAAGTTTACTAGTGGTGTTGAAGTCCGTAGATTTATATATGAAAGTCTTCAAGGTGTAAAATTCCAGATATAATGTTTTTTCATTTGACAAATATGAAAAATATATGGAAATTAATCCGACAGTATGAAATATAACATTTTGAAAAAACATATGATGTTTGTTATGTGATTGCTGACAAGCTTATTTCGACCAAAACGATAAGTTGGTCTTCATCAAAGAGCGACATAGACGAGAAGAAAATATCCGTTAAAAAGACTGTTTACAAAACGAACGCTGATATATATATATATATATATACCATCCTCTCCGTTCGATATATATATATATATATATATATATTATATTATATTATATATATATATATGAAAAGTAAAATAGATATAAATCCGACAGTATGTCTAGTAGGTTTGTAAAAAAACAATCCTTTTCGACCATATAAAGCGGTCTTTATCAAAGCAACTATGTATAATAGGAAAGACGAAATAAATAGATCGTTAACCACGAGGCACAAAACGCCTCGATGAAGGCCGGAATTTATATATATATATATATATATATATATATATATATATATATATATATATATATACCATCCTCTCCGTTCGAGCAGGATGTAACAAAACGGTAATTCTTAAGCGGAGATAAAAGGTTGGAATTCATTTCTCTTCTCCTAGACTGGTTATCTAGGTTAAACAGCTCAGTCGACCCTACTATTGACCCATTGCTGGTGGGAGATGTGAAACGCAAACAGCATATATATATATATATATATATATATATATATATATATATATATATAGAGAGAGAGAGAGAGAGAGAGAGAGAGAGAGAGAGAGAGAGAGAGAGAGAGAGATGTAAAAACATTGTCAATGTTATCTGGAGCTTAGATTTTTTTAAAAATCTTATACATTTTTAACATTAAAGAAAAAGATGTGCAACTCAACACCAGTCTAGACAAAATAAAAGAAAAAATGATTTTAGAAATATTGTTGACCAAGTTGTTTTTAAATGTGTAAAATATTATATTCACTAGTTTAGATTATCTTTTGATCAACTTATTTTCGGTAATATATATATATAATATATATATATATATATATATACACCAACCCCTCCGCCCGAGCTGGGTGTGTCAAATGGAGATTTCTTATGCGGTGTTTAAAAGTTTTGAAATCAGTATTTCCGTTCTCCTAGACTGGTTACCTAGGCTAAAGCACCCAATCTATTGATCAATTGACTTTGTGTAATATATATACACAGCGTTTCACATTATTAAAGAAGTGACACTTTTCCCTCCTATCCACAAACTACTGATTGGAATTTAACTAAATTATCAAAGAATAATAACAACCTTGTATACACCGACTCCGTAAAAATTGTAAGGTTCTACGAAAAGGAACAGAAGTTACGGTCATTTACCTAATTTACTGAAATTATGCATGTCAAATTATTAGCGAGGTGTAATAAAAACCCTGGTAAAAAAAAAATAATACTTTTATTGTTTCATTTATAGATTTTATGGATACAAAAAAAAAACTAAGATAAAATTAAATTGAAATAAAAAAAAGTAAAAAGAATTCAAAAATGATTGTGAAGTCAGATAGTATGAGATATGTGATCCTTTTTTTAAAATGACTTGAAAAAGGCGCCGGACCATCGAACATGTCAATTTCTGGATCTCCTCTGATGTAATTTCACGTGATACGTTGACTATTTCCTGCTACAAATCATCCTTACTTCTAAATTGGCGTCCACTGTCATAAAAACGTCGCTTCAGAATGCTCCACAAGTTTTCAATTGGGTTTAAGTCTGGAGAATTGGTCGGCCAGTTCATCTTCCGAGGTCCACAGAAGCCTAATTTTTGCAGGTACTCCGTAGTTTTATGTACTTAATGCGAAGGAGCATTATCTTGCAAAAATATGATGGTTCTCCTGAAGGTGATTCTCTGCCTTTTTAGCCAAGATTCCAGGTGCTCTTTGAGGTAGGCTATATAAGCATCTGCGGTTATTTTCGCACCGTCATGCACTCTCCATGGGTCAACCATGATACCTCCAATAATACCAGCCCAAATCCTAATACCTCCTCCTCCTTGCTGGCGACTAAACGGTGATGAGGATCTCGTCCATTTACGACCCAACCAGGGCCATCAAGTGTTGCACGAGTTTCATCTATGAACAGTACTTTTGAGAAATCGACCTTCATGTTCTCTTTTGGCCATTTTAAACGTATTTTTATGGGTATTTTTGTCAATCAAGGCTTTGTTACTGGTCTCACTGATGAAGACGACAGCGAGTACTTCTGTGTACTTTGCTTCTCCAATACTTCTGAAAAGTGCTCCACTTGTCAGGCCTGGCTTATTTACAGCTTCATGTTTCATTCGTGACAAAGAATGTCGAAAAAAAACCCTCGAGTGACCCTTATCGGCCCTGTTACGTACCTTCGTAGGAGCTGCAACAAATATGATAACAGTTTGGTGATATTTCCAATTATTTTGGATGTCTCTAATGTAGACTTGCCTTTGGAAAATGCAGATGTTATGATATCTTTCTCAGAGGGGTCAAGTCACATTGGCAGCCCATAATTGCACGTGTATAATGACACTTGTTTAATATCTGGGACACTTCTATATCTTTTTGAAATTGCAAATGGCCACTGTTTGTTTCCTGTTGCGCAGAACAATACTTGTCGGACCAATTTCTTTATTATCCTTTGCAATTGTTGGCCATGTTTTTTTTTATCAGCGAGGAATTGGTGTATGAATCCACCGAAGGTTCTTACACTAGTACTTTCTTCTCTACTTAGTGCCATTATCAGGTGTGAAGTGGTGAGATGTTTCCTGGGTTCGTTCCTCCTATTTATCGCTAGTGCTACTCTTTGTTTAAGTCAGCAGTAACTTATATGTCATATATATATATATATATATATATATATATATATATATGTTTTGTGTGTGAGGATACATGTGTGTGTGTGTGTGCGTGTGTGTGTGTGCGGGCATGTGTCTGTGTCTATGTGAGCTTTTCAATATTAAGGAATATAAAGGACTTAATATCGGTGATAGCGCATAAACATCCAAGTTGATAGCGTCGACACAGTGTCAACGGCGCATAGTGACTCTCAGTTTATCTCCTATGAGATCATCGGACCAATATATATATATATATATATATATATATATATGTGTGTGTGTGTGTGTGTGTGTGTCTTAATAGGCAAATATCGATGCGTATGTGATGGACGTATAATCAGACACTTATTGTTAAAATTTTTTCGGGTTTTATTTTTAATGTACATTTTTTTGAAGTTGGATATAGAAATATATATGTATTAGAAGCGGCTACCCGGGATCACCTAGGTAGAGTGTGGGGAAAACCCTGGTGTATTGATTTGTTTACTTTTGAGATTTACAAATGCTGGACATTTTCAAGTAGAATTTCAATGCTATTTCTATGTATAAGTAAAGTTGTCGGGGCGGCCTAAAGTCGGTATGAGCCATACAGCGAGGGAGTATATCCCCTTTTCACTAGCGCTAGACTAAGGAGATTGTTTTTGCGTCTGGGGTGGAGCGCCACACCTACCATCAGCTCCTTACTTTACCGCACAGATCCATGTGCTACTCATACGCTGAGTTGGCGAGGGCCGGTATCGAACTAGGAACCTTGTGGTCTCTAGCCGAACACTATACTCCAATTGTTTTAGATATCTTCGAATATAAATCAAATCTTCATAATCTTTGCCCACAAAAAGCAAGAACCGGTGATATTTAATGTGTATATACAAGGTGTGACATAAAAGCATCGAGACTGAATCTGTATTTACCAAGATAGAAATGATCAATGAATGGAACGTTAATTTTTTCAGAATACAAGGTGTGTCATAAAAGTGCCGAGTTTGAAGCTGTATTTACCAAGATAGAAATTAACAAAGAATGGAACGTTATTTTTTTCAGAATACAAGGTGTGTCAAAAAGTTTTTAAAAAACTCGATAATTTTTTGACACACCTTGAATATTTACTTTGTCTTTAATTGTATAGTTGAAATGTATTAAATGTATTGATGAATTATTCCGACGGGGATCCTTGTTTTTGTCACTTATTTCTGGACTTCCCGAGCATCCAGCCGACCTGTCGACGCACCTCTGCAGAGGGGTAAGACTCCTCCAAATGGGGCAACCTGTTGGAAGTGGGTGGCAACCTGTGATTCTTAAGGATGGAGTCTTGATGGTTGAGCAGTCAATGACCTGCAACACTCCACTTAGACCCTTACTTAGGCTAGACGGGCAGTCAGAGAGGCCCCCTCCGATCAATCTGCTGGTCACGTCAAGCCCTAGAACCTATATGATTTTCCCAACCCTATTGCTCTTATGGCAAGCCCCAATCCCTTTTTTATCATATGGGTGCTAGAAGGCGGTTGTTGAGTGTCTACATGTCCTGGGAATGACGTTAAACTCTATCTGATGGTGAGGTTCCAGTTTTGGAGGTTTGGGGAATGTGGAGCACCCCTTCATCACGATTGCTCCCTGGTCCACTCTGACCCGAAGTGGTAGTACTTGTTAGGGTAGCATCTATGGGTTAAATAGAAACATGTATTTATAAAAAAAGATCATTAAGAATTGATTTATTTAAAAACTTTATCGGTATTAAATAACCTACCGTGGTTGATATGCCATAAAACAAGACAAACCAAATCAAACCGAAGCGAGTATCCATCAACTTTTGATGGGTCTCCCTATTGGTCAAATGACAAATAATGCTTTTCGAATCATTTCTCCCCGGCACATCAAGAGACTTACACAAATAAAACAGCACGAGATGAAACGCCCTTTGGAACTTTGGTGGAACATGTGGCGCTTCATTATTTCAATCGCGTTCAACTCTGACTCAGACTTCAGTTTATTTACATGATGACTTGGTGTTTACGGGAAATGAACATTTTAACTCTGAGTCAAATTCAGTTGATTACGCAATGTCACACTGCGTAAAGAAGAAGAAGAAGAATACAAAACTTATCAGAAAAGAACACAGTTCAACAATTCTCAGAGACAATTTACAGAAATTTACGATTTCTCTGAATGTTTGAGATGAGGCTTGAAGATTAATATTATCTTATTAGAATTTTTGCTTTATCTTATCAGAATGATCAGATTTCCATATAATTAATAATCCGTCAATTGCAGTCCATACCTTTCCTATGTGTATATTGAAATCATTTTCTGTAGATGAGATATTACTAATTAGGGATGTGAACTGGTTTACTTATTTCACCTAATGTCGAGATGTCTACATCTTGTTTAAAACCCTAATTTGTTTAAATGAAGCCAAAATGTTCAGCTATTAAAGAGCAATTTTTCTGAATAAGATGAGGCTTGAAGATTAGTATTATCTGCGTTATTCGGACTATTGTCTCCATCTTCATTGTTATTTGTACCACGTTTCGGCCGATATGCCCCCCTGAAGAAGGCCGGAATATTGGCCGAAACGTTGTACAAATAACAATGAAGATGGGAACAATAGTTCGAATAACGCAGATAATACATAAATTTAGCTTGTAATTTCAGATATGAACAAATTTCTTATTGATTTCTTCTGCTAAACATATGTGAATTGCTCATATAGGTGCGCTTCCTGCGTCCCTGACGCACAATAAATCTAAAAGGATGCAGCAATGTCGTATCCATCTGTCCCAGTCATCAAATGTTATCAGCGCAGCTAGATAATGGACAATTCCGTTTTTATCATAAGGAAAGAAAGGAAAGAAAAACTACATGCTACAGAAGAAATATAATAAGAAAGAGAGAAAGAAAGTAGGGGAAATATAGGGAGAGGGGTGATCTAATATGTTTCAATCGAGCATAATGAAAAGTTGAAATGAAGGAAAGAAAGAAAAAAGAGTGGGAAAGAGTTAAATCAAGATTCTTATACTTTTGACTTATCGAGTACTTTTGGCACTTAGAAGTGCCATCATCAGGGGTGATGTGTTCCAGTTTTTTTTTTAATTATATTAATGTGGAGGCTGGAAGGAGAAGAAGTACTCGAGACCTGAACTTTGGTGGACTTATCCAAGAATTCCACCCAAATATTAAAAAGTTGACCAGAAAACTCAAAAAGATCAAAAATAAAATTGTTAAACAGGAGATGTCTTTTGTTTAATTCTACATGTATAAATGAAAGAATGCTGCCCAAATACACACACATTCACACACACAACACACACACACACACATACACACACACACACACACACACACAATATATATATATATATATATATATATATATATATATATATGGTAGAGATATGAGAAAACAAGAATAAACTCAGACAAACGTATGTAGGATATATTTCGCTAGAGCTTTGAGCTCGGCATCATCAGTCAGTCGCTTTATTGAATTATCAAGGTATTATAGAGGTGTTTTATAGAAGAGAAAGTGGAACAGGAAGGCGTGGATAGGAGAATAGGTCAAGTGGGTGGGTAAGCGTTTGTGAGGAAAGGTTTTGATTGGGCAGGCGGGAACCTTTCCTCACAAACGCTTACCCACCCACTTGACCTATTCTCCTATCCACGCCCTCCCGTTCCACTTTCTCTTCTATAAAACACCTCTGTAATACCTTGATAATTCAATAAATCGACTGACTGATGATGCCGAGCTCAAAGCTCTAGCGAAATATATCCTACATACGTTTGTCTGAGTTTTATTCGTGTATTCCTCATTTCTCTACCACATTCTGTCGGATTTCTTCCAATCCTCTTTCCTCATAAGTGCCTTCAACTAAAAATTTAATATATACTTTATTCAGCAACGTTTCTAAAATAAACAAACATCCAAAAATCTTATTCACTTCGCCGAAGGGCATACGGTCTGTTTGTTATTATTCTCCCAATAACACCCCCTTACCTATTATGGTAGAGGCGTGTAAGTATCACTTGACAAGCTTAATTTCGCTAGGATGTTCAGCTGTGTACTGTGGCCGAGGCGATAAAAGTGTTTCACTAGTGTTTCACTGTGTCTGCTGAAGTCCCGGTTTCGATTTCTGTCGGAGGGAAATCGTTAGTATATACGCTGATGAGACTTAATAAAGTCGAAACAGTCTGTACGGTATTCTAGACACCGAGCCATCCTTTGTCGGGATTACACTTGTCAAGTTCATTTTCTATAAGAAAAAGTATCGAATTTTATGCGATACATGCGTTGTAAGTGCTTCAAGTAAAATTTAATATATACTTTATTCAGCAACGTTTCTAAATAAACAACATCCAAAAATCTTATTCACTTCGCCGAAGGCATACGGTCTGTTTGTTATTATTCTCCCAATAACACCCCCTTACCTATTATGGTAGAGCGTGTAAGTATCACTTGACAAGCTTAATTTCGCTAGGATGTTCAGCTGTGTACTGTGCCGAGGCGATAAAAGTGTTTCACTAGTGTTTCACTGTGTCTGCTGAAGTCCCGGTTTCGATTTCTGTCGGAGGGAAATCGTTAGTATATACCGCTGATGAGACTTAATAAAGTCGAACAGTCTGTACGGTATTCTACACACCGAGCCATCCTTTGCGGGATTACACTTGTCAAGTTCATTTTCTATAAGAAAAAGTATCGAATTTTATGCGATACATGCGTTGTAAGTGCCTTCAAGTAAAAATTAATATATACTTTATTCAGCAACGTTTCTAAAATAAACAAACATCCAAAAATCTTATTCACTTCGCCGAAGGGCATACGGTCTGTTTTTTATTATCTCCCAATAACACCCCCTTACCTATTATGGTAGAGGCGTGTAAGTATCACTTGACAAGCTTAATTTCGCTAGGATGTTCAGCTGTGTACTGTGGCCGAGGCGATAAAAGTTTTCACTAGTGTTTCACTGTGTCTGCTGAGTCGGTTTCGATTTCTTCGGAGGGAAATCGTTAGTATTATACCGCTGATGAGACTTAATAAAGTCGAAACAGTCTGTACGGTATTCTACACACCGAGCCATCCTTTGCCGGGATTACACTTGTCAAGTTCATTTTCTATAAGAAAAAGTATCGAATTTTATGCGATACATGCGTTGTAAGTGCCTTCAAGTAAAAATTTAATATATACTTTATTCAGCAACGTTTCTAAAATAAACAAACATCCAAAAATCTTATATATATATATATATATATATATAGACAAAGGAAATGAGTCCGACGGTATGAGTATAGATAAAAGGATATGAAAACACACAATGCTGTTAAAATGAAAATATTTTATATGATTTTCATAGCTAATATTGAACAATATTTCGATTTATAAAAATCATCATCAGAGCTGTTTTTACTACGGACTCATCGAGAGAGAAGCAGAAAATAATTTAAATTCAAAACGAAAGAATAGATGTTCCAAAAAGCGTCCAAAAAACGAAACGATCGCATGACTTGCTTTTTGGAACATCAATGCTTTCGTTTAGAATTTAAATTATTTGTGCTTCTCTCTGTGTGTTTTCATATCCTTTTATCTCTCTCTCCCTCTCTCTCTTTCTCTCTCTCTCTCTCTCTCTCTCTCTCTCTCTCTATATATATATATATATATATATATATATACTATCACCAGAGCGTGCAAGAATAATGAAGATTTTCTTTATTTTTAAATATCTTCCTAAAAAATAAATAAAATCTTCCAAAGGGAAAGTCATTAGCGTGATCTTTTTAAGGTCAATTAAGTAATTGAACATCTATATATTAATACGTGTGTTCCTAAATCTTCCGTCCGTTCACCTACTGGTTAAAAATGAGACCGTCCAAAACATCCAAAATGCAATGCAAAAATATAAATCAAGATTATCTAGTGTCGATTATCCATCAAGTTCTTATTTCCTATTAGTGTTGTCACTTCAGCAAAATAATGGACCATTCCTTCTTTATTATAAAGAAAGGAAGAAGGGACATGCTACACAGAAAAAATATCAGAAAGAAAGAAAGAGAATAGAAGAAAGATATATAGAGAGAGAGTGTGATAACGTGAAAACAATAACGCTAATCTGTTTCAATCGAACATAATGAAAAGATGAAAAGAGGAAATAAAGAATAAAACGCGAGAGAGAAAGAGAGAGAAAGAGAGCGAGACAGAGAGATAGAGAGAGTTAAATCAAAATTATTATACTTTTTACATATTGAACTATTTACAACAGCTCTTACTTAAACATATCAAATTGTCCATCCATGCGAAAGTTGTGTGTTAGTATACTGAATACTGATACGAAAATTAGATCTTTTACTTGAACCATTGTTTGAGGAAATAGCATCAAAGATCGTCTACTAAAATTCACTAAAAATCCTCGTTTTCTAAAGGTAAAATTTTGCGAAAACAAGGATTTTTAGTGTATGGATTCGTACATTTCCCAAGGGTATTAGCACTATGTGAAATGCAAACAGTCGCGTCCAGGATTTGAACTTATCTAATCGTGTCCATTTTTTACGGTGCTATTTTCCTCAAACAATGGTGCAAGTAAAAGATCTAATTCTTAGTATCAGTATTCAGTATACTATCACACAACTTTTGCATAGATGGAGAATTTAATATTTTTAAAAAGTGAAAAATCGACCTACCCTTGTGTCCATATCAAAAGACAAGGGCAATGAGAAGACGCCCTCGTTGCTAATATATTGGCGTGATGAGCAAAGCACAAAAAACAAAAAACAATTGTTTTAAGGACCGTGTTCGGATCAATATTCAGTGACCGAAAGCTGGTCCTCAGAAGAAAACACGGTCACTTCCCCGGAGGTAACACAGATATAAACACAACATAGAAAGGTAATGGCTTGTCAGAACAAAGCCAACCAGGAGAAGAGGCAGAAGATTTATTGTCTTATTTTATTATTTATTTATCTATTTTTGTTTTTTTAAGGAAGAGCGGATATAATGCTGAGACGGGGGGACGAACCTGCCTAGAAAATGTGCATGTGGGAAGGGGAAGGAAAAACGAGACTCAGCATGGGTGCCAAAAAAGATTCGAATGGTAAATACATCAAATCTCAAATATATGTCGTGAACAAAAAAATAAAAAATAAAACCAAAAAAAAACAAAAAAAACCCAAATAAAAACAGCGTAATGAAGTATTGCAATCGGGCATTACCCTCTCCACTGTTCTTATTTCTTTTTAACCTAGTAAAATACAAGACACTTGTGTATGTATGTGGGTGTGTATTTGTATATGTATCTATAGGGGGTGGAGGGTTTTGCTTTTAGGTGCATATGTTTTTATCCGTGTGCGCGCGTTCGTGTGTGTATGTGTGTGTGTGTGTGTGTGTGTGTGCATGCTTGCGTCTGTACGTTGTCATTTAGTAAGTCTAGCTTAGATTGGTAGAACATCATGTTGGAACTCACAGTTGTCATTCGTTAAGCGTAACTTAAGCTTGGCACAAGGCCAAACTTTGGGGGTTACACGTGATGCTCGAAATTACACCACCGGCTCCTGATTTATTTTCGGGGCTTACTCTGCTAGCCTTTCCTTGGAATGCAGCAGGTATTGTGTCCGACTTCCTGAGTTGATGGGTTGCCGACCAAGTCTAAGGAGCCCCTTCAAACCCATTTGGGGATTTATCCAAGTAGTAAGTACCTCAGTCCTACTACAATCGGTGTCCAACTTGGGTTAAGTCTACATTTCATGAACTTCACTTGTATTAATAAATTGATAGAAATAATTTTCATTAACTTCACATCTATTAATAAATTAATAGAAATAATGGACCATAATACCTTTTTGACCTCGATTAAGAAAGGGCAAGTTTTTCATTTACACCATCAATATTGGGTTGTTTGTTAGGGGTTAGGGTTAGGGGTTAGGGTTATAATTTCTTTAAATCTAAAAATCGTCTGTTAAAACAACCGGATATTGATGGTATTAATTAATCTACGAGATCAACTAACTAATACACCACGACCAGATACAAGTGCGAATGCATGTATATATATTATATATATATATATATATATATATATATATATATATATATATATATATATATATATATAACCATTTCTGACATATACTTCCTAACAAATTTAAATTTCACATTATCCCAATAAACCCTTACACCATTCATAATTTAAACATTAAAAAGTATCTAATAAAAAATAAAAATAAAAAAATAGTTAAAAAATATTTCTTTTCTGAAAAAAAAAATCCGTTGCAGGCTGACCATGAACGGGTTAAAACTCTTCCTGTTTAAAAAAGAGAATTTGTCTATTTTTGAATTTGAAATATGTCTTCTTCTTTCAATAACTGTTACACTAAAGATATACAATTATGTCGTTGGCAGAGGAACGCGTAGCGGATGTGCTAATGACGAAATGATCGCATGACTTGCATGCTTTTTGGAACATCAATGTTTTTCGTTTTGAATTTAAATTATTTTCTGCTTCTCTCTCGATGAGTCCGGATTAAAAACAAGCTCTGAAGAGGATTTTTATAAATCGAAATATTGTTCAATATGATATAAAATATTTTCCTTTTAACATTAATATAATTATTATATAAGATATTGGAGAAGATAAAATTGGTGCGGAAGACTTTTCCATTAGGAACTTCTCTCAACATTTTTAAAAACTTTTCAGAGAAAAAGATTTTTAATTTGTTCCATTCATTTGATTCTTTTTTTATTTCATTTATTCATTTTCCCCATTAATTCTTAATTTTATTTATATATATATATATAATCCAAAATTCCGGAGAAGACATCTTCCTTACGACATAGAAGTTTTTTTAAAACGTGTCGCAGTTTGCAGAGCTCAATGTGTGCTCTTATTGTCAGAGTCACAGAGCAAAATTATAACTCGAAAAAATATAACCTAACAAAGATTTAGATTCGTTATAGCCTATTTCAGGAAGCCTAGACCACGTGTCTGAGGTACCCAATCATCAGATGCGAATAATGAATTCTTTATTACTTTTAAGGCAGTTGAAAACAGATTTTGTTTATTTTTCTTGTCCTGTGTTCCTGTGTTTGGAGGGTAATCAGCCGTCGGCCATAAATGAAAGTCCTGCTCAGTTTGTATTTTGCTGTCGGTCATTTTATTAGGAGTGACTGTTAAATTAATCTATTCCAGATTTCAACTAAAGACCCCCCCATTTCCCTTTGATTTCATTTATTTATTTCTTCACCTTATCTTCCTATTTTCTTCAATTTTATTTTACCTATTCTATGCATATGTGTTTGGAGGTATGCATATATATATATATATATATATATATATATATATATATATATTCATAAATTAGGTTCGACTTCGGTTAAAAACACATATTCTTCCAAATATTGTCGGCTGAAAATAGC
>CM042144.1:104756571-104764071 GCA_023376005.1 Doryteuthis pealeii | reverse complement strand
AAAAATGACAAAGGATTTTTTCCCGGTAAAAGCGAACAAAGATGTTAAAAAACTGAAGAGAGGGTTTCCGGTCAAGGAAGCAGGGAGAAGATAAAGAAATATATAACAAATGTCCGTTTTCAGATCAAAAGATAAAGATGCGGAGGGGTATCTATCATTATAAAGGCGAGAAGATTCGAGCTGACACACAGAGACGCCAGCCAGCAACCAAAAAGAGACACTTCTCCCGTCAGCAAACATCCCTTGGGCACTCATTGTAAGCTCTGCGCCTTCACCACCCACACACCGAAGAAAATAAAGAAGGGTCCTTTCTTTGTACATACGTATCTGTTGTTTATTGAAGTCCAGTAGTCGGTAGTAGCTGACTACTACACACCCGCTATGTGACCATATATACCCGCAACATATACAGATACACGATTTAGCAGCGTGAATTAGAAGCCACTATTTATCATATAGAATTTGATGCTAGTACGTAACATTTCTCCACTACATCTTTGCAAATGATTATAACTAAATTCGTATATACTTAGTGGATCTCATATAATTGCGTTAAGAAACGACCCGACAAGGGTTAACATCAGACAATTTCTGAGAAAGTCCTAAAAATGCTATGAATTTATGACTAATCACATCTCAATATTAGACACCAGATATATCAGAGTTTCTCTGAATTTACAATAACTTTAACATTTCAGCTTTTCCCTTGATAATATCCAGTAATGGTGAAAAGCATTTGGGGAGAAAAAAATGTACAATTTTTGTACAATATTGTACCTGAAATACTCTGTCTTGTGCGAAGACAAAGAAAAAAAATCAATAGAAATATTAAAAATGAACATTGTCTGCGTTTCCAAACTAAATGTGTTTAAAGAAACTTAACAGACTAAATATAGTTCTATTTATTTTTTTCAATAGATTTTACAAATTCTCTTTTGTTTCTTAAAAGACTATGAATGTTTTGTTTACACATGTGTGAAGTCAGATAAGATTATTCAAAAAATATTTAAACAATGTCTGTAGTCTTTAATATAACGAGTTTAAAAGAAAGATCTCAGTCAATATATATATATATATATATGCTTCCCCTAGAAGGATATTCAGGATAACACTGATTAAAATAGATTAGAAAGAGTGGACGCAAACAAAAAATGCAGGACGCATTTGGATTTTTAACGGTTGAGATGCCATTTTCGTTTTATGTTTACTCCCGTTAAATTTTGGATCTTTGATTTAATAATTCTATAGAATTAGTATAAGATGCGATAGCTAGTTTTACCTCCATACAAAGAAGGCAGAATTCATCCTCTGTTTCATAATTACGGGTTCTTTTAACAAATCTCCTACTTTAGTATAATGCATATGCCATATTTATTCAAATATCCCATACATATTTGGAAAAGGTTATTTTTTTTTATTCTAAAATCTTTTTTTAATCACCTTGACTAGAGCCCATATTTCGTCCAGTAATTTGTAAACTAGCTTTGTATACAATACAATCGCTCTGAAATTTATCACAAATGGGACGCTTTATTATTATTTTTTTATTATAACAATTGCATGGTGGACTTTCGCTTTTTGTTTTTAGTCAATTTACTAATGTTCCTTTTGCTGATGTTTCCGTAAACATTATGCAAACGATTGTAACTCAATGCGACAGTATTTTTGTTAATTATTCCATATAACTTATTCTTGTATGGAAACCGCTTTTTAATATTTTGAAAAAGTAATTTTCCAAGTCATTTTTAACAGTTATATTAAACTGAGGGGCGAACCTTAGGATAATTCGCGACCTGCTTTTTTTGTTTTCTTTCTTTACCTTCTCTCGTCTGGGTTAGATTGATCATAATCAGCTTTGTATGTAAGGTATGTTTTTAATTAACTATTTTAAGGGTTTGTTCGTATTCACCTTTTTTCTTGTCGTCTACTATACTACGTGGCCTCTTCTATGCGGATTGGGTCGTTTATCGTTTGTCTGGGTATCTGACTGGTTCTCTATATTCCTCTGGTCTACTTTCTTGGGACTGCTTGAGTCTTCTTCATCTCTGTGTCCGTTGTTGTTATTAATAACGAACACAAAGATCTAGATATTTTTCAGACATCTTTATTTAGCCACAATTACCAATCCCACGGGAGAGAAATAGCTATATTGAAGATACGTCTGCCTCCCGCAAAAAAAAACACAATCAATATCGATTAAGAGCTCCCCCTCTGCCCTCACCCATCTCCTCTTTCTGTCAATTATTTGCTAAACTAACAAATCTGTTAGACGAGTCATCTCGTCTGTGCTACTAATTGTTGATTTGCTAAGACGAATTATCTCGTCCAGGGTACTGAACATTTTCACTCCGTTATATATTTGGCTAAGATCGATTTTCTATGAGGAAATTAGTGACTCGGTTTGTTTTGTAAATAATTGGACTGAATGGATCGCGTGATCTTAAACAATAAAACTACTCGGGTCACTTGAAAGGAACTTAATGATTCAAGGAGACGCTTATTGGTTCCAAACATACCTTTGGCTGCCTCCACCCCCCTCTTTTCAAGATACGTTCAATCAAACCGGACAAATTCATTGCCGTTCATCGACGGAATCAGCCTCTGGCTCATGTTGGGCAACACGACATATCTATCCAAGCCGTGCGTGATTAAAATTTACCCATTCAATAGTAGATTGTTTGCACATAATGTGCACAGCAGTCCGTCTTTTTACGTGTTAAATATACGATAGGTAAAAGCAAAGAGGTTTTTCCTTATATAAGCAAAAATCTTTTTTGATTATGGTTCGTATCAAAAGCTTCTATATCCAAAGATCAAGACAGGGTGAGGGTGAGCTTTATAGGCGTACATTTTGGGGTTTTCTTTTCCTACAGAGTAATATTTAGCGAGTAGATTGGTTTACTGTTATTATAAGTTAACTTCTCTTTGAGTGTCCCAATGAACTGGCTTTGTATTAAGCCAAGCTGATTGATTTTTTTCATCACATGGTAAAACATAAAGGCGCTAGGTGACTGTCAGTTCCTCACCTATGGAATTATTATTATTATTATTATTATTTGCTCCTTTTGAGTTTTCACATCAGCATTAGCTGATGGTCTTTCACTGGAGTCTGAGTGACAGCAAGTCTCTTCAGGTCTCCAGGACTCTTCTGAGTATTCTGGCAGATTGCAGCAGTGCAGTGTTCTGAATGGTTTCAATCTTCCTCTGATTTCCAAACTTTCCAAACCCTTTTCTAATCCTTTTGGGACTTTCCAAGTGCACCAACTACAATTGGTATCACTTTCACTTTTATGTTCATAACATTTTTCAGTTCTCTGGCAAGGTCCAGATATTTGTCCATTTTTTCATTTTCCTTTAGCTTCACCCTGTGATCTGCTGGCACTGCAAAATCCACCAGTTGACAAGTTCTTTCTTTTTTGTTTATCAACACTAGGTATATTATTATTATTATTATTATTATAGTAGTAGTAGTAGTAGTAGTAGTGGATATACAACAGTATGATAATTTAATTATTACAAACGTTCGATATATTTACTGATGAGCTATTGCAAAAAAATAGTTTTTTGTAAAAAGTATAATAATCTTGATTTAAATCTCTCTCTCTCTCTCTCTCTCTCTCTCTCTCTCTCTCTCTCTATTATCTCTATCTATATCACACACACACACACACTCACACACAATCACTCGCACACTCTTTTTTTCTTTCTTTCTTTTCATCTTTTCATTATGTTCGACGGAAATAAATTAGCGTTATCGCTTCAACGCGCTCACCCACTGTCTATATATTTCCCCTTTTCTCTTTCTTTCTTTCTTTCTTTCTTTTCTTTTATATTGTTGTTGTGTATAGCATGTCCTTTCTCTTCCCTTTCTTTCTTTATAATAAAAACTGAATGATCTATTATTTAGCTGTGGTGACGTCACTGATAAAAATTCGGCGGATAAGCAACAGCTGATAATCAGGTTTTAAATCTAGGCTTGGTTTGGATGATTTCATTTCTAACTAGAGGGTGTTACAAGATGATAACGGTCGAACTTATAAGGAACACGAGTATTGATAAATAGATAATTATCATATCACTCTTTGCCTGTTTTTCAGACTAGCATTAGCCAGTAGACTTTCTCTAAAATCCTCAGACGAGTATTCTAGCCGATCTTAACAATCTTGTTGTCTTGATGGACTAGATTCTTCAAGAGAGAGAGAGAGAGAGAGAGAGAGAGAGAGAGAGAGAGGAGAGAGAGAGAGAGAGAGAGAGGAATAAGTATTGAAAGAGTGGGTGGGTGAAATGGAGAGACCAAAGCACTGTATTTGGTACACATTAACAGAGGGGTTTATTATTTTTTTAAATTGCGTCTATCCCCGGCATTCCCCCTCAAGGGGGGCGCCTCAAGCACTGGGCAATAAACCCAGCCCTGCCCCTTTAAATCGAGGGGGCAGGTGTTGCCTGGGGGGATGGCCCCCTGGAATCGACGCTCGTGATTTTAACCCGGGGAGGGCGCGTGACAGAGGGGACATGAAAGGATGAGAGGGAAATTGTTGATGAGGTAGTCATGGAAATAGATAGATGGCGCTAGTTCTTTTGGGCGCGTTTTCTAAATCTTAATTAGAAAATGATAGTTAATAGCAAGTTGATGACATTCTTTTTTCCTTTTTTTTTAAAATTCTGGTTAGGGTTTCTCTTAAGTAGACGATTGTTTAAGAAGAAGAAAGGGGAGAGACACCCGGTTGGTTTGTTTTACGGCATATCAACCTCGGTGGGTCATTTAATGCCGACAAAGTTTTGAAATAAATTCATTCTTAATGGATAATCAAATTTTGTTTATAAACGCATGTTTTTCTATTTAACCCATGGATGGGACCCTAACAGGTACTACCACTCCGAGGGACACCTAGACTAAACTACGCAATATGATTATTTGATATTAAGTGTTTCATTGGTCACCATCACAACCAACTCGTTTTCATGATTAAATGCTTTCTTTTCCATACAAGACACATACATATATATACACACATATGCATATACATACACAAAATATATATATATATATATATATATATATATATATATATGTGTGTGTGTGTGTGCGTGTGTGTGTGTGTGTGTAGTATAATAAAAATTGAAAAAACACAGGTTTAAATGAGTTAAGTGGTGAGTTTATTGGACGACGCTGCAGTGTTTCGATCTATTAATTAGATCATCTTCGAGGCTTTTGTTGGTATGTGGAAGGTGATTTTTTTTTAAATCTCAGAATAAGGAGAAAGGCGAGTAATAGTCCTTGTTTATTGCTCTGTTTAAAATTTGAAGTCTGAGAAAAAAGAACGTTGAAAAAATGAACGGTTTGAAATATGACGTCAGATATTCTTTTTTGCGGTGTGAATATTAGAATGTGTAAGTGTTTGTATCGAAAAAAGCATTGTGCGTTTTTTATGTGTTTATGAATGTTCTTATCAACGTGCTTTTTTTCTCAGACTTTCTGAGATTAAATTTTTTTATCACCTTCCACATACCAACACAAGCCCCGAAGATGATCTAATTAATAGATCGAAACACTGCAGCGTCGGCCAATAAACTCACCACTTAACTCATTTAAACATGTGTTTTTCAATTCTTATTATACTACATACCGTCGGATTCACTTCCTTTTATTCACACACACACACACACTCACACACACACATATATATATATATATATATATATATATATATATATATATACAGGCACATATATAAACATGTATTTATACACAGACACACATACACACATACATGTATACACAGATACATATATACACATACGTATATATATACATAGTTACATACACTCATATGTATATATACACCCAGCCACAGATGTATACATATACACAGATATATATGTAAACACATATATATTCACATAGACGTATATATGAACACATATATATATATACACACAAATATACATATACACACGTATAAATTCACACATATATAAATTACTTAAACATATATATATACACACATACATACATACATATATATATATATATATATATACACATCTATATATACGCATATGTATATATGCATACACCCACAAATATATACATATACATACTTATACACTCACGTCTGCACACAGAGACACGGGCATCACACGCGCCGTAATGGTCAGCCACTTAGATTTGCAGACCATTAATAGTGATTTCGATTCTCCTTGGGCGCCCCATACTTCTGACCTTGAACAACATCTAAGCTGAGCTTAGTAAATACCTATACACACACAGACACACGCATTATATATATATATATATATATATATATATATATATATATATATATATATATATATATATATATATATGTTCTGTTAAACGCCACAGATAATTCAAGTCTGAGGAGTTTTTTTTATGGTCCTTTCAATTTTCCTAGCGATCTTTTTCGTGTTTGGGTGGAGAAGTTGTAATAGTCCACAAATCCTTGTTTTTTACGAGCGCTTTCGGCTGGTTTATCAGCCATCATCAGGTGGGGAAACTTCAAACCAGTAAACACGTCCTCCAATGCTTATAAAAATCCACTCTAACCATTCCCCCTCCCTTCCTCACAATTCTGTATCCCCCTCAAAAACCCATTAATCCATTGTTTCGTACTAACTACCATCACCACTCTTAAGCTACTACTCGTTCTTCTATAAAAACGAGGCACTTGAAAAACTTAACATCGTTTCCCCACCTGATGATGGCTGATAAACCAGCCGAAAGCGCTCGTAAAAAACAAGGATTTGGTGGACTATTACAACTTCTCCACCCAAACACGAAAAAGATCGCTAGGAAAATTGAAAGGACCATAAAAAACTCCTCAGACTTGAATTGTCTGTGGCGTTTAACAGAACATGTCTAAAAGAAAAAATGTTGCCGAAGTATACATATATATATATATATATATATATATATATATATATATATATATATATGTTGTTCTGGTTCCGACAGGAAAATTCAATATTTTATAAAAAAGAAGGTCCGCATAATGTATTATGTTCTCAGAAATTTTTAAAAAATTCTTTTTATCTTATATATGCGACACGTGTTTCTGATCTGTTGTCTTCTTCAGGCATTGAATTATAATTTTGGCAGAATATGTCCGATATTTGATAGGTTGTGTGTGTTTCTGAAACTTTAATAGAAAAGTTGCAGAAACACACACAACCTATTAAATATCGGACATATTCTGCGAAATTATAATTCAATGCCTGAAGAGGACAACGGATCAGAAACACGTGTCGCATATATAAGATAAAAAGAATTTAAAATTTTTTTTCTGAGAACATAATACATTTTGCGGAAACTTGTTTTTCATAATATATATATATATATATATATATATATATATATATAAATATATATATATATATATATATATATATATATCTTATTATAATGGAGATTGTGTGTCTGTCTGTCTGTAACCGAAACTCTATCACTACTCAAGTCACAATTCCCTTAGTTATTTACAT
>CM042144.1:104716571-104751571 GCA_023376005.1 Doryteuthis pealeii | reverse complement strand
ATTGCTTAGATTACCAGCTGTTACAAAGAGATCCACTCTTGTCGGCGGAGGTTTTAGAACACACCGACTGCACCTCTGCAGACGGATAAGTTCCCACTAATGGGTCCCACCTGTTGGCCCTGGGTGATGTTTCGTGATGCCTTAAGAATGGAACCCTTGTGACTGAGAAATACATGACATGCAACACTCCACTTTGGCCCTTAGGCTAGATGTATGCTTGTGGTGGCCAACGACACTCAATCGGCTGCTCACTTCAAGCTCTAGCATCTATATGATTGTCCCAACTCGATTGCCCTAATGGCAAATTCCCAATCCTTTTTATAATATGGGTGGTAGATAACGGTGGCTGCGGGTGTTAATATCCTGGGTATAACGATAAACTGCATGTACTGGTGAAGTTTGCTTTTTTGAGCTATGGGGACTTTAATCCCCATTACTCCCAGGTCCACCTGGTAGGGTCCTATCTTTGGGGTAAATGTAAAATGAATTAAGAATAATGTTTAAAAAATTGATTTAAAAAATGTTTGAATACGCATCAAGAATAAATAAAACAAAACATATTTAGCATAAAAAAAACAAAATGAGTTGATATGCTGTAAAAACCAACGAGCAAAAATTTGAAGGTTGGGATTGCCATAAGGGCAATAGGGTTGGGACAATCATATAGATGCTAGAACTTAACATGGCCAGCTAATTGATCGGAGGGGGCCTCTTCGATCACTCGTCTAGCCTAAGTATTGGAGTATTGCATGTATTGGATTGATCAGCCAGCAGGATTCTGTTTGTAAACATCACGGGTCGTCACCCATGACCAACAGGGGGTCCCATTTTGTGGAGGTATTACCTCTATGCAGAGGTGCAGTCGGTGTATTCTAAAGCTCCAGGCGACAGGGCTGAAACAGCTAAGCAACAAAGTAAACGATCATCCGAGTAATGACCTGATACGTTGACGAGTTTTTATAAATGCGTAGACAGGGAACATTAAAGCGGTTTAATTGACACTTTAATCTTTAAGCTACAAAGATTATCCTCAGCGAATTTCAACGTCATTATCTGCGAATCGATCAGCTTCTCATCAAACTTGGAATAAATAGCAGGGACATTGACACACAAATATACATTTGATATTTCATGTCGAAAATCTGACCACTTTTCAATCAACAGGTTTCCCCATTTTTTGAGGGGGTATTTTTACTTCTATTGTTGTAGGCCCACTCAGTATCTCGTGTATATTACACTAGTTTACAAAAAATAATTTTTGTCTGAGGCAAGAATGTGAATTGGTATTTTTTTTACTAATTTGGATGTGCTGAATTCAAATTTATAAACAGTTTTGCTCTATCAGCTCTAGTTTTCTGTCTTTTAAATAGTCTCATTTTAGTATATACAGAGTATATACGTGCTTATTTCAACATTTTCAGCAGCTTATTACAGATAAAACAGGATAGATAAAGAACATTGACGGAATAAATATACTTGGCTGACACAATGTACACAATTCATAGCACTGCAGACAGTTAGAAATGTGTTTTCTTAGATGATCTGCTGTATTTTGCCTCTGGGATGTCACGCAAGCACATCCAACAGAAGTCTCCCATCATATAATATGCGTTTGTTAATATATTGTTTCCAACGACGCATATTATATGATGGGAGACTTCTACTGGATATGCTTGCGTCTCTACCGGAAATTCAGGTAGAATGTCACCATTGTCACTCATCGGTCCAGGTAACTTTTAACAGACCCCATCATTCTGAATCTAACGGACCCTAATCAAAATATTCTAAGTACAGGTACGTACATAAATCATAAGCTGCTTATGAAATTATGTAACACTATGCAGAGGTGAAGTCAGCGTATTTTATAGCCGCAACCGACATGGGTAGCATATGGCCACTTACTTCTCTTTATTATATACGACTGCACTTCTGCTGAGAGGTAAGACATTCTATATCAGAAATGGGCCAACTATTGGCCATGGGTGGTGACCCGTGATGCTTGATGTGACCAGCTAATTGATCGGTTCGTAGCCTCTCATAACGCACGTCGAGCCCAAGTAAGCCCCAAAGAAGAGTGTTGCATGTCATGGACCTGGGAGTAATGGTAATGAATGGGTACTCCACACTTGCCAGAGCTTTACAATTGGAACCTTGCTATTTAATGCAGTTTAATGTGATATCCAGGACACTAAGACCCTCAGCCACCAACTAATAGCACATATATGATAAAATGTGTTAGGGTTTTGCCACTAGGGTCGGGACAATTATATAAACTAGCAAATATATGCACCCTCCGGGTGCAAGTATTTAAGTTTTAATGTAATAAAATATTGTATTAAATTAGAAAGGCTAATGAAACTAAATAAGAATACAGATAAAAAGATTTGAAACAGAGGAGTATAATAAAAGATTTGAAACAGAGGGAGTATAATAAAAAATGGAACAACTGAAACTTACTCTTCCATCACTCTCGTCTTTCATTGTTATTTTTTCTAATTTAAGTATTTAGTTATAAGAGGAAGTAAAGAATAAAATGACAGTTATTTTTTCTTGTTAATGGATTTCATTTAAGATTCATTGAAGAGATTTTTGCTTATATTCATTAAAATAAAACCAAACAGTTAGAAATCAATAATACTAAGCACATATTTATTAAATTCGATTTTTTAATATTAATATGCAAAATAGCCTTCCCGTTCACACTGGAAACCGCTATTTTGTTGTATATATAAATATAATTGCATGTTGTCAGTATGTAGACATAGTTAACAGTATTAATAATGTAAGACAATTTTATTAATAATTGAGGTTTAGATAAAAATAAAATAAAATCATGGAGAAATAACTAAGAGAATTGTGACTTGAGTAGGAATATAGTTTCGGTTACAGACAGAAAAACACACAATCTCCATTATAATAAGATGTTAGCGCTTGACGGGACTAGCCAATTGATCGGAGATGGTCTCTCTAACTACCTGTCTAGCCCTTGTAAGGGCCATAATGGAGTGTTACATGTCATAGACTGCTCAGCTACAAGGGTTCTTTCTTTGAGCATTACGGGTCACCATATTCAGGCAACAGGTGGCTCCATTCTGGGTGGGGACGAGTGTCTTACACCTATGCAGGGGTGAAATTATTTAGTGTTATTGATCTCTATATTATTTTATTTTACAGCCGCGACCGACATGGCTAAGATGTGGTCAAGTAGTTCTCTTTGCAATATAGATAACACCAAGGATCCATTATGACATTACTACAACCTCCACTATAAGACAGCTAAGCAACAAAAGGATAACTATGGCTTGGATGTCCTGCGTATGACGTTAAACTGCATCTAAGTTCTAATTCTGCAGCTCTGGAAAATATGGAATACCCCTTCATTGCCATTACTCCCATGCTCACTTTGACCCCGAGGGGTAACTGCCTGTTTTTAAATTGTGAAATCGACGTTAAAACATTTCGGTTTATTATAAAACCTTCATCATATTAGATTATTATTTTGGTTATATTTTATTTGGTTTCTATATAAAATCATTCATATGATTGATTTTAATACGTCGGAGAATAAAACAATAATATTAGAGATCAATAACACTAAATAATTATTTATTAAACTCTGTTTTGTTAAAACCAGTATGCAAATTAACCACACCATATATTATGTAAACCTTAATTTCTTACTGATATACAAAACACATTGCAGGATTTTAAACGCACTAACATGAGGTAAATCTAATTCATATTTTCATAGAGATCTCGTTAATAAATAAGATTTATTTTATGTATAACTCGTATTGACTATGAATTAAATACTCATTGATGAACTTACACAATTCCAGTGGGTATTGTGACGTAGTTTCGGTTACAGACAGATAGATGAATCACTATTATAATGAGATTTCGTGTACTCCTCTGTTAAATATGGTGTTGAGTCAATTTTCTTTGACAATAAAATAAACAATGACTTTAAAACAGTCCAATTCTTTGTTATAACAAATGAAAATTGTTTTTCATATATATATATATATATATATATATATATATATGTGTGTGTGTGTGTGTGTGTGTGTGTGTGTGTGTATATATATATAAGTTTAGGTGTTTTTTTCCTCTCAGGCAAAAGAAAATGAAAAAAAGAAAACAATTTCTGAAATTGTAATTGATGTTTAAAAATAGGGTGTCAAAATTCTCACTATTTATCTTAACGGTTATTTCCTTCAACCGACAAGACTTTCTTTGTTGACAAGACTCTTCTACACACTTGTGCATTAATATTAGACAATATCTAAGAATTTGAACCCAAATTCTACCCTGTCGGCTGTGGCGTTAGAATACAATGGCTGCACCACTGCAAAGGGGTAAGACTCCACCAATTGGTCCACCTGTGACCCGTGATGTTTAAGGACGGAACCCAGGTGGCTGAGCAGTCCACTTTGGCGCTTACTTGAGCTAGATGGTCGGTCAGTCGGAGAAGCCCACTCCGGTCAATCAGCTAGTCATGTCAAACTCTAGCACCTATATGATTTCCCCAACCCTATTGCCCTTATGGCAAGCCGCAATATTTTTTATCATATATATGCTAGAAGGCAGTGGCTGAACGTCTTAGTATCCTGGATATGATGCAAAACTGCATCTAGTTGTGAGGTTTCCGTTCTGGAGCGCTAGGGAGAGTAGTATCCCTTCATTGCCATTAGTCCCAGGTCCACTTAAGATTTTTTGGTAAATAAAGTGTGTGACAATCTCCACTCCTACTTATAGACTAGGCGAGATCATGTGATCTATTCCTTGGCCAATCACTGGCAATACTCTGATACAATACTTAACCGACCCTACTGGTCATAAGTCCGCTACCATTCTTTGACGACGGACATAGGATTAAATCACTGGACCTTTACCAATACGCAGGATAGGACTTATACGCTTACTAAAGGATCACCAAAGGATTCCATAACATAGGACTTTCTTTAAGCCCTATTTCAACTGGCCACGGATGGCACTTAAAAACTTTACACCACTCCGACCCGGAATGGTAGTATATGTTAGGGTCATACCTATTGGTTAAAAAGATTTTTAAAAAATTTTTTTAAATTGTATCGAAAATTAGTTAAAAATTGAATACTCAACGAGAATGAATAAAATAAAAAACGTCTTCGGGATAAAATTACACGAGGATTGAAATGCTGTAAAATCCAACCAACCAACCAACCAACCTACCAGCCAACCAAAAGTTCCAATGCGGTTCGTAAACCAAAATTATTGCCTACCTTTGAACTGGGTATTTACGCAATACGAAATGCATACAGCCTTGTCTAGGATTTGAACTCAGGTTGACGATTAACTATTTCCTACGACTTTACCCATTACACCATGCGCCTTTCCGTAATATTTACTAAGATCAAACGGTTTTCTATCTTGTTTTGTCTATAAAGAGCAATATATTTTGTTGTTGATACATTTAGGTTTTAAAAATCATAGAAGAAAAGTATTGGCTTTCACTTGAATGGGATTTTATTCTGATTCCATGGATGGTAAAGATTCTCGCTGTTTAGATACAAAATATGAACCATCAGGCCCTCCGGCAAGGTAAAGAAATGTTCTCCAAAAATAATTCCTCCACAAAGAATATCTTAAATAGATATAAATGTAAAACATTTTGCTTACGTAAGGTCGACTAGTTCTTTATTAAATTAAACTTTATCCAGAAATGAATACGTTACAGAAATAAGTTGTTTTATCTTCTGATCACAAACCTTCAAAAATTGGTAAAAACGACCGAACGGCACCGGAAATAAACAGGAAGAATATTCCAAGAGAAACTGGATATCTTTTCTTCCGAAAAGTTGCGCCAATTTCTTACTTTATTCTTACTGGCTGCTTTCCAGATATTCCAATAGCTTACATCTCGTATATTATATTCCTATCTTTATTTTTTTCCTTTTTCTTTTAAATTTTTGCCAAACGTTCACCTTTTAATTTTATTGGTATTCCCAAAAAGCTTTGAGCAATTTCAAGGAATAAAATGAGTACTGGGCCAAAAGTCTGGAACCGGAAAAGTATTTCTTCCTTTCGTCTTTTTATGATTTCACTTGCTGCGAGAGTGCATCAAATACGTTTGTACAAATCGGTACGAAGATAAAGATAAGTTTATTATTTATTTACTTATTTATTCATCTATTTAGTTATTATTTTTTTATTCATTTTTCTTCTTTTTCTTTTGGTTACCTAAGCGATTCATATATCTTTACATTAGATTGAACACTTCTCTATATTGAATTACTTAGCGATTTTTTTATATATATTTAGGATCTAGAAGACACCTATTGAGAAAATACAGAGGATAAAAGGGGAGGTAACTCGAAAGAGATCTCAAATAAGAGAGGAAGATGCTGGAATCAAATAGTAAAGACTGAACGTTTTGAGTGGCATGCATTTATGGCATTAGAGAGACGACCAATAGAGAAAGGCGTCAGCTTAACAAAACATATAAAATACAATCAAAACTTTTCTAAGATATATTGGCTTCAAAGCTGTTTTATTTATATTTCCGCAAGTGCCGTATTAAACTGTTCTGACGTAAGTACAGTCGTAGATCTTAATGCTCCACAAGACTTTATTGTCAGATATATTTTTAAAAGATTCAACCAAATTCATTGTTACTCACACACACGAAAGCTTTAGTTACACATACACAATCACACATACGTACAAACCCTCACTCCCTCTCTTCCCCTCTCTCTCTCTCTCTCTCTCTCTCTATATATATATATATATATATATATATATATATATATATATATATATATATATAGCAACCCCTCAGTATGAGGAGGATGTGACACAATGTCAATTTCTTAAGCGGATTTTAACAGGTTTAAATTCAGACTTTTTCTTCTCCTAAACTAGTTGCCTAACCAAGAGTTAAATATCTTAATGCTTTATAAGTTATTATTGGCAGGAATGTTTCTAAAAAAATCCAACCAAAGTGTCATTAGTAATTTATCCAAGAGTGCCCAATATACCATAAACATAGTTCTATAATAATTGCGTCTTACAAAGTTCGTTTATTTTCGGATTTTCTTGTTTTTGGGAACATTTAGAATATCATTTAAAAAGATGTAACCCTACACTCATGAGTGTTTTGCAACATTATTTTACTATTCGAAAACATTTTTGAACACATGACAAAATTTCGAATTCAGTTCCGATTAGTTTTTTGAACTAAAGATGAAAAAAATATAATCATTTAATCTATATTTTGTTTTCCTCTAAAAACGTAACGATAAAAAGAACCTAAGAATTAAACATATGTCACGCACACATAGACACACAAATATGCACATACATATATATTGTTTTTAATAAAACGTACCTACAAAAGAATATGTATATATATAAATATATATGTATATATATGTACATCTATGTATGTATACATAAATATATGTATATATATGTATATATATATATACATATATAAATATAAACATATATACATATATATATATATATATAAATAGAGGTGAATATATATATATATATATATATATATATATTATATATATATAGTAGGTATGTTTTTTAGGTATGCTTTTGTAGGTATGTTTTATTAAAAATGACAGGCAACGATTTAATATTTCGGTTTTTATTCAGCTTCTTTTTTTAAACAAAGAAATGTGTGTATGTGTCAGTATGATATATGTGTTTACGTATGTGCACTCATGTTTATATAAGTCTGTGAATATATATGTACGTGTACATATACGTATTGAATCGCGGGCATGTGACTATTCTAAATTATTCCCGAATGACGAAAATAAAACTTGCCCAATACGTGGTCAAGTCACCATCTGTTTGTATATGCCCATCTCTCTCTCTGTCTGTCTGTCTGTCTGTCTGTCTGTCTGTCTGTCTCTCTCTCTCTCTCTCTCTCTATATATATATATATATATATATATATATATATATATACGAAAAATTGGATAGAGCACTCCCAAGTGACATAGTATTTTATAACAGTAAAAATTAAATTTCTAAAAAGTGGGTGTGTAGGTTGTGCAGTGGTAAGGTGTCTGACTGATGACATTTCGGTCGAGTTCTGAACCTAAGATACAAAGATTTTGTTATTTCTAAAGGAAAATGATACAATTAAAATGAACACATGTAACGAGATAATGAAGGTCCTGGCTTTTGTGAGCGAGAACTACTATATTAGAAAAGGAGGAAGAAAGAAATGTGAGAGAGTAATGAACACAAAAGAGTTTGACCGGTGCGTGACCTCCCGAATAGAGAATTGAGTGTCAACCGGAAGTCAGGTGTTGACCGGAACCGGAAGTCACGTGTTGACGTGGAACAACGAAGAAAGGGACCGGCCTCTTTTTGCTTTCGGACGCGTAGGGGAACGGACGGGCCTTTGGTGCCTAGTATGGGGTCACAGTAATCAAGTAGTGTTCTCTCTCTCTTTCTCTCTGCCTTTCCTCCCCTCTGATACGAACCCACGAGACGAGCACGAAAATAAAGGCTAGCAGTTGTGACTACATATTTCTCGCGTTGTAATTTTTATCAACAAGATGACCACCACGTGCCGAAGACATTTTTAGCAGTGTGAATATATCAGCGCCGCCACGTTACGTATATACGTTTGGGTACGGTGAAAAGATGACAACGTTACACATATTATATTATACAGAGGTTCAACCTGTCTAGAAAAACCTTTTAAAAATTATCATTTTTTAAAGTAAACATTATTTGTAAACAAAATTGAGTATAGGATATGTATTTAATAGGAAAATATACCAAACTATAAGTATGATATATTACATAATGAATCAAAATTATTTGGAATAAGTGATATTGTAATTATTTAAAACTAATTTAACTGTATAAGGGGAGAAGTTAAAAAAACAGGTCTTTGTTTGATAGTGTTAGAGTTTGGAATAACACTGGGTTCAACAATCTCTCGGTATTTTTTTATGATGACATCTTTAAAATTAAAATGTTCTGTAATGTTATGATAGTTATGGTTCCTGAAAGTGTTCTGCTCATCACATTAAAATCTCTTATGTGTCAAAAAATTCGTTTTTGATAGTTCGAGAATGTTTATCAATGTATCGATTTGGGCATCCATTATATCTGATTGACTATACTCCCGACTCATGTTTCTTGTTTATTCTTTTGTTAATTATGTTCATAGCGGCCTGGCGCCTTAATATTAAGCAAGACACGAAGAGGAGTAAGGTGTAGAGGAGAGTAGCCTCAACAGCAAAGAGAGCCAGAAAGAGGAAAAGAAAACAGCAGCCCCAGAAAGCATCACAGTTTGTGTGCAGTCAGTGCACCAAGGATTGTGATCAGGGATATGCCTGGACAGCCACTTGTGCAGATGTAGATAATTTTTATTTTTATTCTATTTTATTTTATTTATTTACTTCTGGGGGACACTACATGACACTTAAAGGACAGAAAGGTGCCAATAACAAATTATGTTTTGGAAGAATTTGCGACAGTTTGGATGTCAAGGTATAAATCTTTAAAAAAAATCCGTTAACAAGAAGAAATAACTGTAATTTTATTCTTTACTTCCTATTTTAACTAAATAGTTAAATTAGAAAAAATTAGCAATGAAAGACGGGAGTGGGGGAAGAGTAAGTTTGAGTTGTTCTATTTTTTGATTATACACCCTCAGTTTCAAATCTTTTTATCTGCATTCTTATTTAGTTTCATTAACCTTTCTAAATTAATCTAATATTTTATTACATTAAAACTTAAATACTTGCACCCGGAGGGTGCATACATTTGCTAGTATATATAATTCTATATGTCAATTCCTCTATCTATCCATATATCTATTTATCTATCTTATCCGTTAATATTAATAAATAAGTTTTAATATACCGCACTTTATTAAGCTAAAATATACATGTTATTCCAACTTTAAACCGTTTCTCATTTGGTAATATGTTCGATATATATATATATATATATATATATATATATATATATATAGTGCAATCAATTTCATTTTTTCCTTATTTTCTATTTCCAGGCGACTTGAACATTGGTTCATTAATTGGGAACTCGTTTGAAACAAGAAAACTCGTTGACAAATTATAACGGGCGGCCATGTTTTTTTGTTTTTTTTCGTTGGTTTTAATCATAAACAAACATTTAATTTCTAATCATGTGACAATTCGAATAATAACAGCTGCTCCTAGCAAAACGCTAAGGATGAAGATGATTATTCAACGGCGAAAAAAATGTTCAATGTTTCCCCTTGGTTGTTTGTGTGTGTCTGTGGGAGGCTGGGCGAAATCAATGATGAGAGGGAAGACAATTTAAAACGAATGGTGTTCTTCTTTATGTCTTCTTCAAGCGGGATTTTATGGATCAAGATTCATACCTAGACGACCATCAGAACGTGGTTTTAATATATATTCATTATCCACCCCCCCACACACACACACGAGCAGAATTCGACCCAAGGTCAATTTCTTAAGCGGAGTTTAAATTCAGAGTTGTCCTTCTACTAAACAGGTTACTTAACCAATGTTGAAAAACCCAGTCTGCCCTACTATTTACCTATAGCTAGAGAAGTATAGTTGAATTCATACCTTTCCGAAGGGTATTAGTGCAATGTGAAAAACCTTTAGTAGGTTCGTCTGACTCATTAGATTTATCTTTATCTTTATATTTATATTTATATTTATATATACATATATACATATATATATATATATATATATATATATATATATATATATATAGGCTATTCGGAATAAATTTGACATAATTATACATACTTATATATGGTTATTTTTCTGTAGGTTGGAGGTATTGACGCATACTATGCATCATTTAAAAGCTTGGACCCTTTTCATTCACATACGTGTTCACATATAGAAAGAATGATTGGAACCCACCTGAATCGTGGAAGAGAATAAATTGTATCATGATGATCTGCGCTGCCCATCAAAATAATGACATTATGGTTGATGCCCAGTGCTCCCTGAACTCTTTAAAATCAATCAGGCATGAACTGGAGAATTGCAATGGAGACTACGAGGCTGTGGATAGAAGAAAGCAACATAACAGACGACCTGATTGCGTTCGTACAGCAAAATACCTCGAAAATCTGAAGAAAAAAATGTTGGAGGACCCTCAGATGCCTACGTGGAGTTGCTAAACACTGTAGTCAAGCCCTGGATAACAAGGGTAGCCAATGGTAGGCCATATGTATGGCAGAAGGATTTGGCTCCCTGCAAACGTCTGGGAAAAGTAAAAAATGGTTGTCGGCGAATTTTTACGACCACACCAGTCCTAATGTTTTCCTCCGAACTCTCCAGATCTTAACCCCATGGATTATTATGTATGTGGCGCTGTTGGGTGTGCCAGTACTACAAAAGCCCAGTTAATCGACAGACCCTTCCCAGGGAAACTGTAACATCAGCTTGCTCCAGGGTCCGGAGCAGGATTGAGGCTGTGATCGAATAATGTATGTGTAATTCCCGTGCCTGTTGAATTTCTTTCCAAGCCATTAAATATTGTAGATACCAAGCACTTTTTCTTTTTCCTTATAAAACTGTCAAATTTATCCCGAACACCCGGTATATATATATATATATATATATATATATATTATTATATATATATATATATATATAAGAAGAAGAAGAAAAAGAAATCGACAAAAAATTTCAGACATTATGTAAAAGAAAATGAGTAGGAATATCGTACATTCATAAATGTGCCATTGTTTTTTATTTCATTTTTTAATCTTTGGTCATATATTGTGATAGGGCTCTACATTTTTAATGAAAAATAATTAATAAATATTTTTCAGTCAAGAGAGTCTTTTAGTGTTAAATTTTAGCCCACAAATACACACACACACACACACACACACACACACACATATATATATATATATATATATATATATATATTATAGAAAGGAAGGAAAAACTCAACACCGTAATTCCATAATAAATTTATTTCGACCAAAATATGGGCCTATATAAATCTAAGTTGATTTAATATAGCTCCCCAAAATTTCGTCTCATCAGATGGTAGAGCAAGGTAATTTGGATTGCATAACTGAAAAATTTTACTTCTCAAAAAAAAAATAAATAAATAAAACAAAATTTTTTAACATTGTAAGACTGTCACCATGGTGACAGGAAGTCAAATGAGAAAAAAGTATACTTTTCAAGTTCTGGTTTCTTAGGGGGATGGTAGTCAGACAAAATTAAACTATGAATTAAACTATTGAATGAATCTGAAAAAGTATAGAGTAAAGATAAAACAAAAAAATATATAAAATATAAAAAATATATATAAAAAATATGTAGCAATTTATATATATATATATATATATATATATATATATATATATATATATATATATAAATATGTAGCAAATTTTAATTATATATAAAAATTTGCTACAACTTTTTTTATTGCTGTAGCATTGGTAGTTATCCAAAAGTGCTCAATATATTTCGTAAAATATAGAGCATTTATAGTGATAGAGAGAAAAACTTTTTTCTGAAACTATATATATATATATATATATATATATATATATATGTGTGTGTGTGTGTGTGTGTGTGTGTGTGTATAATGTTCATAATAAACTTTGAATCATTACGACAGATCCAATCTACGAACGATTATCTTCGTTTCTTTACATCGTTATGTAGTCAGCCATTTTGAAGATTTACTCTGATATTTGTTTTTTTTTCTTTCATTTTTCAGCCTCGTTTTCAACGGATAACAGGAAATTCTCCTTCCCTTACCATGCTGCCTTAAATTCTCGACATCCATTTCTTTGGTTGAAATCGATTCTACTGATTGTTTGCAAAGGGGCATCGCTATAATGTGCCGTTGCATCGGAAGAACCTCCTTGTGTTCTTTCGAGTCTCTGCATTCGTTTCGACTGATTTTCGCTAAAGGTGAACATTTCCCTTGGATTTCGAAAGCCACCCATTTCGTATCCGACTGCATTTGCAGGACTGTTGTCATATTCTTAGAAAGCGAATTCTGATCAACTCCGTATAGTAACCGTGTGAATCGACACTAACGAGCTTTGCCAATAGTAAGCAAAGATTCCCCTTTTTTTTTCTTTTTTCATCTTCTCATTCAACAGATGAAGAGAATCCTCAAATATATAGCTAAAATTTGATGTAAAGATTCCTTTACCCTATTCCTGGGTTTACTGAATAGGACGTCCGCAAAGTCCAAGTGGATTACTGTCTTCTTCGTATTCTTCTCTTCTGAAAACTGAGATGGGGCTTATCATGATGCGGAATATCTTACTTTTGGGCTTAAAAAGTGATGAATCCAATCCTTGCTTAGTTCTTTATGCTCGTGGACTTTTGACAAAACTAAGCAAAACTTAGTAAATATATCTTATACTACCACAGTACCTGTCAAAATATACTCAACCAGTTCACAACGAGAGGGATATGACACAAGGTCACAAGTATGGAGACATCCAGTGCAATGTATTGGATCATGTGTCCTGCAGTTGTCCGGGAAACGGGCTCGGGGAATAGGCTTTAGTGCCAGTCTGCTCCGTGAGTCCCGTATGAATGAGGCACTGCCAGCAATTACCGTACGCATCGATGGAATGAAGAGTTTAGCGTTATTGGACACAAATAACAATTGTCTATTTATGTTGAGGTTCTAGTTATGGACGAGAAGTTGCTGGGGTTCGACCTTTTGCTGGGATTTGACATCATTAAGAAGTTGGGAGGAGTATGTGTGACCAGTAACGGGGCATTGAGCTTTCCTCAACTTGATCGACAATCATGCGCGGTTATCACCATCAACGAGCCAGACTTCCATGTGGAATATGACCAAAGCAAGAAAATCTGGGTTGCGTAGTGGAAGTGGGCAAGGCCCACCCGCCCATGCAGCTCAACAACAGCATTTAGCTATCCAGTAATAATGAATCCGCGAGACTTGCTCGCAACTCAATACACCACATGGGATACCCTGGCAAGTCCAATCTTCGCCAAGTTCTTTATCCTCGTGTGCTTTTGACAAAACTAAACTTAACTCAGTTATTATATTATACTCACACAGTACCTGTCAAAATATACATTAACCCTGGCCAAAATTATGGAATTGGCACTCTTAGAGTAAGTATTCACTAAAATCGTTTACCATGGCTCGAATTTGACACATGGTAACAAGTTTTTTTTAAAAATCCATTAAGGATGGAACTGGCTATTCTTTACAAATGTATCTGCGAGATCAGCCCGCTACTCATTACACTACATGGGTCGCCCTATAATTTTTCAAAGTAAATTCTGTCTAACTCTGTTATGTAACCGAAAAAACCATCATTAACGAGTTTTTCAATTTTAAGCAAAGATATCTACTAATAATAGAGATTCGGTAGTAATTTGTCTGTAACCGAAACCACATCACGGCTTACGTCACAAAACCCAATATCGTTAACACATAGAATAAAGAACAATTGATTGAAAATTGAAAAATTGAATTATCAATTTAAATGGAAAAAATATTGCGAAATTTGTAATCAATTTTTTAGATTATTCTTTAATCTCTCACTTTTTTCTATAACAAGAACTTAACTAAAAAAAGTTTACAAATAAATAAATACCTATTTTCTATAAAATGTATGTGTAAAATATTGAAAATAATTATTTAATTAATAATTAATACATACACGCAAGATTTTATTTGAGGGAGACAGAATTAATTTTCCATTTCAAATAATCTTTTTTTTTTTTACTTCTTTAATAAATTTGATGGTTTTACAAACCCTCCGACATTGAATTTTTAACTCCCCCAACTCCGGCAATATCTTCAAAGTTAAATTTTACACCGCCGAAGGGATTTTTTCTTTTTTTTTCTTCTAATTTTTCTAATTATTTTTACTCTGTACATTTTTGAAGTGAAGAGTTTTTATTTACAGCTGACTTCAACTTATTTTTGCATTTACTTAACTTACTTAACAGAACGTCCGTAAAATCCATTATTGTCTTCTTGATATTCTACTGCTGAGAAAGCTGAAATAAGGGTTTAACAAGATAGAGAATATCTTATTTGTTGGCTTATAAAGTGACAAATTAAATCTTTGCTAAGTTATTTATGCTCGTGAACTTTTGACAAAACTGAGCTAAACTCAGTAAATATATTTTATACTACCACAATACCTGTCAAAATATACATTACCTCTGACGAAAATTATGAAATTATAACATTTAGAGTATGCACACCTTTTTATATAGCAATGAATTAACCAATAACAGATAAGACGTAAAATATTGTTCTTTAATAGCTGAACATTTTGGCTTCATTTAAACAAATTAGGGTTTTAAACAAGATGTAGACATCTCAACATTAGGTGAAATTAGTAAACCAGTTCACATCCCTAATTAATAATATCTCATCTACAGAAAACAATTTCAATATACACGTAGAAAGGTATGGACTGCAATTGATGGATTATTAATTATATGGAAATCTGATCATCCTGATAAAATAAAGCAAAATTCTTCCATCCAGTAGTCGTGATAGTGCTACTGTAAGGCTGTAATACTTATACTTTTATGAAATGCTTACCAAAAAGTACTCACACATCAGTCAATAAGTCCCGGACCTGTCACATAGATGGCGCCACTAAAAAATCCATATACTTTTTATGAAGTACTAACATTCAAATAGAACGTGACAAAATTTGAGCTTAATCAGATAATTAGTTTACAAATTACAATTATTTAATTGAAGCTATTGTTGCAAAGTTTTAAAACAATGGAAAAATCTGAATTTCCTGTGTTGATAAAGCATTGCTTTCTGATGAGAAAAGATACTGTTCAAGCAAAGTAATGGCTTGATAAGTGTTATTCGGACTCTGCTCCTTCGGAAACAACGGTTAAGAGGTGGAATGCTGATTTTAAACGCGGTCGTACAGACACAAATGATGCTGAACTCTCAGGTCACCCAAATTCGGCAGTTGTCCCGGAAAACACCAAAAAACTTCATAAACTCGTGTTGGCCGATCGTAAATTGAAGTTGTGTGAGATAGCAGAAGAGTTGAAGATATTAGAAGGCAGTGTATTCATCATGTTGCATGAACATTTGTCAATGAGAAAGCTGTGTTCAAAGTGGGGGCCACGTTTGCTCACAGTCGATCAAAAATAACAACGCGTCGACGATTCAGAGCGTTATTTACAACTGTTTCAATGCAACAAAAAAAGTTCTTGGGTAAATATGTGCCAACGGATGAAATACGGATCCACCACTTCACTCCGGAGTCAGCTGAGTGGACAGCAGCAGGTGAAAGCCATCCAAAGAGACCAAAAACGCAAAAATTAACAGATATGGTTTTGGCCTCCGTATTTTGGGATGCGCAAGGTATTTTGTTCATCGATTACCTTGAGAATAGCGAATATCATATAGCATTATTGGTGCGTTTGAAGGAAGAAATCGCCAAAAAGCGACCACAAATGAAGAAGAAAAAGTGCCCTTTCACCAAGACAATTCACCGTGTCACAAGTCGATCGCATCGATGGCAAAACTATACGAATTGCACTTTGAATTGTCTGCGCACCCACCCTATCTCTAGATCTGGCTCCCAACTACTAGATGTATGCAGACCTCAAAAGAATGCTCCAGGGAAAGAAATTTGGCTCCAATGAGGAAGTGATATCGTATACTGAGGCATATTTTGAGGCCAAAGACAAATCGTTCGACAAAAAAGGCATCGAATTGTTAGAGAAGCGTTGTAATCAGTGTATCACCCTAGAAGGAGACTATGTTGATAAATAGAGTCGAAATTAGCCTAAAAGTTGTTGTTTAATTAGTTAGGCGCGGAACTTATTGAGTGATGTGTTAGAGGGGATGCCGTGAGCTGTCTTGTCAAATTCTGAAAGCAGTACCTCATAAAAAGCAGTTGTATGACCATTTACCTCCAATCCTACAAACCATCCAAGTAAGACGAACAGAATATGCTTGACTGTATTGGGTAAGGTAAGGACAACCTCATAAGTGACGTTCCCCAGTGAACGCCTACTCAGGGACAAACCAGTGTTGGCCGAACAACAAAAACTTACATTGATCAGCTCTGTACGGAAACTGTATGCTGTGTGAGGGATTTACAATTAGTGTTTACTGATAGCAAGAGGTGGTGAGAGAGAGAGAGAGATAGATAGATAGAGAGAGAGGGAGAGAGAGAGAGAGAGAGAGAGAGAGAGAGACATGGGAATCCGTGCTGTCAGAAAGACTTGATTGGTTTGGTTAGTTTTGTTTTATGGCATATCAACCTCGGTGGGTCATTTGATGCCGGCAAATTTTGAAATAAATTAATTCTTAATGGATACTCAATCTTTTTTTATCAACACATTTTACTATTTAACTCATAGATGGGACCCTAACAGGTACTACCACTCCGGGTCAGACTGGACTAGGGAGCAATGGTGATAAAGGGGCGCTCCACATTCCCCAGACCTCCAAAACTGGAACCTCGCCATCAGATAGAGTTTACCGTCATTCCCAAGGCATGAAGACATATGATAAAAAGGGTGTAGGAAGCGCGTGGGGTATTGGTTAAAGTCATGGGAAATGCACTCGTCGCCCCGAGTTCAAATCCTGGACGTAGTAATTGCATTTCCCTTGGCGCTAATTCCATTGGGAAAGGTATGAATCCTACTCTTCCTCCAGTTATGGGTAAATAGCTGGGCAGACTGGACTCTTTAACCATGGCTAGGTAACCAGTCTAGGAGAAGGAAAACTCTGAATTCAAACCTGTTCAACTCCGCTTAAGAAATTGACCTTGTATCGTATCCTGCTCGTGCGGAGGAGTTGGTAAATATATATATGATAAAAAGGGTTGGGACTTACCATAAGGGCAATGGGTTGGGGCAATCGTATAGATGCTAGGGCTTGACGTGACCAGCCGATTGATCTGAGGGGGCGTCTCCGACCGACCGTCTAGCCTAAGTAAGGTTTAAGTGGAGTGTTGCATGTCATGAACTGCTCTTCCACGAGGATTCCGTCCTTAAGCATCACGGTTCGCCACCCACGGCCAACAGATGGTCTCATTCTTACCCCTTCTGCAAAGGTGTTGTCGGCGTATTCTACAACCCCAGTCGACAGGGCGGCAGAACGAATTGATGATGATGATGATGATGATGATGATGAAGAATAGAATTTTTAGATTTAAAGTATAATTTTTTCCAATCCTATATCAAAATAAAACCAATATTAACATAGAATGATCTTGTAATTTGCATTTGGAAAACAAGCATCAGATGCATCCATATGCAAATCAAGATCTGGGAGATATTTCTTTGTTGATTCCATAATCATTCGTTGGAGTCCATTTGCGAGATCGCTCCCCCAGCTGAGGGTAGGGGGGTAGGGAATACACCCGAACCTTACATGGGAAAAACCAACATACAAGCACATACACAAGCAAACACACACAAGCACATACACACAAACACAAACACGAAAAATTTGGAATGATACTAAGACATTATTAAATAAATATCCACACACACACACACACACACACACTTACACATACACGAAGAATTCGGAAGAATAAGATATTGTTTAACATATACAAGGTGTGCCAAAAAGTATCGAAATTTGTTGTACTTTTTTGATACACCTTATATTCTGTAAAAAAAGGTCCATTCATTAATTTTTCAGAATACAAGGTGTGTCAAAAAATACCAAGTTTAAAGCTGTATTTACCAAGATAGAAATGAAACTTTTTTTTTCAAAATACAAGGTGTGTCAAAAAGTACAAAAAATCTCGATACATTTTTGACACACCTTGTATACAAACACACAAATACAAACTACAACAGATTGGATTGATTCTGACAGTAGTCAACATCTCTCTCATGAAATTCTCCGAAATTTCAGAAATCTTCTGATGAAGAGATTTTTCATCCCTAAATATTAAGAAAATAAAACAAAGGTAAATGAACAACATTCCAGTTATCTCATTTTTCTTTACACTTGCATTGTGATAGCCTTTAAAACCAAGTGTCAAACCAAACTATATGTATATATATATATATATATATATATATATATATATTAAAAAGACGCTTTAGGTTTTCATGCACGATTCTTTCACCAGTTTTGAGAGTGAAAGAATCGTACATGAAAACTTAAAGCGTCTACTTCGAAAGGATTACACCTGCCATATTGGAGAGAACATGGAGGGTTGGAAATGTCAGACATATGATCGAATTTTGCTTTCTAAGGCTGGATATATCAATCATAGGAAATCTCACCAGGGTCAATTCATGCAAATTCCAGTAACAATCAATGTGTGTTGTGCTATCTGTAACAAAGTCTGTAAGTCGGCTTCTGGTCTTAAGAGACATATGGTGGTGCATAAGAATCACATTTTATCATCTGATTCATCTGATTCAACGAGAAGGACGTCCTTTCAATGTCATATTTGCATCAAACTTTGTGGATGATGAGTTCTTTGAGGGCTCATGAGAGGAAAGGTTCTGGTAGTGGAATTATGAGATTGTGAGGGACGGCAATGATCTGTAAAGATGATGCTATTACTATGCTATATTAAAGAGAAAGGCTCGTTAGAGAAAGAAAAAAAAAACAAGTAAGACACAACATTGATTATGTCGGAAAAACAAAACAAAACCGAATGACCCACAATAACAACACATTGAAATATTTTCAACATCAACTTCAATCCGGTGTATAAACAGAAATTAACTATCCAGGAAAACTCTGACAGGTCGATGAAAGCTTGGTGTTAAGTTTCTGGCCGCCATCCTTGGCCTATTGAAAAGAACTTAAATTAAGTAAGTCCTGAACTATAGAATCCTTTGTTAAGTGAATAAGTCCTAAGTTTTGGAATCTTACGTAGTGTCAAAAGGTCCAGTGATATAATCCTATGATCCGTCGTCCACGAAGGTTTGAAGCAATATGTGCAGGTATGACCAGAACAGCCAGTATAAATAATAGTATCAGCAGCAGAATACTGCCAGTGGTTGGTCAATAGGTTGGTCACGTGGTTACCGGCGTGTCTATAAGTACAAGTAGCCATTTGGCACACACCTTATATCCAGAAAAAAAAACACACTTGGGACTTAAATTATAGTTGAATTCAGATATGTTCTTCTCCTACACTGGCTGCCTAAGCAATGCTAACGAACTTGCTTTTAGTTTATTTATTCATTTATTTTTAATAAATGCTGTTAAACTTTAACTATATCTTCGATTAACGATTCTTCAATCAAATAATTTGCTCACAGTTTGTTACGTTTTTAAGCAGAAGCGTTTATTCAATGGAAATTGGATCCTTGATAAAGAGTCCTTCGATAATGAATCCTTTTGTTACTCTGGAAATCGTATAAGTCCTTCGAGAGTATTGGTGAAAATCCGGCAATCCTACGTCCGTCCTCAAAGAGTGCAGTTTTAATTATGACCAATGTGGGTGGTTTAAGTATTCTATCAGGCTCGCATTATTGCTAGTGATTGGTTGCAAGAGTCAATCACGTAACATTGGCTAGTCTATAAATCTAGATGGATATTTAGAGCACATCTTATATCCAAATATGCCAACACAGTTGAATGGTTTCATGTATTCATATCTAACACATTCATATCTCCCAACTCATCTGATGAGTCGGGAGAGTTAGACACTTTGTCTAAGCTCCCTGAAATAGACTATAATGATAAATCTCTAAGTCTTTTGTTATTTCTTTACTCATATATTTGCTCTGTGACTCTTACATTAAGAGCACACATTGAGCTCTCAAACTGTGACAGGTTTTTAAAATAAAACTCTTGTGTCGTAAGGAAGATTTCTTCTCTGGACTTTTGGATTATATATATATATATATATATATATATATATATATATATATATGAAGCATTGTGTATATATTGGTTTGGAGATTGATTTTGAGGGTAGCACAATACAGGTGTAAAGAAAAAATAATAAGGTAACAAGGGTTTTGTGTGTTAACCTGTATTTTATTCTTGAATTTTCGAGATAAAATCTCTTTTTCAAAAGATCACTGGAACTGAAGTTGTCTTGTTATGGCATTTCTAGTTAAATGAATTTTTTTTTTTTGAAATGATGGTATTTTTTATAACTGTATTCTCGTGTTGCATGTTTACGTGAATGCGTTTTTTGTTTGTTTGTACGTGTGCTTATGTTGTCATGCGCATGTGCCTGAAAATGCGTGGAGGCTGTGACGTTATTACTGTATCCACGTGGATACACGTATTTGTGTTTGGTGTTGGCCATGGTGATGTATAATATGTCGTTTTGGATGTAATATAAATCAACTTATGAATTTATAAATTTGATTTATATATATATATATATATATATATATATTATATATATAATGAATAGATACCTTGTTTTGGATATAAATTTATTTCGACATAAAAAAACAACCGGAATGACGGGACACTATGTCGAAATAAATTTATATCCAAAAATAATGTATCTATACACTTATTTATAATATTCCGTATATGGTAGAATATATACGCAAATCTATATATGTACGTCTGTGTTCTCATTTTGGTTGAATCCTATTAAGGAAACACTTGATACAATCTAGCAATATATATATATTTCACTGGAATGGTGCACCAAATTGCAGTAGTGTTCGGATCAACGTCACCTGATGAATGCATGCGATTTTGCATGTATGAAACCTAAGGCTGTGACTGTTCTATTGCCATCAAATAGATAGATATGTAATACCTTTATATATATATATATATATATATATATATATATATATATATATATATATATATATATATATATATACTTGCAAATATATGCATACTTCGGGTGCAATTATTCAAGTTTTAATGTGATAAAATATCATATTAAATTAGAAAATCTTATGAAACTAAATAAGAATGCAGATAAAAAGATTTGAAATTCCTATCTTGCATTGCAAGATGTTTTCAAATATTTAGTTTAAAAAAATTGGTACAAAAAAACAGGTTAGAATAGGAAATAGAAACAAATAAGTCATTAGGGTGGCTTAAATTCAGTATCAACGAGGGAGTCTATCCCCTTTTCATCAGCGATGGAGTCTATTCACTTTTCGCCAGCGCCAGCGCCAAGGATATTGTTTTTTAGCATCTGAGGAGGAGCGCCACACTTATCATCAGATCCTCACTTTACCGCACGGATTCCTGTGCTACTCATACGCTGAGTTGACGAGGGCCAATATCGAACAAGGAACCTTGCAGTTCCCAGCCGAACACTCTAAACCGGCCCTAATAGAATGATTTTCAGCTTTGAGCTAATCTGATCATTCAGTGTTAGGCGGACAGATAGAGGCCAAGTATTTGACAATGACACAAATATGTTTTTATGACCAGAATAAAAGAGTCCATAAAAAGATAAGTATAGTTATTTCTTCTTGTTAATGGATTTCTTTTAAGATTTATCCCCGAGATTTAACAAAATTAGAAATTAGAAATCAATAATACCAAGCACATTTTTATTAAAATCATATTTTTAATATTAATATGCAAATTAGCCTTCCTGTTCACACTATAAACCGCTATATTGTTACATATATAAATACAATTGCATGTTATTAGTATATAGGTATGGCCAAAAGTATAAATAATGTAAAACAATTTTATTAATAATTTAGGTTTAAATAAAAATAAAATCATGGCGGAATTGACGTAAAAACTATGGGAATTTTGACTTGGGCAGTGATATAGATTTGGTTACAGACAGACAAACACACAATGTCCATTATAATAATAATGATATATATATATATATATATATATATATATATATATATATATCCACAGACACGTTTTTCGACCTATCAAGTCTTCTCAGTGTGGCTAGACATTTGTAAGCTACCTACAACCGGAGTTGAAATCCGATCAGTCCGACACCTTAACCATTATGCTGTCATCACTTACAGAATGCGAAGGGGATTTTAACTGTTTCGATACACACATCGCTTTGTATATAAAGGCCGTCACAGAGTGATCCATCCCTGATACAAGAGAGCGTTGCGTTTACGCTTGATTTGGCGGCTCTCGGCGAAAATCCACTCCAGAGTGCTCAACCCTATGGGGATCGGGAGCATATATAGAGTCATCCACAGACACGTGTTTCGACCTATCAAGTCTCCTCAGTTTTGCTAGACATTTGTAAGCTACTTACAACCGGAATTGAAATCCGATCGGTTGGGTGTCAGTCCGACACCTTAACTGACGCCTTATATATATATATATATATATATATATATATATATATATATATATATATATATATATATGCTACTATTAAACACACTCGCCTACCCGGATTTTAACAGCATGTTAAACCCACAAAAACACTTGAACTTTTATAGTTCTTCTATATTGCTCCCTTTCTAATAATCTATAAACAATTTCTTCAAATAAGAAATTTTCTCCTGACGATCACCTAAGGTCGAAACTAGTTGAGAATAAACAACATACAAGAAATATTCCTGATTGTCTTAATACTTTTTGTTCACATTATAATATTATATATATATATATATATATATATATATATATATATATATATAACTTCACACAACGGCTGCTGTTTGCACAGTAGCATTGCATCCAACAAAGCCTTCATCAGATGATGACTCTAGGTTCAGGCATGATTGCATGGCCTAAAACATCATTACCACTAACCCAGAGCGCCACAACAGTATCTCACAGTATCTCACTTATTTCTTTCTTTCCATCTCTTCCCTATTACTCTATTACTTTTTATTTTCTTATTTCTTTCTTTCCATCTCTTCCCTATTACTCTTATTACTTTTTATTTTCTTATTTCTTTCTTTCCATCTCTTCCTCTTACTCTCTCTAACTCTTTTCGTTTTTTTATAGTATTTCTATTATTTTATTTCACTGTTGTCTACATTTTACTCTCCCCCTGTCAGCAGAGCTTAGAATAAACTGACTGCATCCCCTGCAGAGGGGTAAGACACCCCACCAAGATGGTTTCCTGGGTAATACACTAAACTGCCTCTGATGGTGAGGCTCCAGTTCTGGGGAGTGTGGAGTAAAATTGATATTATTGCCATTACATCCAGGTTCATTCTCATCCAGTGTGGTAGTACCTGTTAGGCTTCCACATATTGGTCAAAGAGATCTGTTTGAAAAATGTTCATATTCAATAGGAATATGTGGTGCCATGTAACTGTAAATTATTTGTATTCAGAATAGTTACTTAAAACTATAATTCTTTACTAATGATTATTATTATTATTTTCTTGAAAGCATACAACTGTGTACAATCAGGAAGCGTGTGGTGTAATGGTTAAAGTCATGGGAAATGGACTCGTCGCCCCCGAGTTCAAATCCTGGACGTGGTAACTGATTTCACTTAGCGCTAATACCCTTGGGAAATATAACCAGACTTTGTTGGTTTGTTGTCACACTGTGAGATTGCCATTTCCACGCTGGTTAGAAAAAGCAAGAATAATGATGATATATATATATATATATATATATATATATATATATATATATACACATATATATATATTTCATTAAAAGTTGGTACCACGTTTTAATTTTAGTAGCATTATTTAATCCAAAAGTGCTCCATATATTTCGTAATATATAGACCATTTATGATTGTAGAAAAAAACTTCTACTCTTTGACACGGTTCAAGGTACAACTAAAAAATATAGGTAGGTATATCTTTCTACAACTGAATATATATATATATATATATATATATATATATATATATATATATATTGGGTAGGTAACCAGTCTAGGAGAGGGATAACTCTGAATTCAAAATTCCTGAGTTTGGTCGTTGATTGGGTTTGTGGCAACCCTTGATGCACCAATTCCTTCCTATTGACTGTGCCAAAAAGTGTGGATGGTCCAACGCAAGCTTTCACCACTATAAACAAATCATTGTGTGGGTGTTCATTGTCTGTGTGAACCCTCATGCGTCGAAAATCGACGAGAGAGTCCATAATATATATATATATATATATATATATATATATATATATATATATATATATATATATATATATATAACACATGGGAGGTTTGTACAGAAGACCGTACGACTTAGCGCCTCCTCGTCAAACAAGGAGTGAAAAAAGAGGAAAGAAGCCGCCGCAGAAAAGAGAGTTAAAAGGAGGGAGAGACAACAACATCCCCAGCATCTCCAGCAAGCATCACTTTTTATTTGCAATCACTGTACCAGAGATTGCCATTCAGAAATTGGTCTGCTCAGCCACTCACGTAGCTGTAGATACCAAAAAATGAACTCTACGCCATCGTCTTTAATAGACGGAAGGATGAATATATATATATATATATATTTATGAGGAAGAATGAATAAAGAAAGGAAAGTACAGAATGGATAATAAAAGATGAATTTAATCAATATTCAAACTATTATTATTATTAAATAAACAAAATAAAAACTATTATTATTATTAAATAAACAAAATAAAATTTCCCTCTGATGAAGGTCAAATTTTCTCTGAGTATGGAATAATTTTACATTTTTTTTATTATTATTATTTCATTTCATTTGTTTATCTAATAATAATAATAGTTTTAATCGTGTACACATAGATGAATTGACCGAAACACATGTGTAAGTTATATTGATTAAATTCATCTTTTATTATCCATTCTGTACTTTCTTTTCTTTACTAATTCTTCCTCATATCGTCGGATTCAATTACAATTCCATTTTTACACACACACACACACACACACACATATATATATATATATATATATATATATATATATATATATATATCATCATGTCGCGCTTTCAACGCGGATATCCATGACAATCTCTCTCCATCCGTCCCTATCGGTCATCATTCTCGGGAGGTCCTCTATGCAGCATCCTGCATCCGAACAGAGCTGATCAATGTACGTTTTTGCTGGTCGGCCCACACAGGCTTGTCCATGTGCTGGCTTCCACAGGAGGACGTCGCTTATGAGTTCGTCCTTGCTTCTCCAGCAGTGTCCCGCATGTCTTGTTCATCAGACTCGGATGGTTTGTGTGATATGTGGCAGGTGGCCGTACAGCTCTTTTCTCGTAGGGTGTTGTTTCCATGTCTTGTCCAGGATCACCCGAAGCATTCTTGTGCAGCTCCCATCTAGTTTATTCTCTAGTCGCTTAGTTAGGGTCCAGGTTGTGCAGCCATACAGCAGTACTGGTATGACAACGGCCTGGAAGAACCGTCTCTTTAACTTGTCTGTGAGGTTGGATTTCCATATGATCGATAGTTTATTTATAGCGACCCATGCTTTTCCTATACGTGCACTAACGTCATTTTCTGTGGAGGAGATGTTACTGCCTAAGTATCTAAATTGTTCTACAGAGTTTAGGAGTTTGCCGTCGATGGTTGAGATGTCGCTTTTGTTTTTGAAAGACATGAATTCGGTTTTATCAGAGTTCACGTACAGGCCGACATTTCGTGCAGACTTTTCTAGGCTGTGTAGTAAGGATTCGGCTTGTGCGGGTGTATTTGCGAGTAGTGCCAGGTCATCAGCATAGTCCGCATCCGTAATAGTATGTGCGGGATATCGGCTGCTTCTTGCTATTTTTAGTGTGAGGCGTTTTCTTTTATGGGATCTAGTGATGTTCTGAGTACGTAGTCTAGGCATATGATGAATGTATATGGTGCTAGTGTATCCCCTTGTAGGACTCCGGCGACAATGTCAAAGAAGTCTGTGTCGCCATCTGGTGAACGTACCATTGCTTTTGTATTTTGGTAGAGCATCATTATGGCGTTAACCGTTTCCTTGGGTAGGCCATATGCTAGCAGTATTTGCTCCATTTTCCCTCTGTGTGTGGAGTCAAATGCTTTGGAGACGTCTACAAATAGTAGGGTTGCCTCGAGATTCTTTGCTCGAACCCCCTCTATCGGTGAATGGTCAGAATTTGTGTGGTTGTAGATCGGTTTCTGCGGAATCCGTTTTGATTTTTTCTAAGGATTTTCTCGATTTCTGGTCGGATGCAGTTAAGGAGAAGGGCATTATATATCTTGGCAGCTATGGCAGTAAGGTTAATGCCTCTGTAATTCTTAGCGATTCCTAGATCGCCTTTTTTCTATCGAATTTTGTCTGTATATATATATATATATATATATATATATATATATATATATCCTTCCTTTACCCTTGTTTCTGTTATCTGATTATAGCCATTGGTATAGGTTTCGCGTGTCTTGATTGCAAAACACGTCCAATTTTCCGCCATTCGACTGACCTAATCAGCATCGCAATTATTTGGCGGGAAAGCGCTAAGTCCTAATCAAAGCAATAAATAACAACTCGTTCCCAAACGCAAGCGGTCGTTTTCTTTTCATTATTTGCCAGTCATAAAGGTTGACGCGTTCATCTACGCATATGATTCGTGTCGTTTCAGCCAATCGGGAAGCACCGCCTGGGATTTCAAATGAGACGAACAATAAACACCAGCTCATCAATTATTCAGTAGTGTGATTTCTTTACGACCAATTCAATTAAGAAAAAGAAAAAAAAGAGGAGAGGGAAAAAAATAACAAATAAGGTAAAGGCGTAGAAGTGAAAATAACTTACTTATTCAAGACAGATACTCGTTGACTGTGTGTTTTTACAGAAGTAATCAAAAAGTCAATTCATCATTATATATATATATATATATATATATATATATGAGAAGTAAACAAACAAACAATGTGTTTGATATGGCTTTTTCAGCCGACAATTTTTGGAAGAATATGTGCTTAATTGAAGTCATACCTAATATTGAAAAAATTAATTAATTAATAATTAATGAATTAGGCGGGCATACATTCAAATGTAAGGCTAAACAAATCGAGAAGAAATTTGTTTAGCCTTACATTTGAATAGTTATGCCTAATTCCTTTAATTATTAATTAATTAATTTTCAAAATTAGATACGACTTCAATTGAAAACATATTCTCCCAAATATATATATATATATATATATATATATATATATATATATATATTATTATTATTATTATTATTATACTAAAGCTGGGTTTATCAACCTTCTCCAGCTAAAGGATTTTTTTCTATTTATGTTATGGACACAATATTTATACTTAGATATTCCTTGGTGTTAGCACTACAAAGTGTATGAAAAAAATTCAGTTTAATTGGCTTTAATTAGGCATAATTAGCAATTAAGTCAACGACCGACCAATCCCTGTCTTGGAGATTACCTGTTGCTCTTCCCATCTCGCTATGTCAGTTAAGTTAACTCTCCTCCCACCCTGTATTTGTCAGTTAGTAAGAGTGTAATAGCGTACAGCCTGTTACAGCCTGTAATAACTGAAAAATCAGCACTCAGGACCCCACCCATTACCTACATACCGTAGGTGATGGCGTGGGGACCTCCGTGTATTCACCCCCCTTTCATTTCTCCAGGCTAAAGAGAATTTTTTTTTAATAAAATGGCGTAAATCAGGCTTTAAAATAGATTTTTTTAAATTACTTTAATTATTAATTTATAGAGTCAAATTTAACATGATTATTAAACTTACTTTAAAATATTTCATGTTGGGTAAAAAAAAAAGTAGTTATATATTTAAATGTGATGGGATCTTATTCAAATGAGCAAACGTTGACTCCCCCCATCGTTTAACTAAAACAAACTAAAAGAATACATTGCTGACTAACTCCTTGATTTTTGGTAATTTATCTATCTTAAATTAGTGAATCAATCAACTTATTTGGTAAGTAGATAAATTGTCTTTGTTTCTCTTTTCGGAAAAATTAAAATCTTATTTTGTTTTAAAATCAAGATTTGTGGGTTAAAGTTCGCAAATTTTTTATAAGAAGTATATATTAACATTACCGACAAAAACTTAATTACCTTAACCCCTAAACCGTAACAGAATTTGCAAAAAAACTTAATAAGTTTCCGTTTTAACGACGATTTGCAAGTTTAACCGATTTAAGATTGTTTTGAGATTAAAAAATGTACGAGATAAATAATACACACACACAAACAAACCAATGCCTTTTTATTGTAACTAAGTTTTTGTCGGTAATGTTAATATATACTTATAAAAAATTTATTATGTTTCCTACAGTTTTTAATACAAAACAAATCAAGAGTTTATTAGAAAATAAGTTGTTTAGAATTAAATTGTCAGCTACGACATAATTTATTTACTAAAAGAATAGGTAAATGCCTCACGATTTAACTCTTAATATTATTGAAAAAGAAAGTTGGGAAAATCAGAATTACAATGTTAGAAATTATTTATAATAAAATTTTAACTGAACGGTAATATCTGCTTTCTGGATATAAACGGGAGAATTATTTGTTTCCAAATAAAATAATAAATTTCTTCAAACACTGTTTGTTTGAGTTTTCTTTTACAGAGTATAAATATACATGCGTCACGGATTCGAACCTATTAACTTATGGACCCTTTTCTTTGATTAAATAAATACGATTTTGCTGTACATTAAAGAAAAGTATTTATTTTACATTTTATAAATTTTTAAAAATCCCTGAAAAATAAAATAAAAATGTAGACAATAGGAACTTTTAATATAAAATTATTTTGAAAATAATCTAACAATTAAAAAACAACCACAAAAAGAAAAAGATACATATTTTTTCTTATTTACGAGATTTATAGGTACCACCAATTTGACCCTGTGCAATTTACCCCCCCCCTACATTTAAGACAATGAAACTTGCAGAAAAATTAATATTTTCTAGAAAATTTTTTTTCCTTCGAAAGAAAAAACATTAAAGAAACTCCTGATGATTTTTTAAATTTTTTATCAGCTTACGAAAATAATGAAAATTATGATTGAAAAACAATGTTTTCATTTTTGCACTGTTAAATCAACTGAAATTTAACGTAGCTAAAAACAAGTTACGATAAGAGGATTTTTAAAAAATTCTATGAAAAATCAATTAATGGTCTGATTTTCACGAAAATTTCCATAGATTTTTACCATTGGATGTAAATACATCTGAAATAGTTTTTTTTCTAAAATATATTAGGGGAAATATTTTTTTACGAGGTCTATCCCCCCCCCTATTTTATTTTATGAGATAAAAAAATGACGTGGAAAAAAATTTGGTACTTTTTTTTCTATAAAGATAAGAGGCTGAATAACTATATCAATGAAATTGTATAACGTACCGAACTATAGTTTTTTTAGGAAAAATTAATGAAATCGGAAATAAAAAGTGCAAAAAAATGTCATTATATTAATATTTGAAAACTTTTTTTTGCATGTAATTGGTATGTACTATATTCTATTAAATTCTCAAAAAAAAAAAAATTTTTTTAAGAAATGAATTTTTACGAGATTTTCAATCTTTTGTGTTATTAAATATTTTTTATTTTCTGCGTGAAATAAAAAAATTTTTTCTGCGGAAAAAAATCGAATTTTTCACGGATATTTAAAGATATGAATTTTAGAATTCAGGTGAATTAAAAGTTGGTCCGATCCGTGCTCGATTAATATTTTAAAAAGAATTTGTAATTTTTATTGTTGAATAATAATGTGTGATTCTTAGAATATACGGAAGAGCAAAACTGACATATGACGAGACACTTCTCGGTAACTAAAGTTTGTTTTCTGTGCGTAAAAAATTATTTTATTTAACTTTTACGACCAATTAGAATAAAAATAATATATTGAATGATTGTTTTATCAGTTTTTCTCTTAGAAAAAATATTCAAATTTTCATTTTATTTTCGATTTTAAGAATTAATTCTAAAACCGAAGACATTTTTAACGTCAATTTGACTGCGAAATTTTAAGATTAAATATTTTCAAGTTTTTATTCATAGTAAATTGTAATATTAAAGTTTATAAAGATTTTATTCATTTTAAATTGTAATATTAAACTTTTTAAAGATTTTATTCATTTTAATAGAAAAAATTTGGCTAAAAAAGTTTGTCCGTTACACCCATCCGTACTTAGATGCATAACCGTAAGAGGGTAATAATATGTATTTCTTTCTCTCTAAATCGCAGCCTGAAAATTACCCTTTCGCACGTAATATGGATAGGTTTGTTTATTTTTTAAGATAACGATGTAATTTTTCCCAATCGGATAATTTGATCTTTGAATTAACTATTTTTCTTTGTAACAAACCTGTACGTTCTTTTTTTACGAGATTTTTGATAAACAAAGTTCGGAAATATCTATTTTCGTTTTATTCAAGATGGCCTAAACGGTTTGGTGGTACCTAGAGATTTAAGTTTCAATGTTTAAGATGCCCTATTTCCAAAACCGATTTATTAGTGAATTATCTTTTTTTACATATGTTCCATCATTAAATTGTCTTTCGAAAAATGTAAAATTTATTTATGTACAAAAAATAAAAATCTTGGTACGGGGGATCAACGCGCGAAACATATTGGTGCATATCGCATTAATGCGTTCTGGCCCTTTGCCCTAAAAAACGCTACATGATGCCTTCTGAAAATTCGGACCGTGCTATTTATGAACTTCCTACCTGGGTAAAGAAGAACAATTTCCTCATAAATTCCTACAATAAAATAAATTGAACCCTCATTTTATGTCTGTATTTTTGCAATAAATGTTTTATTTTTCTTGCACCCATTATTTTACAATACTAAATATATTTTCTTGGAGATATGTTAGCGCCATATATATTTATAATATGCCTAGACTACATAAGTAAACATCATTAGATGTTATAAATAATTATTTTTTAAAAGGCAAGAAGCAGGCAATATTCTGCACCGAATGCAGCAAGGAACATCACCCTCTATGTGAACTCCGATAAACCAAGTTCATGTGTTTTTAAAATTAAGGAGGCATCTCCACGTTCGATGATAAACCCTGGAAATTGGTGTTACAATTAACGTAGCTAGGTAGTAATATCTTATCTAAAGAAAGCCATGTTAATCAATGCATAGTGAAAGGCATGGTCTTCCATGGACTATCAGTCATATAGAAATCTGATCTCATTGACAAGTTAAAGCAACAATTCTTCACAACCATAGCTGTATCATTGCTACTGTACAACTGCACCACTTGGACACTAACATAGCACCTAGAGAATAACCTACATGGGAACTGCACAAGAATGCAGTATGTAATTTCAAAAAAGTTGTGGAAGCAACACCCCATGAGAAAGCAGCTGTATGGCCACTTGCCACTCATCACACAAACAATCTGAGTAAAATGCTGGACACTGCTGGAGAATCAAGGACAAACTCATGCAGACAGGCACGCCAGTGTGGACCGTTGAGCAAAGATGTACATTGACCAACTCTGTGCAGATATTGGATGCTGTGAAGAGGACCTCTTGAGAACAATGATTGATAGGATAGGGTTGGCTAGAGATTGTCATGGATATCCATGACTAAAATCCTACTTACCTTTAATTACAAATTAACTAACCAAGTGACCCTTCTCTTGTTCTTCCTTTGGTCATTTGAAAATGTTTACACCAGTTTAAATAACTTATTTGGACAGTTTGGGAAAACTTTAAATTAGTGAAATAATATTATCATGTGATTTTTCCAACAATCTAAACCGAGCACAATGGGTGACCCAACGGGTCACGTATTTTCTAATATATATATATATATATATATATATATATATATATATATATATATATTATATATAGTATTTGATATTTGCTTGAAGCATTGCTAAGTAAAGTATATTATTGTTTATATTTTTATAGGCAATTAAAATAAAGAATATTTCAAAGTTAAAATAATTACATTTACCTGTCGGGAAAATACTTGGGCAGGGAAAATATCGCTTTAATGTCGCATTAATTTTTCGGGAAAAACGTCTTCAAACAGCTAGGGTGTTCAATAGTAGCGCGGGTTGGATTTTCAGCAGGCACCGCTTAGCCTTTTTTAGGGCAGTAGGCCAGAACGCATTCATGGGATATGCCCCGGATATTTCTTTCATGCATCTTACGAGAGATGAATACATCTCTGATTAATCTTTTCTCAATGTCTTGTTTGTATTACATTCTGTTTAATTTTTCGCAGGCAAAACAATTGTTCTTGTTATTTCGTCATGAATTGTACTTGTATACAGGGTGTTCGGGATAAATTTGACAGTTTCATAAGGAAAAAGAAAAAGTGCTTGGTAACTACAAAATTTAATGCTTTGTAAAGAAATTCAACAGGCACGGGAATTACACTACTGTCAGCAAATTTCACTCAAAATAACCGTCATTAGCGTCGACCACAGCCTGAATCCTACTCCAGAACCTGAAGCAAGCTGGTGTCACAGTTTCCCTGGGAAGGGTCTCAAAAACTATCTTAATTCTGTCGATCAACTGGCCTTTTGTAGTACTGGCACGGCGATTGGTGTCTTTCTCAATAGCACCACATACATAATGATACATGGGGTTAAGATCTGGGGAGTTCGGAGGCAAAACATTGGGACTGGTGTAGTCGTAAAAATTCGCCGACAACCATTTTTGACTTTTCCCAGAGGTGTGGCAGGGGGCCGAATCCTGTTGCCATACATATGCCCTACTATTGGCTACCCTTGTTATCCAGGGCTTGACTACAACTCCACGTGGGCATCTGATTTCAACCTGATACCCTCTCTGAAAAAATGCTGTACGAACGCAATCAGATCGTCTGTTATGTTGCTTTCTTCTAGCCACAGCCTCTTAGTCTCCATTGCAATTCTCCAGTTCATGCCTGATTGTTTTTACAGTATTCAGGGAGCATTGGGCAGCAACCATAATCTCCTTATTTTGATGGCCGGCGAAGAGCATCATGATACAAGTTATTCTCTTCCATGATTCAGGTATGTTCCAGTCATCTATTCTATGTGTCATGATGTATATGAATGAAGAAGGGTCCAGGCATTTAAATGATACGTAGTGTGCGTCAATACCTCCAATCTACAGAGAAAAATAACCAAATATGAATATGTCAAATTTATCTCAAACACCCTGTGTAACGTATTGGCTTTATATTGGGGTACCAGTTCGTGTATAACCTTAGTGCCTTTCCTTCTTCGGCACTACTACTCGTATATTCGTACGTACGGAGTTTCGTTTGTTTACATACACAGATCTAGCTGTAGCAGTCAGTCTTAGCTAGCCCCAAAATCTTCCTCCACTTCTTTTGGTCAAGGGAAAGGTATCACGTTTCACGGCCGCCGCGTGCTCCTTCGTTACGGCCAATTTGACTTGTTGACAAGTTTGTTGGTTTAATGACTTTCATTCATGAATTCCCGTACAATTCCTTTGGCGTGTAGAAAATAAAGACGTGGACAGTATTTCTTACTTCAGGAATTTATTTACTTAATGAAAGTTACTGAGAGAGAGAGATGGTCAGCTTCCTTAAATATGGTTTTAACTTCGTTCAGTGTAAAATATTACATCTCGGGTTTCACACATCAGCGACCTCAGTTCATTAACTGCCAACTGCCACGCCCGGCCTCCTGGTTCTAACTGCCTCTGACTCTCGGACCCTCACTGCTCTGCTCGCAGACCCTAACTCCCGCTAACTCCAACTCCAACTGACTTTTTTGTGATTCTATTCGCGGGTCTTAAATAGTATTTCTAAAATCTTCTAGACGATTCCTTCTCTAGAACGTTCGACTTCTTTCGATTCGTTCCAATCTCACTGGTCAACCAGAGTTCACTAACCTAAACATCAAAGGCTTCTTGGAGTCCAAAAGACTGTTTTTTCCTTAATCCTAGACTTATCGTCTGCTTTTTCTCGTTAAAAAGATGTTATCTATCCTAACTACTTTTTCGGTGATTCCACAAAGACCACCCAGCAATCTAAGATAATCGGTAGTACATTTTTCTAAGGTTCTTTTCCAAGTCTGGCACAAGGCCACAAATATAGGTGCGGCGATTATATAACACCTGTATATATATGCATATCCTATTTTCGGTATGAGCCGAGCAGCGAGAGAGTATATCCCCTTTTCGCTAGCGCTAGACCTGGGTGAATTGCTTTTTTCTTTTCTGTTGG
>CM042144.1:104712234-104716471 GCA_023376005.1 Doryteuthis pealeii | reverse complement strand
AAAAGAAGAGAGAGATAAGGGGTTTCATTGTGGAATAATTGATAAGCAGGCTAGTTTCGAAGATCAATGATACTGAATTGAGAATTCGATCCTCACTAGTCTGGCTATATCTATTTACCAACACCTCCGCACGGCAGGATGTGACACAAGGTCAATTCTTAAGCGGAGTTTAATCAGTTTTGAATTCAAAGTTTTCCTTCTCCTAGACGTTGCCTAACCAAGGTTAAGAGGCCCAGCCTGCCCTACTATTATCCATAGCTGGAGGGAGAGTAGAATTCATACCTTTCCCAAGTGTATTAGCTAAGTGAAATGCAGTTACCACGTCCAGGATTTTGAACTCGGGCGACGAGTCATTTCCCATGACTTTATCCATTACCCACGCGCTTCCACACGATGGCAATACTTGCGACTTTGGGTCACATTTTAGCCGTGATGAAAGGGTTGGATAAGAGGGCCTCCCATCGTTGTATGATGGTTATTAAACTAGTCTTGCAGATCCTTTACTACTAAATAACCGGTTTGATACTCACGGGGTGCCCTATATTTGCAACCTTGTCACATTCTAGCCGTGACAAAATGTTGTGCAAGAAATATCGTCACATCATGGAGTAATGGTTAGCAAGATCCATATATGCAAAATAGTGAGTTCGATCCTCGCTGGTTGCCCCATACTTGCGATTTGTGTCGCATATGCGGGGGCCTTGCTTACTCGGTGGTCGTGTGTATGAAGAAAATCCGTGTGTTGTATCCCACAATTTAAATGTTTGAAACTACGGAAATGTAGTTTCCGTAGAAAACAAAAGAAAAGGCAAAATTTAATAAAAAAACAACTTTATATACATAAATATACAATTGGTATTGTCCATTGTAATTTCAGTGGTGTCGCGGAACGTATGTATCTGTAGGTAATTGTGTTTGCAGAGTGCATATGTATTGTTTATAGTTGTTCGTTTGGATGTGTCAGCATTGTAGCAGTTTTATTAAAACAATGTCTGTGATTGAACTTGTGTTGAGAAGGAGAGAGAGAGACCTGATGAATCATTTTGTGTCTCCGGAAAACGTCCTCTCCTCACTGTGTCGAGTTGGGGAGAGACTCCGCTCCAACTGAAGTTAAAATATTCATCAAATATCAGCTGATTTAGTATTGACGTAGATATCGGATGATTTTGTTACCTGCGGCATTCCGATGACAATTCAGATATTAAACCATTGTTTCTATTGTTGCTAAAATATTTCCAAACTATTTTTCATTCGATTCTCTTTTGTTTACATAAATCTTAACTTATGACATACAATTGTAAAACTAGTTGTTTAAGATAACTTAATTTTTTAAATTTAGTCAATTCCATTTCTCTGAATGTTTGAGATTAGGCTTGAAGATTAGTATTATCTGCGTTATTCGGACTATTATCCCCATCTTTCATTGTTATTGTACAACATTTCGGCCGATATGCCCTCCGGCCTCTTCAGGTATTTCTTGTCGGATTGGACACATTGCCTAGTGGATAAGGTAGTTAGTTTAAGCAGTTTCTAAGTGACAGTTTATCTCTGGAACCCGAGTTCATCCTGAGTGAAGGCAGTTAGAAAATAATTAACACACTCCTACCCCAGCTATGTTTAGCGGAATGAAACAGGATACCCCGTGACTAAATAAAGGTTAGGCTCAAAGTTCCGTGATGGCTGCCGATTACGACAAAATGTCCCCGAGTTGCGAAAAGAAGGTTCCTGAGTTCGAGAAGGTTCCAGAGTCCGAGAAGTTTCCAGAGTCCGACAAGAAATATCTGAAGAAGACCGGGGGAATATCGGCCGAAACGTTGTACAAATGACAATGAAGATGAGGACAATAGTCCGATTAACGTAGATAATACTAGTCAATTCCACATGCACGTAAAAATATAAGGGTTAACTCCTATATATACCAGCCGTGACAAAATAGTTAGCAAAATAGTCTCATAGATCCATTACTACTAAATTGCGCGTTCAATTATCTCCAGGTTTCCCATACTTGTGAAACATCCTGGCCGTAACGAACGGGTTGGGAAAAGAAAGGGTAAGAAAAGGGTGTCCCTTCGTTCTCTAATGGTTGATGATTCTTCCATTTTTCGTTCTAACATTTTCATTTCTTCATGCTATTTTCGTTTTTGAGCATTCCATTGTGGTTAACAAACCAGTCTCACAGAACCATTACTACTAAGTAGCGAGTTCAATCCTCTTTGGATAGCCCATAGCTACGAAATTGTGTCACATCCTGCACGTTCGGTAAATAACTGGTTACGTCACGTTTTATTTGGTTAGCTATCTGGATAAGCAAACCATTGTTAATAAGTTAGATTCTTATTGATCGCCCCGTACTTACAGCCTTGTGTCACAACTAAGCCAAGCCTAGTAAATAACTGCTTTTTTCATTTATGTTCACTGGTTTATGGACTAGGCGAGGTCAATTTCTGGAGGAGACTGCATTTCACATAGCACTTATACACTTTGGAAATGTATGCATTAACTACCCTCTCTCTCCTCCCCTCTCTCTCTCCCCTCGTCTCTCTCTCTTCCTTCTCTCCATCTCTTCTCTCTCTCTCCACTATGGTAAATGGTAGGGAAGACTGAGTAAGCCAGTCGCACAGAGTCATTACTACTAAATAGTGAGTTCGATCCTCGCTGGTTTTCGCATACTTGCTACCGTTTGTCACAGCATACCCGTGGTGAACGAGTTGAGTCAATACTCTCTCTCTCCAGCTATGGATAAATGGTAGGGAAGACTGAGCAAGCCAGTCGCACAGAGCCATTACTACGAAATAGTGTGTCTTCTAGTAGCAGTAACTTTACGCTCAGAAATCGTGCCTAGATCGTTGCCGCCCTGGCAAATAAATGAGCTGCTTTTATGACGCTACAAACGAGACAGAACGAGACCACACCTTACAAATCCGCTCGTCAACGGCGGCGACCATGCTTCTTCAGCTTAATTCAGTCAAAACCTGACAAGCTAAGGAGATGGTATGTAAGCTTGTTCATTATACTCCCCTCTGATCTCATGATCACACAGATGGCAGTATGGGGGCGACCGCCTTCGACGAGTACTTCTTCGGAGAGTAGGGGACTCCTCAGGTGGCAACATTTCTGCGTCTATATCGTGCGGATCAGAGTCATTCCCGGTGTCATCACTGCTGTCGTCCGGGTCTGTCCCTGCATCTTCTGATGCAGGAAGCGAGTCTCCGCCTCCTCACGTACAGCATCGGTGTTCCATTCACTACTAGATACATCTCTTCTTGATGGCTTTCTCACCGAAGCAGTCGATTCCCACCGTCGGGCAAAGATCCCTCACATGCGTAACAACCCATTGACCTGAAGGTGTGGTAGCTGATGATTCCGTCAACTCGCCTCTAACCGAATCTGGTGGTCACCCGTAGTTGGGGTTTGACCCAGACGAGATCACCTATCTTATACGGTTCTTTCGTATCTCTCGGAATCTTCGACACTGGTCTATCCCCTTTATCCGCTGCTCGTAACTGTAATCCGTTGGCTGACGCAGTTAACATTTGTCTTCGTCTCTGGGGTGACGTTGTACCAGTACACAAGCCCTGGATGGAAGTTACTGCATCATAGCTGCTATTCTATTTAAGTGTGGTGACACCGTTCCGCTATCCCGTACCCTCCGGGTGTAATGCGCCTTGTACCGGCACTCGCTCTCCCCATTCGGCCGCGAAGTCCCGAAAGTTTTTACTGCAGAAAATCGGGCGTTGTCTGTCAGTAATCTCAACATAGAGGCAACCGCGCTCACAAAAGAAGATTTCAGTTGTCGTACAAGTGACAATGCATACTAGCGCACTAGTGGGCGCCACACGGTGAAACGCGTTGGGCCGCAATATGTCAACGATAGGAAATGACTGCCGTCGTAGTGGGTTACATCCATGCCCAATCGCCACCAGTTCTTGTTCACCTCGAGTTTATCCTTCTTCCACCGTATTGGGGCAAGGTCCAACTCACAACACTCCTCACAATCTTGTATGGCTGTCCTGAGCATTGACTTGGTGATTGCGGGACACACTCTTCGGACGAAGTAAGTTGTGCGCCGAACGCCAGGATGTCCGCTCTTTTTATGTAGGGCGCGGATCTGCTCGTTGGTTAACTGGCCCATCAGGGTAGCGCACGTCGGCTTCAGCATATTAAGCTATCTCTTTGGCACTCTAGTTAACTTATCAGCCAAATTTCTCTCCGACGTGGTCAGTTTGACGTCGGCTAC
>CM042144.1:104699734-104707234 GCA_023376005.1 Doryteuthis pealeii | reverse complement strand
TAAACCAAATAATACAAACGCTATCCGTGTTTATAAATAAACTAGAGAGGACTGAGTTTTCGCCGTTATTACTGACATACAATAAAAAGATAATCTGCAAAACTTCCTCTTGGAATACGTTTTTCTGTACATTGCTTTAATGGGTAAATCTGCATTACGAGGTCCCCGTGGTGCAGTGGCTAACTGGCTGGACTGTGATATTGCAGTAAGCGTTTTCGAATTCCAGTCGTTCTATTATGTTCACCTTCAGACAAGCACCCTTGGGAAAGGTACGAACCCCAATCATCCCCCAGCTATGTGTTAAAATGTATCACTACTGTCCTTCTACAAGGAGGGGTTTAGTATTAAATAACCCATGAAGATTTATATGCCATTAAACAAAGAAACCAAACCTGCAGTTCAATCGATTGATGCTTTTGTAAGATTTTTTTTTATAGGTGTGGGCGAGGTACCTGTGAGGTAATGGCTAATGTACTGGTCTGCGAAAACGTTGTTAGCGCGTTCACTTTTGGGCTAATGCCCTTGGAAAAACTATGAATCCCCTCATCCCTCAAGCCATATCCATATCTGTATATGTGGAGGCGCTTGGTGTAACGGATAGAGTCGTAGGAAATGGACTCGTCGACCCGAGTTCAAATCCTGAACAAGGCTGTTTGCATTTCACATAGCGTTAATACCCTTGGGAAAGGTATGCATCCAACTTCCAACTATGGATAAATAGTAGGACAGGTTGGGTTCTTTAACCATGGCTAAGTAACTAGTCTAGGAAAAGGGAAAATCTGAATTCAAACCTGTTAAACCCCGCTTAAGATATTGACCTTCAGTCATATCCTGCTCGTGTGGAGGGGTTGGTAAATATATATATATGTCGATCTTAGTCAATTTTTTCAATATATCTATCCATTTACACACACACACGCACACACGCACACGCACACACACACACACACACACAAACACACACACACACACACACACACACACACATATATATATATATATATGAAAATAACTCGTTATGTAATGGGTAGAATCGAGGGAAATAGAAACGGTGATCCGATTTCAAGACCTATACGAGACTGCCTGCATTTTATATCGCTCTAATACCATTGGGAAATTTATAAATCCAATTATTCTCCCTCTAGCTATGTGTAAATAGTAGGACAGACTGGACTCTTTAACCATGGCATGGCAACAGGTCTAGGAAAATGAAAGCCCTGAATTCAAACCTGTTAAACTTCGTTTTAAAATGGACCTTCCGTCGCCTTTTGATTGTACTGAGAGGTTGAGGAAATACATACACACAAACGCAGATATATATATATATATATATATATGTGTGTGTGTGTGTGTGTGTGTGTGTGTGTGTGAAGAGAGTGTGTGTGTCTGTGTGCGTGTGTGTGTTTGTGAATATATATGTGTATATACATAAATACATATGTGTATATATGTGTGTAAGTATATATATATATATATATATATATATATGTATATCTATCTATCTATCTATCTATATATATATATATATATATATATATATATGTGTGTGTTGTGTGTGTGTGTGTGTGTGTGTGTGTGTGTGTGTGTAAAGGTAATGTTTAATGTCCACATCTTTTTAGCTCACAACTGTCAAGCAGTGGAATATATCAAATCAGTTTCTAAAAGATGAGTTATAAAAAGCAACAAGCAAAAAAAAAAAAAAAGAAAAAAGAAAAAAAAGAAAAAAGAAAAAGAGATAATCTTATCAATACTTTCCAGTTTATTTTATTATTTGTTTATTTCCTGTTTCTTTTTTTGTGACTTGGTTGGGCGCCGTGGGATTTAACACATTTCTTCTTTTTGATTTCCTCTAAGAGCTTTTCCTGCCAGCAAAATCGATTTCCGCTCCAAGCAATTATCTCCCTTTCCTCCTTTTCATCCTTCCACTTTTCTTCGTTCAATTCTTGCTTTCTTTCTTTCTTTCCTCCTTTCTGTCTTTCTTTCTTTCTTTATATTTCTTTCTTTCTTTCTATCTTATATTTCTTTCTTTCTTTCTTTCTTTATTTTCTTTCTTTCTTTCTTTCTCTTTCTTCTTTATATTCTTCTTTCTTTCTTTCTTTCTTTCTATTTCTTTTCTTTCTTTTTTTCTTTCTTTCTTTCTTTCTTTTCTTTTTTCTTTCTTTCTTTCTTTCTTTCTAATCTTTATATTTCTTTTCTTTTTTTCTTTCCTTTTTATTTCTTTCTTTCCTTTCTTTCTTTATATTTCTTTCTTTCTTTCTTCTCTTTTTCTTCTTTCTTTATCTTTATATTTTTTCTTTCTTTCTTTCCTTTATCTTTCCTTTCTTTCTTTCTTTAATATTTCTTTCTTTCTTTCTTTCTATCTTTTATATTTCTTTCCTTTCTTTCTTTTTTTTGTTTCTTTCTTTCTTTCTTTATTTCTTTTTTTCTTTCTTTCTTTTTCTTTCTTTCTTCTTTCTTTCTTCTTTATATTTCTTTTTTCTTTCTTTCTTTCTATCTTTATATTTCTTTCTTTCTTTCTTTCTTCTTTCTAATCTTTATTTCTTTCTTTCTTTCTTTCTTTCTTTTCCTATTCTTATACTGTTCTTTTCTTTCTTTTTTCTTTCTTTTTTCTCTTCTATCTTTATATTTCTTTTCTTTCCTTCTTCTCCTTTCTTTTGTTCTTTCTTCTTTCTTTCTTTATTTTACTATTTTCTTCTTTCTTTTTTCTCTTCCCCCTCTCTTTCCTCTTTTCTATCTTTTATAATTTCTTCTTTCTTTCTGTTCTTTTTCCTTTCTTCTTTAAATATTTTTTTCTTTTGTGTCCTTTTCTTTATGCTTTCTTTTCTTCTCTTTCTTTCTTTCTTTTTTCTTTATATTTCCCTTTTCTTTCCCTTTCTTTCTTTCTTTCATCTTTCTTTCTTTCTTATTTTATATATTTCTTTCTTTTTTCTTTCTTTCTATCTTTTATTTCTTTCTTTCTTTTCTCGTTCTTTCTATCATTAATTTCTTTCTTTCCCTTTTTTCTTTTTTTCCTATTTTATATTTTCTTTCTTCTTCTTCTTCTCTTTCTTTTTTTTTCTTTCCGCTTCTCCTTTTCTTATGTTCTTTCTTCTTTCTTTAATAATTTTTCTTCTTTCTTTCTTCCTTTCTTTCTTTTAAACCATATCCTTTATATTTTCTTTCCTTTCTTTCTTTCTTTTTTAATAGTTTCTTTTCTTTCTTTCTTTCTTTCTATCTGTTATTATATTCTTTTTTCTTTCTTTTTTCTTTTTCTATCTTTATATTTTTTCTTTTCTTTCTCTTCTTTCTCCTTTCTTTTCTTCTTTATATTTCCTTTCTCTCTTTTCTTCCTCTTTCTTTCTTTTTTTTCTTTCTATTTATATTTTTCTTTCTCTTTCTCCTTTTCCTTTTTTCTTCTTTATGTTTTTTTCTTCTCTTTCTTTCTTTATATGTCTTTCCTTTCCTTTCTTTCTTTCCTATTCTATCTTTATATATTTCTTTCTTTCTTATCTTTCTTTTTATAATATATTTCTTTTTCTTTCTTTCTTTCTTTCTTTATATTTTTCTTCTTTCTTCTTATCTTTCCTTTCTTTTCTTTCTTTTTTATATTTCTTTCTTTACTTCTTTTTCTATCTTTATATTTCTTTTTTTCTTTCTTTATTTTCTTCTCTTTATGTTTTTCTTTCTTTCTTTTCTTTCTTTATTGTTTTTCTTTCTTCTTTCCTTTCTATCTTTATATTTTTTTCTTTCTTTTCCCTATCTTTTATTATAAATATTCTTCTATCTTTCTTCTTTTATCTTTATATTTTCTTTCTTTCTTTTCCTTCTATCTTATTTCTTTTCTTTTTCTTTCTCCCCCTTTCTCTATCTTTTCTTTCATCTATTCTTTTCTTCTTTTTTTTTCTTCTTTGTCTATTCTTTCTTCTAACCATGTCTTTCTTTCTTTCTATCATGTATATTTTTATTTTTTTCTTTCTCTTCTTCCTTTCTCTTTTTTCTTTGCCTTCTTCTTCTTTCTTTCTTTTCTCCTCTCTACCTTCTTCTCATATTTGATGTTTAATCTTAATAAACTAAACATTATGATGTGTTTTCTTTTATGTCATAGAATTGAGTTGTTCCCTCTTCCTTTAAAAATATTTTTTAGGAAATTTTCTTTTCTTTTTTCTTTTTTCTTCTTTCCTTTCTTCAACTCTTCTTATATGTTTGTTGTGTTTTTTTTTATAATCGATTTTGGTATGCATGATTCTTTCTTTTCTCTTCTCTTTTCTTTTTTTTCTTCTTCGGTAAATTCGTTCTCGTCCCGCTTTTTATTCTCTATACCTAATGCCCTACTGCCTCTTTTCTTTTTTCTTCTTTCATTCTTTTTCTTTTCTTTCATTGTTTATCTTTCTTTTTTTTTTTTTCTTTCTATGTTTTCCTTCTTTATATTTCTTTCTTCATTCTTTCTTTCTATTGTATATTCTTTTTCTCCTATTCTTTCTTTCTTCTTTCTTTCTTTCTTTCTTTCTTTTTTTCTTTCTGTCATTTGTGTTCTGCCTCACCTATTACTTTCGTTTCTCTCTTTCTTTCTTTCATTTTTCATCATTTTATTATCTTCCCCATTTTTTTTTTCTCATTCAACTATTGAGTATTTGATCTTTATCTTTATTTTCCTAGTTTTCACTTATATTTAATCGTTTGGTTTGGTTTCTTTGTTTAATGGCATTTAATGGGTTATTTTATGCCAAAGCCCTCCTTGTAAAAGAACAGTGGTGGTACTATTTAACCTATAGTTAGGAGATGAGTGGGTTCCCACCTTTTCCAAGAGCAAATAAAAAAAGTAAAGTTGGCGGTGTGGCCTATTATAGATATCAGCTTGACAGCGAGGGAGTCTATACCCTTTTCGATATCATTTAACCAGGAGATTGTTTTTGCTGAGACGGAACGCCACACCTACCACACAGATCAGATTACCCAATCTGTGCTATTCGTGTGTTGATTTAGCGGTGACCGGTATCGAACCAGGAAACTTATGATTCCTAGGCGGATGCTAAACTAGCGAAAATGATCCTAATAGAGCGACTGGAGTTCGAACTCACTACGATGTTGTACTCCAGTACGTTAGCAACTACACCACGCCATTAAAAAATATATATCTGTCCTTTATATTTCCTCTTTTTTAATTCATTTAAAAATAAAATCTTAATTTAAATTAGTGAAATAGATAACTAATTAGGACGGAACCTATTCTAGTAGTGGCCACCCCAAGCGGAGTTTAACAGGTTTAAATTCAGAGTTTTCCTTCTCCTAAACTGGTTGCCTAACCAAGGTTAAAAGCCCAGTCTGCCCTACTATTTACCCATAGCTGGAGAGAGAGAGTAGTTGGATTCATACCTTTCGCAAAGGTTTAGTGCGATGTGAACTGTAACTTCGTCCAGAATTTGAACTTGGGTCGACGAATCCATTTCCTACGACTCAAACCATTACACCACGCCCTCCATCAATTTTCTTTTTGCCTTTTTCCTTAAACTTTCTTTTTCTTTATTGTTTTTATCGTATCTTACATTTTTTCCTGATTCTTTTATTTTTTCTTTCTTTTTTGTTTATTCTTTCTTTCTTTCATAAACATTTTGCCTTTTTATGGCTTCTTCAATTTTTCGTTCTAACATTTTCATTTCTTCATTCTGTTTTCGTTTTGAGCATTCCATCGTGGTAAGCAAGCCAGTCTCACAGATGCATTACTATTAAGTAGCGGTTCAATCCTCGTTGGATAGCCCATAGCTGCAACCTTGAGTCACATCCTACAGTTTGGGTAAATGACTGGTTACCTTACGTGTTAGCTTGCTGGATTAGCAAACCATTGTTAATAAGTTAGATTCTCATTGATCGCCCCGTATTTACGACCTTGTGCCACAACTAAGCCAAGCTTAGTAAGTAACTACTCTTTTCATTTATCTTCACTGTTTTATGGACTCAGCGACTCGAGTTCAATTTCTGGACGAGGTTATTTGCATTTCACATAGCGCTTATACCCTTGGGAAATGTACGCATCAAACTACTCTCTCTCTCTCCCCCTCTCTCTCTCTCTCCCCTCTCTCTCTCTCCCCCTCTCTCTCTCTCTCTCTCTCTCTCTCCAGCTATGGGTAAATGGTAGGGAAGAATGAGCTGTTTAAACTTAGTTGAATAACCAGTCTAGGAGAAGAAAAATTCAAAGCTGTTAAGTTCCATTTAAGAAATTAACCTTGTGTCACATCCTCATCATGCAGAGGGGTTGGTATATATATATATATATTGTTTTATTCTTCTTTTAATTTACGTCTATTTGTACTATATTCCTGGTATGACTGGTATATATATATATATATATATATATATATATATATATATATATAATATGTGGTATTTTTTAAGTAAAAAGTGTTTGATATCATTGATAGAACATTTGTATCTAAGTTAAGGTAGCGTGGACATGGAGTCAACACTGCCTGGTTACTGACAGTCTCTCACCTATGCGATCTTCAGAACAAAATATAAAATAGAATCGAAGAAAAATGAAAAAACTTCAAGGAAGAAAAATAAAGAGCATGGAAACAACAAAAAAGAAAAAGAAATGAATGAATAAACAGATTTTTTAAAAATTCTAAATTCATGAAAGAAAAAAGAAAAACAAAATGACAACCACAAAAATAAAAATGTAAATTAGACAAAATTTGACTTGTGCTGAAAATCAAATAGGCGAAGAACTGCCTGTAACCAAGCACCGTTGACTCGTTACCTTAACTTTTTCTAACAAACCTTCATCATGACTTGAAGTGGGCACAGTGTGGTGTGGTGTAGTTAGGCGTTCAGATTAAGGTTTGTTACAAAACCGAAACGTTATAACGTCGACTTCACCATCAAGAATAAACTAATCTTTTTGGAATACTTTGTATTGTTTTTCTACGTACTGCCGGATTCAATCCCTATTTTACTCCCATATATATATATATATATATATATATATTATATATATATATATATATATATATATATATATGGGAAGTAAACAAACAAACAATGTGTTTGATATGGCTTTTTTAGCCGACAATTTTTGGGTGAATATGTGCTTAATTAAAATCGTACCTAATTTTGAAAATTAATTAATTTATAATTAATGAATTAGGCGGGCATACCTATTTAAATGTAAGGCTAAACTAAAGTGATTTTTCTCGATTTGTTTAGCCTTACATTAAAATAGGTATGCCCGCCTAATTCATTAATTATCAATTAATTAATTTTCAAAATTATGTACGACTTCAATTAAGCACATGTTCTCCCAAATATATATATATATATATATATATATATATATATATATACTAGCGAAAATACCCGGTCCATGATCGGACTAAAAAAATTAGGAACACCAAAGAGTGAGTGAGGAGAAAACAGGTGCAAGGTAGAAACTAAGAGGAACATGATTTATCAAATTCAAAGAAAAAATGTATTTAATGTAAAAATGTAAACTATATGTAAAATTTCGAACAAAATAAGACTTTGTTG
>CM042144.1:104669734-104692234 GCA_023376005.1 Doryteuthis pealeii | reverse complement strand
TCATATATATATATATATATATATATATATATAATATATATATATATATATATCATGTCATGCTATTAACACGAATATCCATAACAATCTCTCTCCAACCTTCCTTATCACTCATTGTTCTCGGGAGGTCTTTGTGTAGCGTCCAGTATCCGCACAGAGCTGGTCAATGTACGTCTTTGCTACGGTCACTTGACCCATATCACTCAAACCATCCGTGTAAGATGAACAAGACACGCAGGACACTGGTGGAGAATCAAGGACGAACTCATAGGTGACGTCCTCCGGTGGAATGGTAGCGCATGGACACGCCAGTATTGGCCGTCCAGCATATATATATATATATATATTATTCCGAATTATTTTTTAAGTGCTATTTCGTCTTTGTTTGTATTTCCTGTGCATCTGGTTTCGATAGTTAATGTTATTTGAAGTATTTGCTGTAGTATGTTTTTCTTTGTGACTACAGCAAATACTTCTTCAAATAACATTTACTATCGCAACCAGATGCACAGGAATTACAAACTTGACGAAATAGCACTTAAACAAATAATTCGGAATAATGTTACTGCAACCACGCCTGATAATAAGGTAAAAATTATTATTTACACACACATATATATATATATATATATATATATATATATGTGTGTGTGTGTGTGTGTGTGTGTGTGTGTGTGTGTGTGTGTAAAGATAGATAGATAGAAAAAAGAAAGTAGATTAGAGATATCTACAAATAAAGATGTACAGATAGGGAACATATCTTAATATCTATATAACCTATATATAATAAGTTATTTTGAAAAAACTTCTTGATTAAGTAACTCAGCGGAAACGCCTTATACGAGTGTGTTTTTTAGTTTATTTATTTTGGTTGTAATCAGCTAACCGATATCACCTTCACACCCAAAGGATACAAACTTTAATCTGTTAACCTTTCGATCATCCATTTTTTGGTCCCCAAGTAACCTCATGCAAACAACACACATTAGAGTATGTCATCGAGATAGCGTCCATTAGTCGAGATATCTGAGCAAAATCGAAGCATTAAGTTATTCGCCCGTCACATTTTGATAAGGATGGGCGCCATGTTGCAAATTCATAAAAATTCATTAATCAGTCAATTGTCCTTTTCGGGTTTCCTTGGTCAATCCCACCCCCCACCCCCCAAGAAGAAGAAAAAGAATATCTCTTTAGAATCGAGAACTTCATGGCTAGCATCCGTAAACAGAAATTCGCGATAAGAATGTTTCCCTATCTGCAAATTTACATTTAAAGGAACAATTCTAGAAAAAAAATGCATCATATACGACAAAAAAATACTACTACTACTACTACTAATGATAATAATAATAATAATAATACTTTTATTATTTTATTATTATTATTATTATTATTATTTACTCCTTTTGAGTTTTCACATCAGCGTTAGCTAATGGTCTTTCACTGGAGTCTGAGTGACAGCAAGTCTCCTCAGGTCTCCAGGACTCTTCTCAGTATTCTGGCAGATTGCAGCAGTGTTCTGAATGGTTTTAATTCTACCTCCGATTTCCAAACTTTCCAAACCCTTTTCCAATGCTTTTGGGACCGTTCCAAGTGCACCAACTACAATTGGTATAACTTTCATTTTCATATTCCATAACTTTTTCAGTTATCTGGCAAGGTCCAGATATTTGTCTATTTTTTCATTTTCCTTTAGCTTCACCCTGTGATCTGCTGGCACTGCAAAATCCACCAGTTGACAAGTTCTTTCTTTGTTGTTTATCAACACTAGGTCTGGTCTTCTTGCTGGGATAAGGTGATCCGTTTTTATTTCAAAGTCCCAGAGAATTTTATGCGTTTCGTTCTCAAGAACAGATTCTGGTTTATGCATATACCATTTATTTGCATGGTCAAAATTTAATTTTTTGCATAATTCCCAGTGGATCACCTTCCCAACCCAGTCGTGTCTAGTTTTGTATTCTCGTTGTGCTAGTTTGCTACATTCACAGAGTATATGGTTTACAGTCTCATCTCTATTCCCGCAAAGTCTACATTTACTAGTTTGTTGGGTCCTATCGATTTTCGCTTTGATGTAGTTAGTCCTTATGGCATTATTTTGTGCCGCAGTTATAAGTGATTCCGTTTCTCTTTTGAGGTTTCCTTTTCTTAACCATGTCCAAGTCTTTTCATGGTCAACCTCTTTTATTTGTCGTTTGAAGCGTCCATATAATTGTTTTTCTTCCCATTTTTGTTTTTTAGTCTTTGTTGTTTTTCTGATATTATTATTATTATTATTATTATTATTATTATTATTATTATTATCATTTGAGTTTTTCACACCTGCCATAGCCGGTGGTTCACTAGAGAGACTGAGTGACAGCAAGTCTCCTCAGGTCTCCAGGACTCTTCTGAGTATTCTAGCCGATCTAACAATGCAGTAGTTTGGATGGTCTCGATTCTTCCTCTGATTTCCAGTTCACCCAAATTCTTTTCCAGACACTTAGGGACCTTTTCAAGGGAACCAATTACAATTGGCACGACCTTCATCTTCATGTTCCACAGTTTTATCAGTTTTCTGGCAAGAATTTTCTATATTTTCGCTTTCTTTCAACCGACAGGCAACGAGATGACAATATATATATATATATATATATATATATATATATATTATATATAGTTTGTTTCTTTATAGTATCATTGAAGCATTGTGTGTATGTGTAAATATAAGATTTTGAAGGCAATTTACAATGCAATATGTGTTGAATTTATTTAACTTTTTTTTTTTTTTTTCAAAACTAATATTTTCGAAGATGAAAGTATTGAAAGTACTAGGTGATTTTTTTATAGTACTTATCCCACAGCGATATTGTAATCTTCTATTGTTTAAGAAGTTGATGAACGCCGTATATTTGAAAATTTTTTCCGCGATGTTAAATCGGCTAATTCCGTGATGTTAACTCGGCTCGGCTGCTCCTGCACGTGGTACATGTTCGAAATTCTTTTAATTTTTACTATAAATATAGCCTTGCTCGGCATAGTGAATAAAGTTTGTTTCTTTATAGTATCTTTGAAGCATTGTGTGTATGTGTAATATAAAGATTTTGAAGGCAATTTACAATGCAATATGTGTTGAATTTATTTAACTTTTTTTTTTTTTCAAAACTAAAATTTTTCGGAAGTAAAATTCCATCTTCAGAGTTATTGCCTTCAAAATCTTTATATTTCAACTTTCAATAACTCTGAAGATGGAATTTTACTTCCGAAATATTTAGTTTTGAAAAAAAAAAAAAGTTAATAATTCAACACATATTGCATTCTAAATTGCCTTCAAAATCTTTATATATATATATATATATATATATATATATATATGTGTGTGTGTGTGTGTGTGTGTGTGTGTGTGTGTGTGTGTGTGTGTGCGTGCGTATGTATGTGTGTGTTTGAAAATCTTAAAATCCCTGTTTTAAACCACCGATAATAATGAATTAAATAAGGATTTCATTCGCAAACACATTTTTGTCATTCCTGTCAGTTTTAAGTCGTTTTATCGACGGTTTGAAATCGAGATTTTAAGCTCTTAAAACGTATCGACCGGGTCGGTTGATTTATATTCTATAATTTACATTCACTATATATATATATATGTATATAAATATATATATATGGTGGAGATATGAGGAACACAAGAACAAAACTCAGACAAAGGTGTGTAGGATATATTTCGCTAGAGGGTTGAGCTCGGCATCATCAGTCGTTTTAAAACGCCTAATGATGTCGAGCTCAACCGAGGCCACCGATATAGAAGGCCCGTTCTTTGGGTGTGTGACGTCACAAAAGTGGGCCCAACTTAGAGCAAGCGAAATAGATACCGTTGTCTCGTAAAGACAGTAAATAAACAAGTGTTATGTTTCATTAAACTTTAATAACTGAAATTCGTTCATAATTTTATTTATTTCAAATTTGAAAACAACTTTTATAAATGATAACAAACATTGTTTTGATTTGCATGTTTTTTTTATTTTAATTTTAAAAAAACTTGTAAGGCAACGTTGAGGTACATAAAAAAAACAAATACCATTACATTAAACTTTAATAACTGAAATTCGTTCATAATATATATTTTTTTAAATTGAAAACATTTTTTTAAATGATAAGCAACATTGTTTTGATTTGCATGTTTTTTTTATTTTAATTTAAAAAAACTGTAAACTGAATTATGAATAAATGAACAATCAATTATTAGATAAACAAACAAACAAATATAAATAAATATACTAAATATAAATTTGATAAAGTTTAGGTAAATTATAATCAGCATGGTTTTGATTTGCTTTTTTTTTAAATTTCATGATTATTCTGTAAATTTACAATATTGTAATTATCAAGTGATAATTACTTAATACAGGAACAACTGAATTATGAATAAATGAACAATCAATAATTAGATATAAACAGACAAACAAATTACAATAAATATAAATAAATATATTAAATATGAATTATAATCAGCATTGTTTTGATTTGCTTTTTTTTCAATTTTAATGATTATTCTGTATTTTTACAATATTTATATATATATAAACAGACAGATTACAATAAATATATTAAATATAAATTTGAAACCAAGTTTAGATAAATTATAATCAGCATTGTTTTGATTTGCTTTTTTTTTTCAATTTTAATGATTATTCTGTAAATTTACAATATATACTGAATTATGAATAAATGAACAATCAATAATTAGATATAAACAGACAAACAAATTACAAAAATCAAATAATACTTATTGAAAAATAGGTTATAGATATAAAATTCAGCTGAATGTCTGAAGTTTTCTTTTTTCGCTTAACTTATTAATGATGTTATCATTTTCTCTAGAACAAAAATTATTTAAAAGAGCATTTGTAGAGCTTAAGATAAACATCTTTTCTATTTTTTCAATATTATGACCTTCATCACAAGTGTCAACATTAAAAAGTAGCTCATGGTCTGCCAATACATTCAATGTTATATGCATGGCTAATTTCCTTTGATTTACTGAATGAAGAAAAGAATGATTTATATTAATTGAAAATTTGCAGAACTAAATTAACATTTTGCCTTTCAAGACTAGTAGGATAAAGAGCTTTTGAGGTCAATTTATAACAATATTTCAAAATTGACTGAGATTCCAGGGCATGAAGTTTCTGTAAGGTACAAAATGGGGCACTTTGGATACTATTTAATTCATGATTTCCATTATGACAAAATTTTGGAAAGAGCATGCATTTAGTTGCATCTTTTTGACCAAGCCAATTGTTTCTAATGCATTTTAATATATGGACTGAGTCAAATAGAAAGAAAAGAGGCCGAGACTTAACAAATGGGTGTGGATATACAATCGAAAGCTTTGGTGGATTGCAAAAGTAAGATATAGCCTTTTTATTTATTGCATTATTATCTGTTATGATTGATAATACTTGAAAGCCTATCTCCTCTAAACCAATTATAATACGTTTAACAATATTAAATAAATTTTCAGCTTTAAGACATTTAGTTGGCATAACATGCACAACATCCTTATATGGTGAGAATACACTGCTAAGCATAAAAGCAAATGCACTTGTTGCAGCTTCATTTCTATTGTCAGATAAGCCAACAATATTACCACCCTTATAATCAAAATAAGGTTTTAGGTGAATTTCATCAACAAGTAAAGATACTGTAGTGTCTTTCTGTACAAGTAACTTGAATTTGTTTTTAATATACATGAGAAAATTGTTATCATGTTGCTCAATTAAAGGATTCATATTTGTTGATAATGTTACTCTTTTAATTGTCGAATAACTAGGTAAAATTATATTTTTGCTATCTCTTAATAATCTATACCCTTTAGGAGAGCAGTTATATAATGAAGAAAATATCATCATTTTGTTTGAATAATCAAACTTATTCTGTGTCATTAATTTTAGCTGCTCATATATAAATTTTATTGAATTAAAATATTTGCTTGATTCATCTTGTATCAATATAAAAAATGACATGATTAATTTTAGTATAAAAATTATACTAGGGGAATTAGCTTGCTGTTGTTCTGTGTCCATTTAAAGCACTTTTAAGTGCAGAATTGTCCAGTCGAATTCTTCTAGAATCTGGTGACTCTCTAGAGGTGATTGATGATGATAGATATGAGGGACAGTTTGGGAGAATTCTAGAATTGTGCCATCACAAAGAGATTTTTTTAAAAGTTTAACTTTAATTGCTGCCCCTGTTTTTTTCATCAAATGCTGATGCTTCTCTTCTTATGTCCTCTGGTCGAAAATGTAGTTCACATACCTAAAAATATTGTAAAAATCAAAACCTATTTTAAATCCTTGTAAAAATCTTAAAAGTTTGTCAGCAAAAAATCTACAATATGAAGCATTTTTCTTATAATTCTAGGAAAAATGAAGAGTGTTCTGATATCTTTAAGGAACATAATTTACCATTCAACAAAAAATTATTAGTGACAAATCTATGTAAAATAAAGAGAGAATTTTTAACATTTATATATTTTTGAATTAGAATAATGAATAATTATTTTTTTTGATAAAATGATTTTGAAAATTTTTGATAGATTTTAATCCTTTTTAATCCTTTAATTTTAATCCTAAATTTCAATTGAATTACAATTGTGAATTACAAAGACATGAAATTAATTTAATTACTATTAGAATTATTTTATTATCAATAATTTTGTTATTATTATTATTATTATTATTATTATTATTATTATTATTATTATTATTATTTTTTACTCCTTTTGAGTTTTCACATCAGCATTAGCTGATGGTCTTTCACTGGAGTCTGAGTGACAGCAAGTCTCCTCAGGTCTCCAGGACTCTTCTGAGTATTCTGGCAGATTGCAGCAGTTCAGTGTTCTGAATGGTTTCAATACTTCCTCTGATTTCCAAACTTTCCAAACCTTCATTATTAGAATCATTATTATTACTATTATTATTATTAGAATCAGTATTTTTATGATAATAATAATTTAAATAACAATGATAACAATAATAACTTCAGGGAAATACCATCAGCTGGTGTGAAAAACTAATAATAATAATGATAGCAATAATTATAATGATTGATACCATCCAGAACACTGTACTGCTGCAATCTGCCAGAATACTCAGAAGAGTCCTGGAGACCTGAGGAGACTTGCTGTCACTCAGACTCCAGTGAAAGACCATCAGCTAACACTGATGTGAAAACTCAAAAGGAGTAAATAATGATAACAAAGGCTAAATTTGCAAATTGTCCTCAATATTTCAAGATTCGTTAAATAAATGAAATTAACTAACCTGACTTACCCCCCCCAAAAAAAAAAGCCAAGTAGGAAAAAAATAGATAAATAAAGTAAATAAATAAAAAAAAGAAAGATTTTTATTGATGAAATAAAACAATTACAAAAAAAAAGTCAAGTATTTTTCCAACTTTAGTTCAATAATAATGATAACGATAATAATAATAATATATAATAATAATAATATTCCCTTTTTTATTTGAATAAATTTATATCAAAGTAATTGTGGATTATTAGACATTAGACAAATATTTACTTTCTCGCATTTAAGACTAACCAAAATAGTCAATTTAATTTAATAGACTCATTTATTTATGAATAAAACTATTCAAAATATTGTTAGGATTATCAGAATTATTTCTTTTATGTTTATAAAAATATCCTTTACGAATTTAATGAATTAATATCGAGAATTTCTTTAGAATTTATTTCTAAATATGAGTCTTTACAAACTTTTTACTTTACGCTCTTATGTGAAAAAATTGTTAACTTAAGACAGCTTTTAATGTCTTAAACTTGATTTTGTGAATTACAAAGACTTTAAAAATACTTCAATTATTGAAGTTTAAATTAAATTTATTTAGTTTTAATACAAAATATTAATACAAAAATACAAAAAAATTACTCACTTTGGAATTCTTTGTAGGTAAAAAATGTTCAGGTCTGATAGCGTAAATCCAAATGTTATCATAAGGGAAAGAAAAAACACTAACTTTTGGTCCATTTCATTTAGTTCCCATTACAAAAAGGCACAACACACTTAAAAGGCATTTTTGTTTATAAATTAAAATAAAATAAAATTAATTGACTGAATAATTACAAGAAAAAGTCGTTGACTATTTGACTATTATTTGTTAGACACGTGTGTATCTAGCCGGTGTTGCTCGTGTAGCCTCGGTTTGGGTGAAACAAACTTGGGACTAGATATGATGATATCGCAGTGACGTCAGACTCGATCCATCTGGCCTAGTAATTCTAGTTGGTCTTGGCTCAACGCTCTAGCGAAATATATCCTACACACTTTTGTCTTGTGTTCCTCAAATAACCACCACATTCTGTCGAGTTCATTCCGATCCTCTTTACACACACACACACACACACACACACACACACACATATATATATATATATATATATATATATATGAGTATAGATAAAAGGATATGAAAACAACACAATATGCTGTTAAAGTGAAAAGATAATAAAAATCGAAATATTGTTCAATATTAGCTAATATTGAACAATATTTTGATTTATAAAAATCATCTTCAGAGCTTGTACTCTATGAATACGATATAAAATCTTTTCACTTTAATAGCATATCGCTTAACATCTTTTCACAGCATATCATTAAAAATATTTTTAACATAGCATATTGTTTAACATCTTTTAACATATTGTCTAAAATCTTATAACAGCATATTGTTTAAAACCTTACAATTTAACAGCATATTGTGTTGTTTTCATATCCTTTTATCTATACTCATACCGTCGGCTTCATTTCCTTTCTCTTAACTTATATATTATATTATATATATATATATATATTATATATATTATATATATATATATATATATATAAGGAAACTCTATATCATTTAAACTCTGGAAGCAAAATGAATTAGTCCAAATTATAATACCATATATATATATATATATATATATATATATATATATATATTATGTGTGTACCAATTGTTGTGCTGGTATATATTCATGACTTTGTTTATATAGATGTATAAGGTTGTGCATAGAGACTCATCTTTAAAAAAAATAAAGTCTGAATCAATCAGATGAAAGTTTGGGTAACGGAGATATAAAATCAACGGCACTTGGTAATTTCTCACTTGGTCAATTTCTCGCTTATATGATTTTCAAACCACTGGATATATAATGTCTGTCAAAAGATATTGAGCACTTTTTAATTGTAAATATATCAAAATATATAATCAATATATATAAATAAGTACATTAAAGATACTAGCAAATATATGCACCCTCCGGGTGAAAGTATTGTATTAAATTAGAAAGGCTAATGAAACTAAATAAGAATGCAGATATAAAGATTTGAAACAGAGGCGGATGTAATCGAAAGACAGAACAACTGAAACTTACTCTTCCATCACTCTCGTCTTTCATTGTTATTTTTTTCTAATTTAAGTATTTAGTTAAATGAGGAAGTAAAGAATAAAATGACAGTTATTTTTTCTTGTTAATGGATTTCATTTAAGATTTATTGAATACATTGTTGCTTATATTTATTAAAATAAAACCAAACCGTTAGAAATCAATAATACTAAGCACATATTTATTAAAATCACATGTTTAATATCAATATGCAAATTAGTCTTCCCGTTCACACTGTATACCGCTATTTAGTTGTATGTATAAATATAATTGCATGTTGTTAGTATGTAGATATGGTCAACAGTATTAATAAAGTCAAACAATTTTATTAATAATTGAAGTTTAAATATAAATAGCAATAATGGAGAATGTGATGTAAATAACAAAGGGAATTGCGAGTTTAGTAGTAATAGTTACAGACGGAAAAACACACAATCTCCATTTTAATAAGGTATAGTAACGTTGGCTGATATCAGATTAATCCCAATCGTAAGGGCTCCAAAATATTTAGAAATCACAGTAACGTTTATTTTCCATTGTCAATAATTTTACATCATCTTAAAGTTTGAACATGCATCTATTTTTCTTCATAATCGCCATCTCGGTTGATGAATATTTCTAGGCGCTGTTACAGTTTTTGTATGCCCATGTCATACCAGCTCACTGTCATATCATTAATAAAGTATTAAACCTCAACTGTTACTGTTGCGGCTCCACACAACGAATTCCCCGTATCTTGAATGCAAACGCTACACTATGACGTCCAGAGTTTGAGTTTGAGTTTTTTTAACGGCATATCAACCTCTGTGGGTCATTTAATGCTAAAAAGGTTATTTTGGATTTCAGTCTTTAAAGTAGTGGCTCTATGGAGATATTCGGTTATGTTTCGTTATATCTTGTTGAAGAGGTTGCTTTTTTTAATAAAATTTAGAATGTTTTCAGGGTTTGTATTCTTAAAGATGTCCCTCAGGTTTCTTGCTTGATAGTAATTGGAGCGGATATGTTTAAGTCTGTTACAATTTAGAAGGATATGCTTGATTGTAAGTATTGACGTCCAGAGTTGTTAGTAGGGCCGCTAAGATAGAGTATATGATACATCAGCTTGTGAGATCTTGATGGTGCGTTAGCGTCTATTGGGTAAGCGCAACCCGATGTTTATTCTACTACATAATGGCAATGTCTATGTAGCTGTTCAAGTAGGTAATTCTATGTGTTTACGAGAGAAGAATAATGATGTTAAAACAGCGATAGGCCTATTAAACTACCACAAGCACAACTGGACAATTTGTGTGGGGCTCAAAATGGTGATCCTCGTCCTTGTTCATCTAAGAAGATTTACAAAGTATCCCTGCTTTATTTGCATGTGTGGCAGCGGAGCAAGAGACAAGCATTGGAATCAGAAAGATTGGCCTTCATGTAAAACTCGGGAAGTTGGTATGCCAAATATTGTCAATGATTCAATTCGAGATTCGAGAATTCGAGAAAAGATCATTGTTCGTCCTTTGCACATCAAACTGAGTCTGATGAAACAATTTGTCAGAACATTAAATACGGATTGTGAGCTTTGTATCTTCATAGCAACCAATTGCATATCTTACAGTGAGTTTCGTATAAATTCTATCCTTTTTATTGATAAATATGTTGCAAATTGTGTTGCAAATAGAATTAGACTATGTAAAATATTATTTTTAATTCACCAGCTAATTAAATAAGAATTCAATCACATGGTTCTTCTGATAGACGTCGATGACAGTGAAACGAAGATAATTTTTTGAAATTTTGAAATACCTCAATATAAAAAAGAGAGAGCATTTGTGTAGAAAAACAACTTCATATTTGAAATCAGTACATTAAAAATACATAATAACGTTGGTTGATATGAATGCAACCAAAATTTTGTTGACCAGTCGTAAAACTGCTAATAATTATTGAAAATAATTATATTTATCATTAGGTTTGAATAATATATCAAGATGAAAAAAAAGAATACATTTAAAATTACTTTGAAAGTTAATAACATTATATCAGATTATAACCGTTTATTTGTTTTACGGATCTTTATAGTAATTAGGTTTGCTTTTCCAAATACAGTATATCGGTCGGCGAGTGTAGTTTTTGTCCTCTGTCCTCCCAAATAAATCTTCGGATCTGATGCCTAGGTTCACGGTAGCATCACTGTAGCCACTCTTTTGTAAATAGATGCCGGTGGCAGATTTTATGAGGGGTCGGTTGCAACAACCAAATAAACTACAGTATAATTACGAATGATGAAATGAAAAAATAAAATACGAAGAAACATTATTTAATTATTTACTTAATAATATTATTTTTAATAATAACGTAACATTATTTGTTTTATCTATAATTTAAAAAATGAACAGTAAATAAACATAAACAGCATTGATAGATTTCCCGCGTGGATTTGAATTAATAATAAAATAACAACATTAGTTGAAAAAACAAACAAACAAACAAACGAATAGATGCGTAAAACTATATTTAATAAGTTTATAATGCTAATAAGAATAATTTAAGATAATCATGTCCATGAATTAAATTTGAATGAATGAAACATTAGAATTCAAAAACAACTTTAAGTTTGTACATTGGATATTAAAATCATTAAAATTATATTTGTACGAAGGTGAGTCAAAAAGTAATCCCATTTTGTTTAGGATAGGTATAATTATCAACACAGGAACATGTATCATACATCAAAATGAAGCTGGTTCACTGTGGATCACATCCCTACTTCTCCAAATAGTCACCGTTTCTCTTAATAGCAATGTTCCACCTTCAAAAAGTAATGCCATTTTGTTTAGGACAGGTATAATTATCAACACAGGAGCATGTATCATACAACAAAATGAAGCTGGTCCTTTGTGAATTACATCCCTACTTCTCCACATAGCCACCGTTTCTCTTAATAGCAATGTTCCACCTTCGAATGAGAGCATGTATCCCTGTCCAGTAAAATTCTGTTGACTGTTCTTTGAGCCAGTTCTTCACTGCAGATTTCACTTCCTCGTTGATGGAATGATGTTTGCCTCTCAAACCCTCTTTCATGGCACCGAAGAGATGATAGTATGAAGGCACTAAATATGGTGAGTATGGAGAATGTGGTAAAGTTGTCCACCCGGTTTTCTCCCTTGTCCTGATGCTTGTGTGTGATCGAGCATTGTCATGCAGAAGGAGGATATTGTCGTTTGGCAAGTTGGATCTTACTCGTTGGATTCTTGCTCTGAGCTTCGTTAGGGTTTTAATATAGTTTTAGTTTTATAAAGAACTTCACATGAAATAAAGAAAATGCATTACTGTTTGACTCGTCCTCGGACTATATTCATAAAAAACATGTATTAAATGTAAGTCGAAATTATAAATTATGATTTTTACAATCAATAATTATATTAAGATTGAAATAAATTACGATGAATATTTACATTAAAAAAATCTTTTGACTTTGAAATCCGTTTAAAAAATCCGTTTTAAGGATCTTCGAAAAATCACGTCATACCTTTGGATGGTTGAACGATTAAACCTCGTCATCGTTGCAAACCCACTACACCCCTAGGGGACGTTTTTGACTTCTGTACACGACTCGCCAAACAGTTATATCAATTAGTGATGAATTTCAATTGGTTTAATGCATTTTACGTTAAAAACCGAACACTTGGCGGTAGCAGAAATCGGGCGCTCTATCAGAAACACACACACACACACACACACACATACATACATATATATATGTATATATATATTGAGAGAGAGACAGATACACAAACACAGAGAGATGAACGGATAGGCAGATAGAGATAGAGACAGACATATAGAGACAGATATCTCACAAAAATATTGGTAACTTCAGTTAAATGTGAACGATTATTGATTAAATTTAGACATCTATTTGCATGAAACACACTCACACAAACACGCACACATTAATCTACAAGGATTTGTGTGGGTATTTTTAAAGACTGTGATTCAGCAATTTTGTATTTAATCTTGGGTAGGATTACCGACTATCATCGTCAGCATGAATTCTTTATATTTAATCAGAGAATATATATATATATATTATATATATATATATATATATATATATATATGTGTGTGTGTGTGTGTGTGTCTGTGTGTCTGTGTGTCTAAATGTAAAATAATACAAATGACTGGTAAGGGATGATTCTATTTGGGATCATTAAAATCTCGCTGTACGACCATACTGTATGCTCTTGTAGGTGCAAACATATATATTTATACAAGGATTTTAAAGAAATCCCTTAGAGAGCTCAATATATAATAAACAATAAATCAATTATATACAGAGCAATATTTAACTTTCAAAGAAAGAAAAAATTAACAAACTGTCATCTGTTATAATATTTATTTCGACCAGAAACTCAAAATGAGTCTAGCCTCTTCAGACAGTTTTTTTTCTTTTTTGTAAAGTCTGTCTGAAGAGATAAGCTGAGATTTACACAAAAATACTGCATGCCATATTTTTAAAAAATCGTAGAGACACCACCCACAAGAAGGCAGCGGTATGGCCATTTTTCCCAATCACACTAATCACCCAACTCTGAAGAACAAGACATGCTGGACACTGTTGGAGGAGCAAGCAATTTATGAGTAAGGTTCTCCAATGGAAACCGGCACTTCGGCACGTTAGTGTGGGCTGTTCAGCAAAGACCTTCCTCGACCAGCACTCTGGGGATACTGGATGCTGAACAGAGGATCTCATGAGGGCGATTAGAAATAGGGGTGGTTGCCGAAAGATTTTCATGGGTATCCGTGCTAATAGCGTGAGTTGATGATGACGATATCTCTTCCCTTGTATAATCAAAGCTCAATTTATATTTTGCGGTGGTCTTGTAGGTTTTAAAATTTCTCAATTAAAAACCATGTTCATAATTTTTGCAGATATTTTTGTTGGAATATTGTTGTTTTATAGGGTGTGCTGGAGCCCAGCACTTAAACTTATAGACTCTGCGTGGCAGTGTGGATTAAAGCCAGCCCATCAACACGCTCGAATACGTGGTTAGTTAAGTATTTAATCACCGATCTTCAAAATCGTTCAGTTGCTTCGTAGGAAATACGGACGAACCGATCTGCAACCAAAGGATACTACCTAACACCAAGGAACAACCAAGGATTATTTACTAAGGATCAACCAAGGATTCTTCACTAAGGAAAAACCAAGGATCTTTACTAAGGAATAACCAGAAACAAAAGGATTCTAGCTAACACTAATGAACACAAGGATTCTACCTAACACAAAGGAACACAAGGAATCTTAACTGTAAAGGGTTTTAACCTGCAGCCTAAAAGACACCACAAAAATCGTAACAATATTTTTCTTCTTCTTCTATTTAATGCTTTCTGTAGATCATTCCAAAGTTTGATTTCATTTAGACTTTTTTAGCCAGCAGTGTTGAGTTGTAAGCTTTCTCAATTAAAAGAATTGTTCATAATTCAGTTTTGTAGATATATTTTTCTCTTTCGTCTTCTATTTCTGTAGATCCACTCCAAGATTTCCCTGATTACTTTAGTTATCCAGATAAGATTAAAATTGTCATTCGTGAAAATGATTTATTCTTCATAAAAATAGATTAATAAGGTTTTATTTTTAAGTGAACATATACTGCAAATTGAAGCTTCCGCTTAAAAATGATCATATGAGTTTGAAAGTTTTGGTTTGTTTGTTTAACGAAATGTCTACCAAGATAAGAATGAGCGTGGCAGCGAGGCGCGCTCAGGTTAGGTATTAGGTTGTTACAAAAATAATGCCGATTGAAGTGCTCGGTTTTGAAATGCCATTTTAGCATAGAATTTGTTGTTTATTTCACGTTAATTTTTGCATATATAATAATTAATCTGTGCTCAAAAATAAGATTTAATTTATTTTTAGATAGAAAGTATTTTTGAAAAATAGGAGCCTTCAAAGATGAACATGCCTAAACATGACCTTCGCCTTCTTATGGTGCATGAGTTCAAGCCTCAGAAACTGCTGCCAATATCAACAAAGCATGGGGAGATGAATCCACAAGTGATCGGACTGTACGAAGCTGGTTCCAGAAATTCCACAGTGGAGATGAGAGTTTTGAAGATGAAGAAGGTAGAGGACGGACATGCAGTCTTGACAATGAATAATTGCAGGCAATTGTTGAGTAAAATCCACTACAAAGTGTCAGAGAAATGTCTCAGACACTTGGTGTCAGCATTGCAACAGTTTCCCGTCATTTTCAGAGTATTGGAAAGGTGAACAAGCTCGATAAATGGGTTCCTCATGAGCTCAATGAGCACCAAAAACTTAGGCGGTTTGAAGTGTGCTCGATGCTCAGTTTGCGTAACACCAATGACCCCTGGATCCTTTACGACAGTTGTCGTAAAGGATCCACTTTTCGTCACAAGTGACTATTCGGTCAAGAAAGGGGTCATTGGTGTTACGCAAACTGAGCATCGAGCACACTTCAAACCGTCCAAGTTTTTGGTGCTCATTGAGCTCATGAGGAACCCATTTATCGAGCTTGTTCCCCTTTCCAATACTCTGTAAATGGCGGGAAACTGTTGCAACCCAGACACAAAGTGTCTGAGACATTTCTCTGACACTTTGTCGTGGATTTTACCCAACAACTGCCTGCAATTGTTCATTGTCAAGACTGCATGTCCGTCCTCTACCTTCTTCATTTTCAGAACACTCATCTCCACTGTAGAATTTCTGGAACCACCTTCATACAGTCCGATCACTTGTGGATTCATCTCCCCATGCTTTGTTGATATTGGCAGCAGTTTCGGAGGCATTGTGCCCAAGCTTAAACTCATGCAACATAAGAAGGCGAAGGTCATGTTTAGGCATGTTCATCTTTGAAGGCCCTATTTTTCAAAAATACTATCTATCTGAAAATAAATTAAATTTTATTTTTGAGCACACATTATTATATATGCAAAATTTCACCTGAAATAAACAGCAAATTCTATGTTAAATTACATTTCAAAACTGAGCACTTCAATCGGCCATTATTTTTGTAACAACCTAATATAAGCGCATGCACAAAAAACGCAACAGTGTTTCCAATAGTCGTGCGAACAATTTCCCTGCGCCCCCCAGAGCTTTGGAGACCTTACTTGTATTATTACCCTCCTATATAAAAGCAATTGAATCTAATTAAACTAGAACATGTTTGTTATTGAATAAATGTCAATGCCTCGTTACCAGAACATTTTCGTCACTTATCCTGGAGCATATCAAGTCCAATGAAAACTCTTTTTAAACATTTTACAGGTTAGGCTTTAGGGTTAGGGTTTAGGGTCAGGGTCAGGGTTAGGCTCAGGGTTAGGTTTCGGGTTAGGGTCAGGGTTAAGGTCAGACTCAGGACTGGGGGTTAGTTTTATAATCTAAAAAGAAAATCTAAAAATCGTCTGTTAAAACAACCGGATATTGAAAATGACAAACACGTCTTTCTGAATCGAGATCACAGATGGGGGTGCTTAAAGTTTATATGCCCCCACCCCCCCAAAAAAAAACAGAAAACAGAAAAAGGGAATAAGATTCTATCTTTCTTTCTTTTATTTATTTATTCATTTATTTATTTTCTTTTTTTTCAACAAAAACTTTTTCTCCAGACGATGACCTATACCTGGTCTGTATTGTAATATCTTAATTTTGCAAATAAAATAATCAAAACGTTTATTCTGGTAGAGACATCCATTGAACCTATGTTATAAAATTACTTGTACCGAGGAAGGACATATTTACGATCCAACGACTTTGTCTAGGCTATACACATATGCACATGGAAAATTACACACACGCTCACACACACACACACACACACTATATATATATATATATATATATATATATATGTGTGTGTGTGTGTGTGTGTGTGTGTGTGTGCATTCTGGTGTACACCTTTTCTTAAGGGAGACCATTTTCCTCAATATATTTTCTTAATAGCACACGAGTTCTTTGTGATAAAACTTACTAGTCTTCAGAATCACTATGTGTGTCGCATTCGAGTAAAGCCTGTCTCGATATACTGGTCCATAAATTCTTAAGGATAGGAAACACATCAATGGAAATCTTTTAAGTTGTTAGCAAATGGCCACGAAAGAAGAAAGACAGAGACAGAGACAGATATATATATATATATATATATATATATATATATATATATATAGAGAGAGAGAGAGAGAGAGAGAGAGAGAGAGAGAGAGAGAGAGAGAGAAGAAGAAGAAAGAAAGAAAGAGAGGAGGAAAGAGAAAATACCAACAAAGAAGAAGAAGAAGAAGAAGAAGAAGAAGAAGAAGAAGAAGAGAAGAAGAAGAAGAAGAAGAAATTCTCGTATCGAAGAAAGATTCTTTCAACCTGTAATAATCTACACAACCAACAAACCGTGTTTCGGTTGAATAGTCATTGGCCACAAGGCGACTGAATTAACAGACGTAAACAGATTTTCACTCAAATTGCTTACTTTACTTCTCTTATAAAATTATTATGCCCCCCTAGGGTGCGTGCATTTTAAGCCTCTAAAAAACCCAACCCCTCCAAAAAAAATTTCTACTTAAAGAAATTGTTATAAATCTTACTAAAGTCGGTATAACTTATATATACTAGCTAGAATATGCGTCCTCCAGACATAAGCCGCCCTGTCGGCTGGGGCGTTAGAATGCACCGACTGCACCTGCAGAGGGGTAAGACTCCCCCAATGGGGCCACCTGTTGGCCGTGGGTGGCGACCCGTCATGCTTAAGGATAGAGCCCAGGTGGATGAGCAGTTCATGACATGCAATACTCCACTTTGGCCCTATCTTGGTCTAGACGGGCGGTCGGAGAGGCCCCCTCCGATCAATCGGCTGGTCACGTCAAGCCCTAGCACCTATATGATTTTCCAAACCCTATCGCCCTTATGGAAAGCCCCAACCCCTTTTTATCATATGGGTGCTAGAAGGCGGTGGCTGCAGGTCCTGGGAATGACGTTAAACTCTATCTGATGGTGAGGTTCCAGTTTTGGAGGTTAGGGAATGTGGGACACCCCTTCATCACGATTGCTCCCTGGTCCACTCTGACCCGGAGTGGTAGTACCTGTTACGGGTCCCATCTATGGGTTAAATAGAAAAACATGAGTTGATAAAAAAATTGTATTATCCATTAAGAATTGATTTATTTCAAAACTTGTGGCTTCTAGCCGAACGCTCTACCGACTGAGCTAACCCGTCCCATAGATAACCCATAACTCAATTGGTTTGCCATATGTAATATCAGTCCATGATTATATTGATACTTTTATTCATGAAGTGGTTGAAAGTTTCAAATTAACATCTCATTGTTATTTCTATTAAATCAAACATTTATATTTAATAAATATATGTTCAGTACAAAAACACACACAATATGTAAGTATAAAAATATGGGAAAAAAAACAAATATTCAAACAGCCCAATGGGACCACCTGTTGGTCGTTGGTGGCAACCCATGATGCATAAGGACGGAATACTGGTGTATATGCAGTCCATGACATGCAAAACTCCCCTTTGGCAATTACTTAGGCTAGACGGTCGGTCAGAGAGGTACCTTTCTATCAATCGGCTCGTTACGTCAAGCCCTAGCGCCTGTATCATTGCCCTATTGCCCTGATGACAAGCCCCAACCCTTTATATCATATGTGCTAGAGGCGGTGACTGAGGGTCTTCGTGTCATGGAATGACGTTAAACACTATCTGATGGTGAAGTTCCAGAATTGGAGGTTTGGGGAATGTGAAGCACCCCTTCATCACCATTGCTCCATGGACCACTCTGACCCGGAGTGGTAGTACCAGTTGTATTTTTCCCAATTCATTTACCACAAGATAATGGGAAACAGGATTACAAGTATAAGGCACCCAGTGAGGATCACACAGAGATTAGAGTAAGCAGCTTTTGTTGGGGATCGTATTGTTTCATACACCATAATGGGGTAATACTCTTTTAGGCTCGTATTTACCTTAACCTTTTAAAAACAAAACAAGAGACACATATATATATAACTATAGCCTGGGATAGTCACCGCTTCAGCTTTCACTGGAATGGTGCGCCAAATTGCAGTAGTATTAGGAGAGTGCTCGATATAAAGAATAGAGCTATTATATAATATAATAAAATAAATATATAAAGGTATTACATATCTATTTATTTCTTGTATTCGGATCAACGTCACCTGATGAATGCATGACATTTTGAATGTATGAAACCTATGGTTGTGACTGTTCTATTGCCATCAAATAAATAGATATCTAACACCTTTATATATTTATTTTATTATATTATATAGATATATATATATAGAGAGAGACAGAGACAGAGAGACAGAGATAGACAGAGACAGTAAGACAGAGAGAGACGGAGAGAAAGGAAGAAAGGAAGCGAGATCGATAGAGAGAGAGAGAAAGTGAGAGGGAGCGGAAGTGAAAGAGAGGGTTGATTTATTTTCTTTTAAGGGGAAAACAGCCGCGCGGAAATTGTGGCTATGATTCGAGAAGTTTTTTTTTTTTTTTCAAATTCTCAAAGCCTTACAACGATTTCCACAGTTGCTTTTCACTCAATAGAAAACAAGGTATTACTCTCTCTCTCTCTCTCTCTCTCTCTCTCTCTCTCTCTCTCTCACTCACTCACTCACTATATACTCACTATATAGATATATACATATATATATATATATATATATATATATATATATATATATTGAGCAACCCTTATAAAAAATCTCTAAATAGGCTTGCAAACAAAACCACGAGAGAGAAAACAATCAGTTGAATCTAATATCCAAGCACATGCCACATTGGCTAAGAATAGAGATGCCTTTTGACACGGAGCGGCGTAATAAGCAAATGCGTCTAGTTTAGAAGTCACCTTATAATTCGGTTTCATGGAAAATAGTTCCTAATATTAGAATAAATACAGTTATTTATGCGCTTCATCGGATGATTTAACGCTATATCAAATAAATAAACAACCAACCAAATGTTGATTTTCACGTTTTCTTCCATCTATCCACACACACACATACACACACACACACACACACACACATACATACATACACATCTTTATTTATATCTATCTATATATTTATCGCTCTCTCTCTCTCTCTGTCTCTGTCTCTCTCTTTCTCTCTGTCTCTCTGTCTCTCTCTCTCTCTCTCTATATATATATATATATATACTCCTAAATTACCAACTGACTAATCAGCGCCATGTATACCCACACACAAAGATGACAACTACACTAACACAAGCAGCAGCAAACCCCACTAGAAGGAACAACCAGAAGCTAGCAACACTACTGTCCTTACACAGTCTGAAGAAGGGAGCTATAAAAATACTGAAAATTTACTACTACTAAATAAACGAAACGATTTTCTGATATTCATTTATTTAATGCTTCATACAAATGCCCCAACCTGATCTATGTACCTCCCACAAACGGATACATATATATACATATAATATATACCAAAATAATCTCATATATATATATATATATATATATATATAATATATATATATTATAAATAATAATATATATATATATATATATATATATATAGGTCGGCATTGCAGTCTCGGAAGTCTATATATTTTCTGTGTCCCTGAAGTTACAGCGCTTTCTGTGACAGTGAAGGCCAATGTTTAAAACACAGCCCCGACAACAGATGTCTCTTAAGATGTTGGTGTGCCGGTGTTCTGTTGCCGTCGCTTTCTTCTTGATCTCATGGCTTCATGGTGTTGCGTCAATTCTTGAGCTCTTGGGAATGTGGATTCCCTCTTCATCACCATTACTCAGTTATCCCCCCTAATCCGGAGTGGTAGTACCTGTTAGGGTCCCATCTATGGGCTAAATAGAAAAAATGAGTTTAAAAATGTGTTAAAAAATTGAGCTTAAAAAAACTGTGTCCCCACCAAGAAAGAATCAAACAAAACGTCTTCGGCATGAAATAACCCAATAAGGGTTGATATGCCGTAAAATTCAACCAACCAACCAACCAACCAGCCAACCAACCTCTTTTGATCTCTCAAACACTGTCAATGAGACAAATTTATATAGCCGTACTTACAGCAGTTCATAGAAGGATGTTAAAAAAAAGTTTAAATGTAACATATTTAATACAAAATAAATTCGTCCTGCTCAGCTGGCAAACGTCGTCAGTGCAAACCCAAATTGAGGTTTAAGGACAGCCTCAAGGAAACCCCGAAGAACACTGCTATTGCTGTGGAAGACTGGGAGAAGCTAGCTTGTAATAGACTTGACTGGAGAGCCACCATCTACCTGTCTGTGGAAGAATTTGAGTCCAACCGAATTAAACACCAAAATTTGAAACGGGCTATTATAAAGGGCAATTTTCAACCTAGCAACATTCAAAATGGAGAAGTTCCAACATGTAGTTTTTTGTGGAAGAGTATGTCTCTCCAGGGCTGGCCTAGCGAGTCATCTGAGAAAACACAAGGATAGAGTGTCAAATGCTACTGGCACCCAACTATGATAAACAAAGAAAACAGTAATGGCCTTATTCGAACACAAGTTGACAGCCAGCAACATGGTTACTACTTACTGGTTGCTTACTGCCCCTTCGTCTAGGTACTTTTACTTCGGGTTCCATTTTCTTTGGGCTGACTTCTTCCTGCTGTTAAGGGTTGATTTTCTTCCTTGCTAATTCTTCTTGCAGGGCTTGGCTTAACATTGTATTTAGTGTTTAATTAATGCAACAACAAGACTTGGTTGTACTTGATAAAGTTTTATTTATTAGCCCATGATTGATTCCGCTGCGGGGAGGATAGACCCATGGAGAGCCGACAATTACGTCTTTCTCCTTCGAAAGCTGGATCGCCTCTGCTAACTAAACACATTGCATCCAATCGCGCGCCTTCTTAAGAGTCGAAGGTTATTAACCGTCAACTACCAAGTAATTTTCTATAGACTTCCTAATTTTAAATCTAACAGCACAGCCTGTTCTCTTCTATCTTTTTTTTTTTTGTATTTTAAGTTCCGTTCTCCAATGGTAGGTTTTATTTTAGAAGTTTGTTATTAATGAGAGCATT
>CM042144.1:104662234-104664734 GCA_023376005.1 Doryteuthis pealeii | reverse complement strand
TATAAAAAATAAACAAATTTGTTTGTTTACTTAACTTTATATATATATATATATATATATATATATATATATATATATATATATACAGTGTGTTCGGAATAAATTTGACAGCTTCATAAGGAAAAAGAAAAAGTACTTCGTAACAACAAAATTTAATGGTTTGTAAAATAAATTCAACAGGCACGGAAATTATACTACTGTCAACAAGTTTCACTCAAAATAACCGCCATTATCGTCGATCACAGCCTCAATCCTGCTCCGGAACCTGATGTTACAGTTTCCCTGGGAAGGGTCTCAAAAACTACCTGAATTCTGTCGATTAACTAGACTTTTGCAGTACTGGCACGATGATTGGTGTCTTTCTCAACAGTGCCCCATACATAATAATCCATGGGGTTAAGATCTGGGGAGTTCCGAAGCCAAACATTGGGACTGGTGTAGTTGTTAAAATTCACTGACAACCATTTTTTACTTTCCCAGAGCTGTGACAGGGGGCTGAATCCTGTTGCTATACATGTAGCCTACCATTGGCTACCCTTGTTATCCAGGGCTTGATTACAGTGTTTATCAACTCCACTTAGGCATTTGAATTCAACCTGATACCCTCTCTGAAAAAAATGCGGAGGCATCACATTACCCTCAAAGGATACACATTCGAAAACCATTCCAGTATGGAGAAATTTAGTCTGCATGACACGAGGAGTGTCCCTTGGACTGTATGCAAGCCATCTGTTATTCTGCGTGTTGTGCCTTTGATCTTGGCAAAAGTTTTTTTTCATCGGAAAAGAACCAGATTGTTTGTGGTTCAGCAGGATATTTCACTTTGCTCAGAAGTTTATTCGCCTTTGTCAGACGATTTTCACGGGCATTTTCCTGGAGCAGTTGACCTCTGCGACGCTTGTATGAGTACTAGCGAAGTTCTTCATTGAGTGAAAGCTTTGTAGTAGAGGCTGAAACATTAAATACGCATGACAAAACCCGAATTTCAATGCCAGGATCCTCTAACAATTTTTTCTGCAGATTTTCGAGGAATTCTGCTGTACGAACACAATCAGATCGTTTGTTATGTTGCTTTCTTCTAGTCACAGCCTCGTAGTCTCCATTGCAATTCTCCAGTACATGCCTGATTGTTTTTACAGAGTTCAGGGAGCATTTGGCAGCAACCACAATCTCCTTATTTTGATGGCTGGCGCAGATCACCATGATACAAGTTATTCACTTCCATGATTCAGGTGGGTTCCATTCCATTCTATCTGTCATCACGTATATGAATGAAGAAGGGTCCAAGCTTTTAAATGGTGCGCAGTGTGCGTCACTACCTCCAACCTACGTAGAAAAATAACCAAATATAAGTATGTCCAATTTATCCCGACACCATATATATATATATATATATATATATATATATATATATATATATATATATATATATATATATATATATATATATATATATATATAGAGAGAGAGAGAGAGAGAGAGAGAGAGAGAGAGGCGTGGGCTAGTGGTTAGAGTAGTGGAAAATGGACTCGTCGATTCGAGTTCAATTCCTAGACGAAGCTGTTGGCATTTCACATAGCGCTAATACCCTTGGGAAAGGTATGAATCCATATATTCTCCCTCCAGCTATGGGTTAAATAGTAGGGCAGACTGGGCCCTTCAGCCTTGGGTAGGTAACCAGTCTAGGAGATGAATCTCTGAATTCAAAATTCCTGAGGTCGGTCGTTGATTGGGTTTGTAGCAACCCTTGATCCACCAATTCTTTCCTATCGACTGTGCCAAAAAGTGTGGATGGTCCAACACAAGCCTTCACCACTATAAACAAATCCCTGTGTGGGTGTTCATTGTGTGTATGAACTCTCATACGTCGATAATCGACGGGAGAGTCCATTTTAGAGAGAGCGAGCGAGAGAGAGAGAGAGAGAGAGAGAGAGTCTGTGTGTGTGTTTGTGTGTGTGTGTGACGAGTGAAAAAAGAAGTAAATCCGACAAAATGTGATTGAAAATAGAGAAAAAAGATATAACAACATATATACATATGTGAGTTTTTTTTTTTTTTATAAACTGTCCATATATTTGTCTATTTTTATTCAGTAGTATCTATCTTTCAGAAAGACAGTTAAATTCAAATTAAATATATAGACAGACATATACAGAAAGATAGATACAACTGAATAAAATAGACAAATAGATGGACAGAAAGTTTATAAAAAAAAAAACTCACACATATAAAACTAATGACAAATCCAGTTTCCAAACACACATATATATAAAAGACAATTAAAACAAGCATACACACATACACATACTCATTCATTTGACCCACCCCATCATCAAACATTCTTGACCCACACCTGCATCACCGTATAAACACTCCCCATCTAGAGAAAAGAAAATCCACTACCCACCCCCAACCACCCCTGTCCCTACTGACAACCTACTGTTTTCACCATTTTGAAAATGCCCTTCATTGAAGCTAGAACTATATTTGTGTCCTGAAG
>CM042144.1:104624734-104657234 GCA_023376005.1 Doryteuthis pealeii | reverse complement strand
CGCCACCCATGGCCAACAGGTGGCCCCATTGGGAGAGTCTTACCTCTCTACAGAGGTGCAGTCGGTGCATTCTAACGCCCCCTCTGACAGGGCGGAAAGGAGTAAAGATATAAAACAATTTGAAATGGAAACTTAGTTCTGCCCTCCCCCCTCAAATGAAATGCTGCAGGCATCTATCAATTATTAATCAAATAATTATTATGATTATTTTACACAAAAATTTTACACAAAATCGTCGGTATTTATATGTAAACCTTTTAGTTAACTTCTTGTTACTGCAAAAAAGCGAGAGTATGGTGATATTGGGTTTTCTGAAGTAAGCAGTGACGTAGTTTTCGTTACAGACAGATAGACAACAAATTCCCATTATTGATTGATATGAATGTAGAAAGAAAAAGAGATAAAACTTAGCGTTTTGTAAACTTTCATTAAAAACTGTGAGGTAATTTGTTTGAAATTATTTTTAACAAATTTATATCACGTCACAGAATTTGAAATGGAACGATGTGAACAGGAAATTATGTTTTTATCTAATTATTGAGACAGAAAATTTATGAATTGTATGTGCGTGTATGTGAGTGTGCATGTGTGTGTGTGTGTGTGTGTGCGCACGTCCGATTACGTGCATGTTTGTATGCGCGTGTTCATTAGTACGCAAATCTTGGTTATATTATATACTAGCTCCAAGTGCGAGACGTAATGGTTAGAGTTAGAGGAAATGGATTCGTCGACCCGAGTTCAAATCCTGTACGAGGCTGTTTGTATTTCACATAAAGTTATTACCCTTGGTAAAGGTATACTTCCAACTACTCTCCCTCCAGCTATGGGTAAAATAGTGGGGTAGACTGAGTTCTTTAACGATGGATAAGTAACGAGTCTAGGAAAGGGAAAACTTTGAATTCAAACCTGTTAAACTCCGCTCAAGAAATTGACGTTGTGTCTCATTCTACTCGTGCAGAGTGGTTAGCGTGTATATATATATATATATATATATATATATTCTATCAGAGATACTTGGCCTAAAAATAAATTTCTTTATATATATATATATATATATATATATATATACTGGAAAATACATCTTTAAGATGCGCTGGGATACATCATCAGTAATGTTTTTCCTGTGGTCATTGCCAGTTTCGGGTCTTTCAACATTATACTGGTTCGCACAGGTGACCCAGACCAAAATGTTAAAAGTTTCGGGCTTGCATCCCAGTAATATCTTGCTACTGCATTGTGTTGTTTCGTTTGTTTGAATATGGCATTTTATAAGAGATATTATTTGGCCATGCCGAGGCTGGGTGGTGGCCTCCCATTGGCCAGTGCTACTTGCTTCGAGTACCGCCAGCCAATGGGTATCCTCCTTCCTGCCACGGCATGTGCCATAGTTTTTAAAAAGGCAGAAATCTTTTTCCTTGGTTTTTCATTTCTGGTCAGCTAAGGAGACAGTCCACTACGCCGAAGCTGTTGTCTATTAAGGTGAGACAAGATCTTTAATTAAAAAAAAATAAGATAATGATAAGTCTGTTAATTTTATGCATAACTAGACACTCTGCGGACCTACTGGATTTACGCTTAAAGGACAAGAGGAACAAATGATAAACAAAACCCATAACAATCATTAAAAATATCATAAAATTTCACAATAGATTTATTCAATTTGGAAAATAGACCGTCCACTACGCCGGAGCTGTTGTCTATTAAGGTGAGACTTTTTTTACCCCCTCCCCAGCATTGTATTCTGTTAATATTACTGACTTCATAGTGCTATTTTATATGACTATTGTAATATTTCCTATTAAATATATTTAATATACTTTAACTAAACTATTTATAGTGTAATACTAGAAAAAAATCAAACGTACATTTTCTGAAGGACGGGAAAATACTATTTACTAAAATTTTGGATCAAAATAGACGACCCCCCTCCCCTGCACCATGCATCGCCACCAGCACCACCATCTCAATGGTAGTCCGCTTTAGTACTGTAAAGTACTAAAACAAACCACCACCAAGACGATAGCACCAACAACAAAACACAATACAAGGGAGGGGGTCATCCATTCCAATCCCAAAATAATATTTTACCCCAACTAAGAAAGAAAAGAAACCAATTGAATAGAATGTGTGTTGCAGTTGGGGTTATAAAGAAAAAAGAAAATTAATAATAATTCTTAATGTAAACTATAGTTCGTACTTTTTTTTTCTTTTTTCTCACGTAAAGTGAGCTTTCCCAAGTATCGGCTCGTTTCATCCAAACCCAGCGTGACGTTTTTTCTACTGACTATGTGATATTTTTTTTATTGCCTTCCGCTTTCTAACTCCGACTATGCCGATTTTTGATAAGGCTTTGCACAGAGATTTTCCAGCAAATCCTCTGCATCCAACCTCTATTGGGTCCAGGAAGGTTCTCCATCCTTTTGCTTGACACTGTTCTTTTAGCTCTTGATATTTTGAGCGCTTTCTTTCATTGGACGTTGTTATATTTTCTTCCCAAGAAATTGTAAGTTCCCAGATTTTTATTTGCTTAGTTGCGTTGGAGAACAAGACCATATCCGGGTGAAGTGATGTTTCTATTATGTGTTCACGGAATTCAAGTTGTTTTCCCAAGTCCATCCGGATTTGCCAGTCTGGTGCTGACGTTAAGAGGCTTGGTGTTTCTTTCCGTTGGGTTTGATTCTTTTCTCCAGGTTTGAGGAAATTTATGTGACTGACCCTTTTGTTTGGTTGGTATTTGCTGGTTTTGATGATGGCCGACACTTCGTCAGCGAAAACTTTGAGCACTTGATCATGTCTCCAGCGATATCTGTTCAGGGCTTTTGGACAACCGCTTAGGATGTGTTGCAGCGTTCCGTTCTTTGTGCAGAGCGGACACGATTTTTCCCCATGTGTGGAGGTTTGCGGGTATTGGTAGGGTGTCGTATACAGTCTGGACAATGAAACCTACTCGGCTGAAGTTGGATTGCCATAGGTCTATCCACGATATTTTACTTTGAATGGTGTCCTCCCACTTTGTCCAAGCTCCTTGTTGGGCGAGCCCTACCATTTTGCATATTCGATTTTCTTTGACACTTTTCCGCACTTCCTCCTGGATAAGGCGGCACCTGTCCTTGCCTTTTGCCTGGCTTACTTGTGTTGTTGGGAAATAGCTGAGAATGGCTACTATCCCTACCATTGCCTTTTGCTTCACCCACCTGTAATTCCTTAGTTGCTTTCCATTTTCTCCCCGTCCTAATCTCTACACGAGCTGCGACCACTTTAGGATCGTTGGATTCGTTGTATAGCATGGCCTCCCTTGTTCTAGTTACTATAAACTCCTCCTTAAGGCCGCTGAATGGAAGCTGTAGCGCATTAGTTGTTCCATATTGCGCTGCACTACATAAACTTTTTGGAAGGCCCAGACACCTTCGCAGAAACCCGCTAATGTTTGTTTCCATTTTATCCACTGTTGTTATCGGGACCTCGTAGATTAAAAGTGGCCATAACAGTCTGGGTAGTATGGTATGCTGGTATATCCATGCCTTAAATCGGCCTGGCAGCTCTGATTTATCGATTTTGGTTAACCACTCTTTGAGGTTGGTTGCTGTTTGTCGGATAGAGCCCCTGTCCTTCATGCTATTGTCGAATATGTTACCCAGACTTTTAACAGGTTTTTCTTTTTTAATGTTGGGATTGTTAAGCCAAATAGGTCAGAGATTGAATTCGCCCTTTTTCTAGCTCTCTCCTTTCTTCGGTGTCTGTGCCATTCGGCTCTACGGATGGCCTTGAGTTTTTTCCTCACTATATCTCGTAGCTCCGCTAGGGGATGACCCTCTTCTATGCTAGCCTTTTTAAACTGTTTTCTCAGGTTCCTCAGTTCTTTCCTCAGTTCAGATATTTTTCCAGCTCTACGGTTGTTGCTGTATGTTTTTTTTTTGTTCTGCCTAGGCTCTGCCTGCCCGACGCTAGGTTAATGATGATAGTAGTCATTGATTTTAGTCGGTTGTCTGCTCCTCCTCCTGTTGTTGAACGGAGTATCTCGCAGATATCCTCATCGAACCTTTGCCATTCTCCCTTGTTGTTGAAGGGGGGCCACTTGATTCGCTTTGGATTAGCTGTATATAGATTTTGATCGGCAGGACTGGGCTCTGTGGGTTGACTCCTGGACCTTCCCTTCCTTCGTCTTACTAGGTTGTGTTCCTTTGCGTTGTTTCTGCCTCCCATCATCCATACATTTCATCATACCTTGGTGCATTTTTAAGCCGTGCTTTTCCCACAAAGGCAAGTCTGACTCATGATCCGTTTTTCTGTTCCGGTTGATGCCGTTAAGTCTGTCCTGCTGGGAATCTCATTCTCCCTCCCTCTCGGGTTCCCCTGGGGATATTTTCCTGTATGTCTTTCTGTATCCGATTGTTGGGTCATTCTATATATATATTATATATATATATATATATATATATATATAATGAGTCAGACGAACCTACTATGAGTTTCGCTTAATGCTCTTCAGGGCTAAGATGACTACAAAGACAAGGTATTGAGCACTTTTTACTTATTAGCTTATTCTCCTAGCGGTTATATGAATATATATATATATATATATATATTATATATATATATATATATATATTTCTTTTGGCCAAATACTGTACCAATATTATTTTTTTGTTGGTACGACTATCTTGGTCTTTTCTTTTCAGATAGAGTTTGACGTAATTCCTAGGACATGTAGACCCTCAGCCACCGCCTCCTAGTACCCATATGATAAAAAGGGTTGGGCTTGCAATAAGGACAATAGGATTGGGAAAATCATATAGATGCTAGGGCTTGACATGACCAGCCGACCGCCCGACTAGATCAAGAAAAGCCTAAAATGGAGTATTGCAAACTTCTCAACTTCCTGGATTCTATCCTTTAAGCATCACAGGTCACCACCCACGGCCAACAGGTGGCCCCATTGGGGGTGTCTTACCCCTCTGCAGAGGGGCACTCAGTGTATTTTAACGTTGCAGCTGACAGGGCGGGGAAACAGTTGGGAGCAAGACTCGAATAAAATACGACGACAGCCTTTGCAATAATAATATCGAATTATTTGGTGACTTAAGTGAAACCACCGTCTCTATGCAATTAAAATAAAACTTTATCTCCTTTCCTCGATCCAATCAGCAATACTACTCTACGTCTTCCATTTGAGACCGGTGAAATAAAAAATTGTAAACCTGTGGTTTTGTGAACAACGTGCCTGTCATTTTTTCTTGCTATTCCATCAGTGGATTGAGTATATACACACTCACTTTGATGTATGCAGGTCCTTGTATTCCATATAAAAAAATATTTCTTTTACATGTATAACTTTCTCTTGATTTTGTAATTAATTTTGATTTTTTCCAAATTAATTTGCGAGTTATAAAAACTGATATCGTACAAAAAATTCGTCGCAAACAAATCACGTGAAAAATCGTCAAAAATAATCACATTACATAAAACTTGAGAATCGAAAATTTCAGAAATTCGGGTCCTGATTCAGCCCGGAATGTTTTTAATTTGCTCATAGAGTCGGCCCGATCCCAAAACGGCATTAGATTTTGAGCTTCGGTCTATATGACTAAATTTTTAAAAATGTGACACACTAACTCAGATATTTGCATTTATTATTATAGTCTCAAAAAACTTCGATATGACACATAAGTAGGAAGTGTCTACTGCTTAAAACGATTATAAAATTTGCTAATTGAGTAGCTCTTAAAACATTCATGTCGTAACTAAGTATGAAGTATATACAAGTGAATATACATTTTTGTATCTTATTCATATATAAAAAAAATAATGTAAACTAAGTGGTCTATTGTTGAACATCAATGGAGTCTGCCTCTTTTTTACAAGACCAGAGAGACTATTTTTGCATACAATCAGCTCCCACATATCTAAGCAGTGCTACTCATGCACTCAGCTGGTGAGGGCCAGTATCAAACCCAGACCCTCTCTCTCTCTCTCTCTCTCTCTCTCTCTCTCTCTCTCTCTCTCTCTCTCTCTTTCTTCTCTCTAATTAGTGTGGGGAGTTTAGCACAGTGTGATAATTTAATTAACAAATCGTTTGATAAATTTACTTAAGAGCTATTACGAAATAGTTCAATATGTAAATAGTATAATAGTCTCGATTTAACTCTCTCTCTCTCTCTCTCTCTCTCTTTCTCGGTCTTTTTTTTCTCTCTCTCGTTTTTTTTTTTCTCTCTCTCTTTCTCTTTCTTTCTCTCTCTCTCTCTCTCTCTCTCTCTCTCTCTCTCTCCTCAGTTTTATATTTGACTATAAATAGACATACAAAAAAGATAGTGAAATCGTCGTGTCACTCTATCGGCTGGGCTGGAGAATACGCAGACTGCACCTCTGCAGAGGGGTAAGAACCCCCTAAATGAGGCCATCTGTTGGCCAATGATTCCCCCCCCCCCGTAATACTTAATGACGTCAACCTGGTGGATGAGCATGCAGCACTCCACTTAGGCCCTTACTTAGGCTAGACGGACAGTCGGAGAGGCCCTCTCCGATCAATCGGCTGGTCACGTCAAGCCCTATCACCAATATGGATGTCCCAACTCTATTGCTCTTATGGCAATCCCCAACTATTTTTATCATATATGTGCTAGAAGTAAGTGGTCGAGGGTCTTCATGTCCTGAGAATGACGTTAAACTCTATCTGATGGTGAGGTTCCAGTTCTGGAGGTCTGGTGAATGTGGAGCACCCTTCATCACCTTTTCTCCCGGGTCCACTCTGTGATATTACCTGTTAGGTTTCCATCTATGGGTTACATAGAAAAATGTGTTTATAAAAAAAGATTGAGTATCCATTCAGAATTAATCTATTTCAAATGACCCACTGAGGTTGATATGCCGTAAAACAAAACAAACAAAACATAAAATCGCTGTGTTTTTGTTGGTTATCAACGCGACGAGCAAGATTCCTTTCACCCCGAAAAGAATTCTGAGCTTGCTCTACCCACTGAGCATCCCGGGGGAGGGCAATTCACGGCCAACAGATGTCCTTATTTAGGGCGTTCTTACCCCTCTGCAGAGGCACAGTCTGTGTATTCTACAGCCCCAGCCGACAGAGTGACACGACGATTTTAGTTCGCTGTTATCTTTTTGTATGTCTATTGATAGTCAGATACACACCTGACGCATCAACTTCAGGGGGAAAAGACCTCAGCAAGGTTTTGCCGTGAAACCAACCAACCAACCAACCAACCAGCCAACCAACCAACCAACCAACTGATCTTTATTTCATTATTACAACTTCCTTACAATTCAATGGGCACCGTGTTTTCGCGGATGTGTTAGGGTTAATTTTTTTTTTCTTTTTTTTTTCTCTCCATTTCTCTCTTGTGATGTCGTTTCCGACCTTTCTAATAAACAAGTTAAGGTTGCCAGTTCGAATAAATCATCCTATTATACAACATTATTCGGTAGATCTATTTTATTTGTATTTCTATTTTTCTTTGTTGGGGTCTGGACATTTTAAAAAAGAAATCATCCGAAATCATTATAAAATCACGCAATCTCGCATTTCCTCCAAATAAAGTAAGTGTCTAGCTCTATCGGAAATCCACTTCTGAATAACACAAGATAATTTTTTATGACAAACCTATTGCGTGATTTTCAACTTTAAAATAAAATTATTTCTCAGGGAACACATAACATTTTAGAATATTTTTTGTGTTAGTATTAGGGCCGGTTTAGCTCAGTCGGTAGAGCGTCGGACTAGTGAAAAACAAGGTTCCGGGTTCGATACCGGCCCTCGTCAACTGAGTACCACAGGGATTTGTGCGGTAAAGTTGTAGCGTAATTACTGTGGTCTACGAGTATTGACAGGTAAAAAGAGGAAAAAGAAATAAGAGCAAATGTTAAAATTTGGAAGAGTAAATACTAAGCGGGGTGCCAGTAATTTGACCGAATAATGACCCCGGAAATAGATATGAGAATAAAAACGGAAGTTCTGGGCTTTGCCTTGAAGCGGATGTGACGCTGGTACAAGAAACGGGTGAGAAGAAAACCTGCCTCTTTTTTGTTTGGGCTCTGGTAAGATGTGTCGGTCCCTCGTATGGATGTGGGACAGCAGTACACAACATGATGAAGATAGAATTATTTGACGATACCCTTTCTCTTTCTCTCTCTCTTTCCCTCTCTCCGAAAAAAAGGCCCACGAGCCTAGAAATAAATACACAGCCCCTTGTGACTATACAACTTGCGTGTATGTTGTTTCAGACCTAAAGGCTACTAATAAAGTTGACTACTACTAAAACTTGAGTTGGCCTATGCGACACATATCACCCTGTTAAAAAAGGTGAGGGACTTAGGATAAGTGTGGCTCCACCCCTGAAGTCAAAACAATCTCACTGGTCTAGCGCTAGTAAAAAGGAGATAGAATCCCTCGCTGTCTGGCTGATACCGACTTTAGGCCACTCCGACGACTTTTATTGTGACACTAAGGGCCGGTTTAGTTCAGTCGGTAGAGCACCCGCCTTGGAATCGCAACGTTCTGAGTTCGATTCTGGCCCCTGCCAACTCAGCGTATGTGAAGCACAGATTGGGTAATCTGATCCGTGCGGTAAAGTGGAGAGCTGACGGGTGGTGTGGCGCTCCATCTCAGCAAAATAATCCCCCTGGTCTAGCGCTAGCGAAAAGGGAATAGACTCCCTCGCTGTACGGCTGATACCGACAATAAGCCATTCTTTTAATTACTATATGGTGGGTGGTGGAAATAGCTAGGAATACATATTTACCCAACCCCTCCGCACGAGAAGGATGTGACACAAGGTCACTTTTTAAGTGGAGTTTACCTAACCAAGGCAAAATAACCAAGTCTGCCCTCGGTAAAGTGTCCAACTAGGAACCACAAGGTTCCTGGTTCGATACCGGCCCTCACTAACTCAGCATATGAGTAGCACAGGGATCTGTGCGATAAAGGGAGGAGCTGTTGGTAGCTTTGGTGCTCCATCTCGGATGCCAAAACGTCTTGTGTCTAGCACTAGTGAGAAGGGATTAGAGTCCTCGCTCTCTGGCTGATACCGACTTACACCCCCACGACTTTTTACTTTACTTATATACTAGAGGAGGGTAGTTGGATACCTTTTCAAGGTTATTAGAGCTATGTGAAATGCAAACAGCCTTGTCCAGGATTAGAACTCGTCTTGCTGTGTCTATTCCTACGTCGAAAACATTCCATAATGTGCATTCCAAAGAAGAACAGTAGTGGTACTATTTAACCAAAGATGGGGGATATGGGGATTCATATCTTTCCTAATGCGAAGGTGAAACGTAATAGAGCGACTGGAGTTCGAAACTCGTTTATAACGATGCTGCAGTCCATTACTATATGATGCGACTTATATTCTTAATCACAACGTCGGTGGGTCTTAGAATACGCCAACTTATCCCTACAGTGGAGTAAACAACTACAGAGGGAATTCTGGATATGAAACTAAACTATATACGGAGATGAGGCTCCAGTTCTAGAGCTCCTGATGTTACATACTTACATAGGTAGCTTATGATTTATGTACGTACCTGTAGTTAGAATATTTTTAATAGGGTCCGTTAGATTTAGAATATGGAAAGTTACCCGGCGCTTAGTAACCTTTTTACTTGATCCCTTAAAAACGCACCATTACAGACGCGTGAGAATATAGTTAGAAGATGAATTCAAAGTGGGTGGACCGGTAAGTCGCTCTCTCGGAGCTGGTCTCTATCTGCGGTGGATGAATATGGGCTGGGTTTGGTTTTATCATAAAATAACCAAGTCTTGTTTGTTGAATTAATATTAAGACAAGCAATGACCAGCCCAATACGAAGATGAACCAACCCTTAACAATGTAGCGATTATCTGCCCCTGTTTGGATTGATGTGGGGGTCCAGAAAAGTTACCTCCCCTTGCTGCAGGTTTCCGCCGATAAGTGGCGAGAGTATTTAGGCAGCAGCACGGGAATTCTGAGTTCTTTTTCCTCTGGGACCAGCAAACACTTCGCATGGTGTTGACCCTTGTGCCTCTTAGCCTTAAGTAAGGGGCAAAGCCCCCTCCTAGCTATCAGTAAGTGTTACATATTAATTGGATCCCTATTACTTTTTAAGGTAGTATAGAAATCCTTATGGCAATCAGTACAGCTGATGGCCTTGAGATAAGTGACAATGCTTGACCTCACTCTCACCTTGCGTTCTGGGATAGAATCGTGAGAACGGAACCCCGATAGAAAGCCCTTTCCGGTTTAAGTGTGGCAACTCAGTAAGTCAGTTGCCAGTAGTTAGTTTGCAGTTAGTCAGTTGAGAGTTAGGACTGAAGCTAGCAAGATGTGACTCTCCGCGCGCATTTGTCAGGTCCTGGGGTTCCATGAAAAACTAACATCCAAAGTAAATCGAAGTCTTGTTGTTATTACTAAAAGCTAACAATGACACAAGGCTTCTGATAAGAAATGGTCCCCAGCAGAACCAGACACGGTACCCAGATAAGGAAGACCAGACGAGACCATTAGAAGATAGAAGACAGAAGACTAGACGATCAGAAGACGGCCGGAAGAATAGAAGACCAGAGTAAGAAGCAGTAAGAAAGTACGTAACAAATATATCTATATGGTACCGTGACGAACGGATACGCAACATAAGTGACAAATCCTTAGGACGTAAGTGCCACATCTTACTTCCTTTATAACGCGTTTATGTATCTGTTGTCGCTGTATTGCTATACCTTGTAATGAGTATATGTATTCTTGTCCTGAATGTATAGCTATGTGCTCACGTATTAAAGTCAATGTTTGTTAAATCTTATAACTTCTTTGTCGGAATATTTTTGTACTTATATGTACCCACGTTGGAAGGTTACCTTGAGCCTTCCAACTTATAATTATAACTTTTCATCTTACAACAAGAAGCTCACTAGATCGAAGGAATAAGATGGTGCCCGGTCAAGTTAGACGAAATAAGCAGAATGTAACAAATAAGAACCATCATTTCTCTGAATGTTTGAGATGAGGCTTGACGATTAGTACTATCTGCGTTATTCTGACTACTGTCCCCATCTTTATAGTTATTTGTACAACGTTTCGGTCGATATGCCATCCGGCCTTCTTTAATTGGACACATGGCCTAGTGGATAAGGTAGTTAGGTTAAGACAGTTCTAAGTGACAGTTATCTCTGGATCCCGAGTTCAATCTTGAGTAGAGGCAGTTAGAAAAATAATTAACACAACTCCTACCCCAGCTATGGTTAGCGAAATGAGAACAGGATACCCCCGTGGACTAAATAAAGGGTTAGGTTCAAAGTTCCGTGATGGCTCCCGATTACGACAAGAAAATTCCCGAGTTCGAAAAGAAGGTTCCCGAGTCCGAGAAGGTTCCCGAGTCCGACAAGAAATACCTGAAGAAGGCCGGAGGGTATATCGACCGAAACGTTGTACAAATAACAATGAAGATGGGGACAATAGTCCGAATAACGCAGATAATACTAAGAACCATCATCTCATATCATCTATCATCTCTACTACCCTATCTGTCTGTCTCTCTCTATTATATATCCGATGTATTATGTGGGTATACAACACTGAGAGGGTCGAGCCACCCCTTTATTGCCTTTTGTTGCGGATCCATTTATAACCGGAGTGGTAGATCCTGTTAGATTCCAATCTATGGGTCAAATACGAGAGCAAGTCAAAAAAGTAATGCCATTTTGTTTAGGACGGGTTAAAATTACTAAAATCGGAACATGTATTATTCATCAAAATGAACTGGTCCTCTGTGGATCACATCCCTACTTCTCCATATAGTCACCATTTCTCTCAATAGCAATGTTCCACCTTCGAATGAGAGCATGTACTAGGGTGATTCAAAAAGTAATGTCATTTTGTTTAGCACAGGAATAATTACCAACACAGGAACATGTATCATACATCAAAATCAAGCTGGTCCTCTTTGGATTACATCCCTCATTCTCCACATAGTCACTATTTTTCTCAATAGCAATGTTCCACCTTCGAATTAGCGCATGTATCCCTGTCCTGTAAAATTCTGTTAACTGTTATTTGAGCCACTTCTTCACTACAGATTTCGCTTCCTGCTCACAAAACCATGGTGTTACAGTATCCCAGAATCTTAAACGAACCTGTGACGAGAAATCTAAACTACACCAACTGTGGGTACCCTGTACTCGGATTTTTGGGTAGAAAAAGAAAATTTAAGTGTCGGTTCTCACAACTTCAACACACAATACAACGGAAATGTGGGTTGAAGTAGAAAACAAAAGAAAAACCAAAATAAATATACGAATAAACTTTATACACAATATATATGGTTATTTCCTATAAATCTAACAAACAAATGGGAACCATTGATAAATTATTCAATTATTTTCCCATTAAACTAACCCTAAACCCTAACCCTAACCATAAGCCCTAACACTAAACCCTAACCCTAACCCCAACCCCGTCTTCTTATTTCCTATTAGATCAATAAATAAATAAATGATATTTAATCAAAATAAACTAAGCGAATAAATAATTATACAAATTTTGGTACCATTATATTATGTGACGTACCTTTCGAATGTGGCCTACGAAATCATGTCTCTCCTATAGTATGTGACCTACCATAAAAAGCATTGATTTTGTAACTAAGTAAGAGGGAGAATCCAAAATTATTCTCACTTTCGTCATAACATATCTTTATTGTCACACTGCAATTCTGCGCATGCGTGCTTATAGTTGGCACGTTGTGTTGACGTGATCAAAGTTGTGTGCCTAACCATGCTATTTTACTCGCTGTCTTTAGAGTGAAAACATGGCGGCTCCACTATCTGTACAAATCGAAGTGACCGGATTTCTCTGGTTGGAAGCGATGTCAGAGGCTGAAATTACCGGAGGCTTTTTAAAAACAATACGGGGACAGTGCACTACCGCCGCAGAAAGTGTGTTATGAGTGGATAGTGAAGTTAAAAGTGTCCGGACATGCGTGACGCAAGTTCAAGTGATGGTGGGTGGCTAACTGGCAAGGTATCATCGATCAGGTAGCTTACTCTCTTTTGATTAGTTTGGGTTTTACCTATTAAATTATCCATGATGAGTTCGGCTTCCATAAAACAAGAATGTGGATAATTTCTGAATCTACCTCGTATAAAGGGTTCAATGTCTTAAAACGACTGTTAATTAAATATTAATGGTGGCATTACCATTACCATAACTAAATATTAATAATTAATTGGATTTTATAACATTGTCGCAGAAGTCTTGTCATTTAATGCGGAGGTAGCTCCATCTTATATAAAACCCATAAACATCGATCGTGAATCCAACTATACTCTCTCTGGTATGTAGTACGGTAAATAGTAGAGCAAAGTTCTTTAACCTTGGTTAGGCAACCAGTCTATGAAAAGGAAAACTCTGAATTCAAAACTGTATTCATCCGAGTCAATACAGCCTCTGGCTGTCTGTTCCAGGTTATGCAGCAGATATTTGGTCTTGGTATATGAATTTACGTGAAGCGCTGGATCATCTACAGCGTCTGCATCTGTGCTAATAAATCATTAGCACAGGTGGCAGACGCTGTAGATTGATCTAGCGCTTCACGCAAATTCAATGCATTGAGAATTTAAGCATCTTTGTTAAAATCGTGAACGTTTGAGTGGAAGTTGTTTTGTTCTACAGGTATTAATTTGCTGTGATCCAGTGATTTGTTTTGTCTATAGTTGTTTAGTCTAATATAAAATGGCCATTCAAACTTTCTGGCATTAGTTTTTTGGCAACGTGTTGCAGTATGGGGGGGGACAGAAGTTTTTATATTTTAAGGTTTAAAACAGATGCTGGTTAATGTTGGTGCGTGTTCTTATGGTTTTGATTTTAACCCCATTTTATTTGGTGGTCGCGCTGAAAAGAAAAGAATTCAAGGAACGAAAAAGAAAGAGACCAAGGCAGAATGTGGCTTTATGACTTAGGCTTTATTCACTGGTCATAGCCCCCAGTAGCAAGGAAATATCTCCCTGGCCAGTAATAGTGACTAGGTCCTAAACTCGAATGGCCGAGAGATTATCTTGGGGGTCGGAAGTGGGTTCTTTTTCTCGCACATGCGCGGAACGTTCTTCCGGTGAAGGCACAGGGGAGTTTGTTTTTGTTTTTTGTTTTTTCTTATTTTAATTTAATTTAAATCCTGACAGCAGTCTAGTAGATAAATTACATTTTTGCTTCTACAATTTGATCTGTGGTAAATCTTAAGTCTTTTTTGTTGAGAATCTCGTGAATGAGTTTGTTTATATTATATGTTTGCAACAGAAGTTGTTCTAATATTGTTCTTAATATTAAATGACTGACAAATTTTATTGATTTTATTCGCGGAATTCTTGTTGATTGCTTTATTATTTAGTATTCTGTTGATTCCTATAATTTCTCTGAAGTTTTCTCATTGATAGGTCAGTATGCTTGGTTCTTGAAAAATATCTCTTAGGTTGGATTTATTTAAAAAATGTCCAAACGGTTTTTGATTATTTGAGATAGTGGTGGGACAGTGTCGTTAATTGTTGTTAAGAGGGGAGGCGATTTAGCTTCTTATTTTTGGGTTCTAGTCTTATCAAATTTACCCTTGGGGTAGAAATGGCTTTAGTCATGTATTATATATATATATATACCAAACCTCTCCGCACGAACAGGATGCGACACGAGGTCAATTTTTTAAGCGGAGTTTAACAGGTTTGAATTCAGAGTTTTCCTTCTCCTCGACTGGTCACCTATCCAAGGTTAAGGAGCCCCGCCTACACTACAATTTATCTAAGCTGGGGGGGTGTATATGGATTCATATATTTCCCAATGGTATTAGCGCTATGTGAAGTGCAATCAGCCTTGTCCAGGATTTGAACTCCGGTCGACGAGTCCATTTCCTACGACTCTAACCATTACACCACGCGCCTCCATAGTTATGTATTTTTCAATAAACATATGGGAATATCCCAGTGTTGAGTTCAACAGCTGTTTTAGTTTATTGTTATATAGAAATTGTTGAAGATCCAACAAGAGAAAAATAAATATCTTATTAAAACAAGGTCTGAAAAGGGTGTTGGAATTTTGTTGTTTTCTATCCATCTATTTCAGTTTCACGCGATTCGTGTTTCGGATTATTCAAAGTCCGAATTTTAAGCTAATGCAATTAGGGTTTGTGAGGGAACTTATGCAAAGAAATTATTATTAAATATGTTGTTGCTTGAAAACCTATTACTGTTTTGAATTTTTTTTTTTGTTTTAAGAAGAACTTGTTGAAATTATAATTGTTTACAAACTACTTAACAGCAAGCTCTACTTAAAGCCATATGATTGCTTGGAAAAAAAAAAGATTGACATCGGTATCAAATAGGGAAACACTGATTGACATGCTGATAAAAAAAACAACCTGAGAAACAAGATAAATGACATGTTTAATTGTTGCAAATAAGAACATTCAGTTACATTAATACAGTGGCACTTAAAAATTGATATTGTAATTAAGTATAATGTGATTTCCCGTTCAAAATGACTGCTAACAACATTTATTTGCTCTTGAAATACTAATATTACAAACTAAGTATGAAGCTTTTACCAGTTCAAAATAAGTGTGAACTACATAAATACATTGTCTCTTAAAATATTAATATTGCAAATAAGTATAAATTGTTTACCTGTTTAAAAGGATTGTAAACAACATTAATACATTGGCTCTTAAAACATTTGCATTGCCACTATACATAAATTTACCTGTTTAAAATTATTGTAAACTACATTGATACATTGGCTATTAAAACATTGATATTGCAAAAAAGTATACAGTTGTTACATGTTGAAAGTCGTTGTGGAATCTATTAATACACTGGATTTTAAAACAATAAATTTGCAGCTACGTATAAAGTATTTTAAATTGATTGTTAAGTTTCTGACCGACATCCTTGGCCAGTTGAAAAAGGACTGAAAGTAAGCAAGTCCTGAACTATAGAATCCTTTGGTAAGTGAATAAGTCCTGAGTTATGGAATCCTACGTAGTGTCAAAGGTCCAGTGATATAATCCTATGTTCTGTCGTCCACGAAGATTCAAAGCAATATGCGTAGGTATGGCCAGAACAGCCTGTATGAATATATTAACAGCAGTAGAGCACTGCCAGTGATTGGCCAATAGGTTGATCACATGATTATCGCCGAGTCTATAAGTAGAAGTGGTCATCCAGCACACACCTTATAAATACAAAAATCTCAACAAACTTTATAATAAAGTGGCTCTTAAAATACAGATATTGAAAATAACATGAAGTGGTTATCTGTTTAAAAGGATTTGAACTCACCTATTTAAACTATAATATCGGAGATCATAAACTACATAAATTGAAGGGTTGACATGATGTGAATCTCTGAGGGATTTTTCTTTATTTTAGACGGTCAATTCGAAAATGAGTGCACCCAAATATTAGACAAAAAAATCCTGCCTAGGAAAAATTGTGTCTTAGCTCACTCAATGATATCCATTTGTGACGTCGCACACTTAGCCGTGGTCTCTAATTTTTCAAGACTATCTATTATTATACTAAAAGCTGAGTTTATCAACCTTCTCCAGCTAAAGGATTTTTTCTATTTATGTTATGGACACAATATTTATACTTAATATCCCTTGGTGTTAGCACTACAAAGTGTATGAAAAAAAATTCAGTTTAATTGGCTTTAATTATGCGTAATAAGTCAACGACCGACCAATCCCTGTCTTGGGGATTACCTGTTGCTCTTCCCATCCTCGCTATGTCAGTTAAAGTTAACTCTCCTCCCACCTGTATTTTGTCAGTTAGTGAGAGTTAGCCTGTCACAACTGAAAATCCAGCAGTGACGCCCCTACCCTAGGACCTCCGTAGATTCACCCCCTTTCATTTCTCCAGGCTAAAGAGAATTTTTTTTTAATAAAGTGGCGTAAATCAGGCTTTAAAATAGATTTTTATAATTACTTTAATTATTAATTATAGTGTCAAATTAAACATGAATATTTAAACTTTACTTTAAAATATTTCATGTTGGGTAAAAAAAAAGTAGTTAATATTTAAATGTGATGGGATCTTATTCAAATGAGCAAACGTGACTCCCCCCTCGTTTAACTAAAACAAACTAAAAGAATACATTGCTGACTAACTCCTTGATTTTTGGTAATTTATCTATCTTAAATTAGTGAATCAATCAACTTATTGGTAAGTAGATTACATTGTCTTTGTTGCTCTTTTCGGAAAAATTAAAAATCTTATTTTGTTTTAAATCAAGATTTGTGGGTTAAAAAGTTCGCAAATTTTTTATAAGAAGTATATATTAACATTACCGACAAAAACTTAATTACCTCAACCCTAAACCGTAACAGAATTTTGCAAAAAACTTAATAAGTTTCCGTTTTAACGACGATTTTGCAAAGTTTAACCGATTTAAGAATTGTTTTGAGATTAATGAATAAAAACTTGAAAATATTTAATCTTAAAATTTCGCAGTGAAATTGACGTTAGAATGTTCTTCGGTTTTAGAATTAAATTCTTAAAAATCGAAAATAAAATGAAATTTGAATATTTTTTCTAAGAGAAAAACTGATAAAACAATCATTCAATATTATTATTTTTTATTCTAATTGGTCGTAAAGTTAAATAAAATATTTTTTTCCGCACAGAAAACAAACTTTAGTTACCGAGAAGCGTCTCGTCATATGTCAGTTTTGCTCTTCCGTATATTTCTAAGAATCACAACATTATTATTCAAACAATAAAAATTACAAATTCTTTTTAAATATTTAATCGAGACGGATAGGACCAACTTTTAATTCAACCTGAATTCTAAAATTCATATTTTTAAAATATCCGTGAAAAAAATCGATTTTTTCCGCAGAAAAAAAAAAATAAGTTGATTGATTTCACTAATTTAGATAGATAAATTACCAAAAATCAAGGAGTTAGTCAGCAATGTATTCTTTTAGTTTGTTTTTAGTTAAACGATGGGGGGAGTCAACGTTTGCTCATTTGAATAAGATCCCATCACATTTAAATATATAACTACTTTTTTTTTTACCCAACATGAAATATTTTTAAAGTAAGTTTTAATAATCATGTTAAATTTGACACTAATAAATTAATAATTAAGTAATTAAAAAAATCTATTTTAAAAGCCTGATTTACGCCACTTTATTAAAAAAAAATTCTCTTTAGCCTGGAGAAATGAAAGGGGGGTGAATCTACGAGGTCCTAGGGTAGGGGCGTCACTGCTGATTTTTCAGTTGTGACAGGCTAACTCTCACTAACTGACAAATACAGGGTGGGGAGGGAGCGTTAACTTAAACTGAACATAGCGAGATGGGAAGAGCAACAGGTAATCCCCAGACAGGGATTGGTCGGTCATTGACTTAATTGCTAATTACGCATAATTAAAGCCAATTAAACTGAATTTTTTTCATACACTTTGTAGTGCTAACACCAAGGAATATCTAAGTATAAATATTGTGTCCATAACATAAATAGAAAAAAATCCTTTAGCTGGAGAAGGTTGATAAACTCAGCTTTAGTATAATAATAGAAGATAAGCTATCCATAAACAGCCTGAGAATCAGGCAGCTGGAGTGTATGACTGTAGATAAAGCCTGTGGGGGACTTAGTAAGAAAGGAAATTTTAATACTGATTTTTTTTTATTGTAATACCGATTTAGTTTTCTCTTAAATTTACATTCGATTGTCTCAAATTTCTTCTAGAAGTATATGTTCACTTTTATCTATGTTCTTTGAAGTTACAATGTACACCATTATATGTATACTTAATATTAGCTTTACATTACCAAATATATATATATATATATATATATATATATATATATATTATATGTGTGTGTGTGTGTGTATTCACAAATTGTTTCAGCTTGAATTTGATTTTCTAAACATTAAACCTTTTCTTCATGCAGTCGTCGTAGATTAAAAATGGTAGATAAAAAGGCAGCTAAACTGATCATTTTTTCGCAATTAAGAAATATCCAAGATTATACTAAAAAGATATAGCTTGAAAAGTTGTTAAACAGGTGTAAAACTCGAGAACATTTAGAAGACAATTTAAGTAGAAATAAGTATTTAATTATTAATTTTAAATTCCAACACAGAAACAAAACTGAAAATAACCACAACATATAAGTTCGGAAGTGTATTCAGAAAATACCATTTTCTTTCTCTCGAGAAGAAAATCTTAGTCCTCAGTTCCTTTACGACAGACCAATCTGTTTTTTAAAACAAACTTATGAGAAATAATTAATACCGGGGGTCGGGGGATTTCTAGTTCCAATATACTGGCAAATTACCATTCTTAATATACTTGGCAAATAATTCCAAGTTCCAGTCGTCGTGGGGCGGCCTAAAGTCGGTATCAACCAGAGCGAGGGAGTCTGTCCCCTTTTCACTAGCGCTACACCAAGGAGATTGTTTTGGCGTCTGAGGTGGAGCGCCACACCTACCATCACTCCTTATTTTAACCGCACAGATCCCCGTGCTACTCATACGAGGACCGGTATCGAACTAGAAACCTTGTGGTTTCTAGCCCAACGCTCTAAAGTTAAGTGTCGCAATTTTTAAGTTCGGATTCTGAATGAAAAGATAAGACAGAAGACTCAAGTATATTTAACAAATTTAATAGCTAACAAAAAAAAAAAAGAAAGATAGAAGGAGAGATAGATAAAATGAAGTTGCACATTCGTTGTGATTTGCGGGAATTTAATTCATTGAGTCCATTATCAAAGGTTTTTGAAGAGAAGTAGTATATTCTCGTAGAATTTCGTATATTTTTAGGAGTTGAAAAGATAATTAAAATGTAGTCTTTGAGTTGTCTTGGATTCTTTTAAGAGGAGTCGTTGAGTGTTGAATCTTTAAAGGGTTTTTCTTTGTATTTTTGAGGTTCCTCTTGGAGTTTACTTTATTGTTGAATTTCGTATATTTTTAAGTTTAAGTTGTAACTTCTCGTTGTATTTCGCTGGCTCGACTTCGTTCACATGCTTTGAGGGAGAAATTAATTTTGATCCCAAATCCTCTGCTGAACTTGACAGTTTTATAAATGTCTAAGTAAATTTAACGGGAAGGCCCCCACATTTTCTTTTTTTCGGCAGAGGAGGCTGAGAATCGCCTTAGTAGAAGCTGTATTTTTTTCTGCCTTGTTCCTAAGGTTCCATATTGGATTCTGATGTTTTTTGTTAAAATTGTTCTTTTCCCCGTATGGGGTGTGGGTGGGGTCTGAGCGATGACGTGACAAAAAATGGTAGTAGTTGTCGCCTCAATGTCTCAGTGCAGCCGGTCAATAACTGGGACGAAGAATTTTAACTGTGACGTCACCTTCAGTCAACCTTTTTGTTTTTTCATTTAATTTTTAAAGGAAATGTATATCAAGAATAAATTTCGATAAACTTAAGGCACACCAAAATAAGTAAACATTAAACTTAAGTGAAGTTTTCTTTTCATTCCGGGAAGAGAACGTATAAACTCCCATTGCATCTGCAAAATAACTCTCACTTCAAGAAATCTTACTGTATTTTTCACGGTGAAAGTTTCAAAATTGTCTTTTTCTTCTTCGAAAATCTTATCCGTAGATTTCTTCAAAACCTTATAAGTCTACTCTTAATCTTTCAAACTAATCGTCTGTGAAAAAAATCTCCCGTCTACCTTCAATCAAATTTTCACTCTCCGGTTGTTCATTGGTTATTTTAACCGTTCAAGGGCATTAAATCCTGTTGTTGTTTTTTTTTAAAGATTTTATCGAATTTAAGATAAACGAATATCGTAAAGTCCTTTCATTCTTCTTTTTTTAACTATTCATAGATTGGTATTATTTTGATTTTAGGACTCTGTTTCACCTTTATCGTGAATATTTAAAAAAACACAAGGTTTCTGTCGTGTAGGCAACGGCCGAAACGTTATGTTTTATATATACTAGGATGAAGATGATGACAACAGCCGAAAAATCAAAAATAATAATACATATAAATAAAAAAAGAAATAAATAGACATTTCATAGGCTTGTTTTTGTTCTTTACCTTTTTAAAAACTTATGATAATATATATATAATTAAAAATTCTCCTTTTCAATTATAGATAACACAGCAACACACACAACACACATATATATATATATATATATATTATATATATATATATATATAATAATATTATATACACACACCACACACACACATATATATATAATACATATATGAAGTATAAGTGAGAAATTGAAAAAACACAGGTTTAAATAAAATGAAGTGGGTATGTTTATTAGCCGACGCTGCAGTGTTTCGATCTGTTTAAGTAGAATCTTCTTCCAGGGGCTTTTGTTGATATAAGGAAGGGTAAGAAATATATCACAAAATAATGAGAAAAAACTGTGATAGTCCTTGTTTTATCAATCTGTTCAAATTTGAATTTGAAGAAAACGCTGGAAAAGGTAGACGGATTGAAATATGATGTCAAATATTCTTCTTTTATGGGTGTGGTGTGTGTGTGTGTGTGCGCGTGGCGCGCGCGCGTGCGTGCGTATATATCGAAAAATGACAATTGAGCATTTTCTAGGTGTTTTGTGTGTGTGTGCCGTGTGGCGCACGCGCGCGTGGTGTGTGTGTGTGTGTGCGCGGTGTGTGTATATATTACACAAAACATAAAACATAAACAATATAACATTTTTCTAGGTGTCAACAAAATAACTAGAAAAAATGCTACTGGCCATAAACCGTCGAATTCACTTTCATTTCTCTTCAGCCGCGCACACACACACACACACAACCACATATATATATATATATTATAATATATATATATATATATATATATATACCAGTCATCCCACAGACACGGTTTTCGAAGTTACTTCTCAATCAGTGCGGCTCGACTTTTCAACAGCTACCTCTAACCGGGTGCGAAGCCCGACAGGAATTTTTGTCCGTCAAAAGCTCCTCACCCTCTCGGCTATCGGGGGCGAAACAAATTAATTGATTCAATATAACTTTCATGATGTATGTTTTTACATCACCTGAGCACTCCAGTCCTGTAAACAACAGGCGAGTATTGCTCTTACGCCTTAAACGGTGAAAAGGTCAACCTAATGTCTCCCCTACAGTATCAACCAATGATGTGGGAAGGCATATATATATACCAGTCATCCATATATACCCATAATATACATAAATTCATATATAAATATATATATATATATATAATAATATATATACTGCACTTATTCCAGTAAGAAATAAAAAAGCACAACTTCAAACAAACCGTCGCTTATGGCTTTTTAATTTATTTTCATCTGGTAACTCTATAAATTGAGCCTAGTCTCGTCAGATAGCCAATAAGCAATCATTGGCAACGGAATCCATGACAATATCTTCCATTCGTCCGCTATCACTCATCATTCTCGGAGGGTCCCTGTGCAGCATCTTGCATCCGTTCAGAGCTGATCAATGTACGTCTTTGCTGGTCGCCCACACTGGCGTGCCCATGTGCTGGCTTCCACCGGAGGACTTCGCTTATGAGTTCGTCCTTGCTTCTCTAGGCAGTGTCCCACATGTCTATGGCCGTTCTTACTTCGATGGTTTGGGTGATATATGGCAGGTGGCCGTACACTACTTTCTAGTGGCGGTACTGTTTCAAACGTCTGTTCAGGAATCACCCGCAGATTCTTGTGGGCAGCTCCCATCTAAATTTATTCTTGAGTCGCTCGTTAGGGTCCAGGTGGTGCAGCAATACAACAGCACTGACACGACAACGGTCTGGAAGAACTGTCTTTTAACTTGTCCTGTGAGATTGGATTTCCATATGACCGATAATTTATTTATAGCGACCCATGCCTTTCCTATATGTGCATAACCGTCGTTTTCGTGGAGGAGATGTTACTGCCTAAGTATCTAAATTGTTATAAACAAGTTTAGGAGTTTGCCATTGATGTTGGAGATGTCCGCTTTTTGTTTTTGAAAAGACATGAACTCAGTATGGAGAAGAAAATTATACTAATAATGAAGAAAAAAACTGAAAACCAACTTTTCTCCTTTTTCCTGTAAGACTCTTCCTTATTCAAAAACACATCACAAAAAACACATACACGCACACACATACATGTGCGCGCATAATATATATATATATATATATATATATATATATTTGGAGAAATATGTGCTGAATTGAAGTCGTACCTAATTTTGAAAATTAATTAATTATGATAATTAATTAGGCGGGAACGCCTATTTAAATGTAAGGCTAAACAAATCGAGACAAAATCAATCTCTGTATGTGCATTTCGCCTATTAGGCCTCATCAGCAGAGTACTAGATAGAAAGACCGCCCTGTGCGTGATTCGAAACCGGACTGTCAAGCTGACAGGCCAAGTACAATAACCCCTACACCAAACGGACTTCTTAGATTTTACGATTTGTTTAGAGTAGGTTTAATATTCCTCCTTGTAGTGACTTTTATTACACGACGATATGATAAGTATGTTAAACACGATGTGTTTTGGATATGGCTTTTTGCCGACAATTTTTTTTGGAAGATATGTGCTTAATTGAAGTCGTACCTAATTTTGAAAATTAATTAAATTAGGCGGGAATGCCTTTTAAATGTAAGGCTAAAAATTGTCGGCAAAAAGCCATATCCAAAACAGATTGTGTTTACATACTTATCAATATATAATATATATATATATATATATATTATATATATTTATACTGATAATAAATCAAAAAAGATGATAAAAACAATGAGTAAATAATATTAACAGGAAATAAAAAAAATTAGGTTTGAATCAGTTTCAGTCATAAACAGGAATATATATATATATATATATATATATATATATATATAATAATATATATAATCATGTTATGAAAGTGAGACAATGCGGGCTGTTAAAGACTTACCTACAAAGAACAGACATCTGTCATCCATTGAAAGAAACTCATTACAACATTTTGGTACTTCAAAGAATTCTATGTTGAACTCTCAAACAAATGTCTGTGATAAAACTTCTGGTTTTCCTTTACAAAAAACTGGCCGTTCCCTTTGGTACCCCAAGGTTTACTCCCACACCTCGGAATAAGTACTCAAGTCATAACCAGGGAGATATCTCGTTTTTTAATAAATAACTTTCTAAAGCAAATCCAGATGTCCCACCAAAAGGCACATCTCGATGGGTTTCAAATCAGTTGAATATGTCTCTAAACAAATTCCAAGATCTTCCTCATCATCATCTTCCTCTTTTGATATTCTTAGCCTCTCAGCATCAAATACAGGTGCTTCGAATTGTTCTTTGAACTCCTCTTGTTATACTTTTGTTGATAAAAACTTAGGGAGTCAGGCTCCAGTTTCTTCAGCTCTCCCCAGCAATGGAGTCAGCGTGTCTGTCTTGTCTAGGGATAAATATCATCAAAGGGCAGATAATTGCCGAAGCATCACCACTACCACCAAAACAACTTAAAATGTGTTCGAGATTTAGCAAGATGATTTATCGGCTGACATCTTGTCTCAACTGTCAGAAGACCTTTTCTGATATACCCAAATGGGTGACCCCCCTCCTCCTGGGAACTATGACATCATCCTTGACCTTTTCACTCGTCATTGTCTACTTCATGAGTTCAATAAAAAAAATTTTCGAATAAAAAAAATTTATATATATATTAGGCATAGGCAAAAAAAATCGGATACTACGAGTTTTAAAAGCGAATTAAGAATAATTAAATCTATTATTTAAGGTGAAACTTTGTCTAAATCGATAAGTAGTACCATAATAACCATCATTAAAAAAGAAAAAGATCATTACATATGCAGTTTATTTTTAAAAGATTTAAAAGTATTTGTTTTGGTCAATTTTGTTCGCCGATGCCATTTTGGCTGTTTTTCAATGGTTTTAGGCGCTTGTTTACAATTTTAACGTAACATTTGGGATTGAAAAAAAATTGCCAAAAATCAGGGAATTATCCGATTTTAATGAAATTTTCAGTATTGATTTAACAATTAATGAATTTTATAATGCATCAGTTATTTTATTTCAAAACTTTAATTTAGTATTTTTGCTATGAAAAATTAATATATAAAATTCATTTAAAATATGAAAATGATGTTGTGTGTTAACCTGTTTTTTTTTTTAATACAGGTTAACACACAACACCATTGTTACCGTATTATTTTTTTTCTTTACACCTGCATTGTGAGAGCCTTCAAAATCATCCCCCAAACCAATATATACACAATGCTTCAAGCAAATTATAAAACACTCTTAATATATATATTATATATATATATATAATATATTATATATATATATATATATATATATATATATGTGTGTGTGTGTGTTGCGACTTAAATTCGTAAATCAATCTGACAATATGGGAGAAATGCATACAAACACGGAATGTTACATTGGATTAATTTTATTATTAATCGTAGTGTCGATGTTCGAACATTTCTGTTTGCTGATGAAGGTTTCTTTGTAACCGAAAATGTTCGAACATAGATACTACGATCAATAATAAACTTTAATCCAATGTAAAATCCCTTGTTTGTAGACATTTTTCCATATATATATATATATATATATATATATATATATATTACATACATATATCATAGCGAGATTCTTGAAGATGAAGTGGCATCTAACATTGTCTAATTGTATGGTATAATTGAATAAGAAGTTGTGATTATTCAGAGAGAACGTGACTAATGTTCAAAATTAAAGATTTATTTAAACAGACATAAAAAGCAAAGTAACGATTTATCCGTTCATTCTGTTTGTTTATCTGTTATATTTCATTATTTTAGACCAAATCCACTTCAAATCCTAGACAGGGCGGTTTAACATTTCACTTCGTGCTCTGAGAAATAAATGAATCACTAGTATCTGAGGCGGAGCACCCCACCTACCATCAGCTCCTCACTTTACCGCACAGATCCCTGTGCTACTCATACGCTGAGTTGGCGAAGGTCGGTATCGAACCAGGAACCTTGTGGTTCCTAGGCGGACGCTCTACTGAGTCTACCGGCCCTGAAATACACTGTGCTCCTCTTGAAAATACACCTTGTGTCGAATCCTGTTCGTAGCGGAGAGGTTGGGTAAATAAGTACACTAGAAAAATCTAACTTTGAGAATAAACCAATTTCCAGTCCAATTTGAAACTGACTTCGTTCAGATTTGAAATCATTTTGTAATTACATAAAATCTCTTTATAATGTAAATAACTCATTAGAATAGATTCTTAAATAGAAGTATCAATATCAACATGGACAGCTGTTGAGAGGCGGAATAGCGTGACGGTTATCGTCGAAGAAAATTGAAACGGCGACAGGTGTTCAAATCCTAGACGAAGATCTTTGCGTTTCACTTTGCGCTAATGCCCAAGGGAAAAGCATGACCTTAATTGATCCCCACCCAAGTATTGTTTAATATTAGAATATAATGGGTTCTCTAGCCTTGCTTAAACAACATGTCTTGAAGGAAAACACTGAAGTGTCAAATGTTCACGTAGAGGAAGGGTTAGTGAAATACTTATATGTACTAGCAAAATAAAAAAACGCTCTCTGGGCGACGTAAAATAAATATTGCCTGAGGGGATGGGAGTTGAAAATTTAATATCAGAGAGTTTGTATCATAAGTAAAGTAAAATCATCAAATTTATTAAAAGTGTAAAAAATAAAATAAATTTATTAAAGGAGTAAAAAACATAAAAAAATTGAAATGGAAACTTAGTTCTGATAAATTTAAATATGTATTAAAATAAAACAAACTATATATAGATAGATAATACCAGGTATGTATTTGTTAAAACTTGTTTAAAAAAACAATGAGGACTGTCCAACATTGCATGCTCAAATTTTGAGTGTATTTATTCTACGTTATGACGTTTTAGGTTGTGTGACGTAATCAGTGACATCGTTTTCGTTACAGACAAAAACCGGAAGCGAATCTCCATTATTAATAAACACTTACCAAATCCCCGTTCAAGCAGGATGTGACACAAGTTCAATTTCTTAAGTGGGGGTTTAACAGGTTTTAATTAAGAATTTCCCTTCTTCTAGACTGGTTACCTTGCTAAGGTTAAAGAGCCAAGTCTGTCCTAATGTTTACCCATAGCTGGAAGGAGAGTAATTGGATGCATACCTTTCCCAAGGGTATTGGCGTCAAGTAGAATGCAAACAACATCGCCAAGGATTTGAACACGGGTCTATTTCCAACCACTCTAACCCTTTCACCAACGGGATGCAACGATTTAAGCCTCGTTTTAGATTTCTCTAATTCTATATCTGTTATATGCCGTGACCCTGATATGGTTCCATCAAAGGAGTTATGGATTTTTTCCCCAAAAACTAATAGGAGTGAGTGTTGCTTTCAAAAAGCCCCACCGGTCTTATTTAATCAGCTCGAATCCGCCTTACAATTATGCAAATAGAATTGTATTCGCGAGTAACGACAGCTTTTGTGTGTATTTATGGGAATTTAAATAGGGTACCTCACACATTAACACGCAATCGTCTTATAAAGCGTTATGTTCTGTTGAAATCGTATTAGGGGATTTCGTTTGAACCTTTGAACATAATGCCCAGCCATCAGGTACGACCCAAGGCTTGATCGTTGTATGATTGAAGGGGTAATGTTATCCGATTTTGATAGACAGACAGGTTTACCGAGATCAGAAGCGTCGAGAATTAAAAAGAACATATTGGCGTTTTGCCATGGTGGATATAACTATGTCTATTCAAAACTATTCTGATAAATCATCCAGTTAGTTTAAGAAGGTATGAATAGCGTAACGGTTATAGTCAGGGTGTGCTGAGATCAAATCCTGGATGAACCCGATGATTGCTACACTGATTTTGAGTGAACACGACAGTAATGGCAACGAAGAGGTAACACCATAACCGCAAAACTCCAGAACCACTGCCTCACCACCAGATGCAGTTTAGTGTTCTATGCAGGATGCTCAGGTAAGTGTTTGTTGTAATGGTTATCGCCGTAGGAAATGGACATGGCTGTTGGTGTTTTCCTAATATAAGGTGTGTGCTAGACGCTTCTACTTATAGACTCGCCGAGAACTATGTGACCAACTTCTTGGCCAATCACTGGAAGTACTCTGCTGCTAATATTTTTATTCATACCGGCTGTTCTAGTCATACCTACACACATTGCCTTCAACCTTCGTGGACGACGGAACATAGGATTATATCACTGGACGTTTGACACTACGTAGGATTCCATAAACTCAGGACTTATTCACTTACCAAAGGATTCTATAGCTTAGGACTTACTTACTTTAAATCATTTTCAACTGGCCAAGGATGGCGGTCAGAAACTTAACAATGGCGAACCGAGAATAGTTTTTTGGTTTGGTTTGTTGGATTTTACGGCATGTCAACCCTTGTTTGGGTTATTTTATTACCGAAGACGTTTTTTTCTAGTCATTTTTTATTGGCAATTTTTTTAATTTAAAAAAAAAATCTCGGGAATAAATCTTAAAAGAAAATCATTAGCAAGAAAAATAACTGTAACTTTATTCTTTACTTCCTATTTTAACTAAATAGTTAAATTAGAAAATTTAGCAATGAAAAGCGGGAGTGATGGAAGAGTACTTTTCACGTGTTTTCTATTTTTCGAATTATACTCCATTCTGTTTCAAATCGTTTTATTAGCATTCTTATTTAGTTTCATTAGCCTTTCTAATTCAAGATGAATATTAATTACATTGAAACTTAAATACTTCCACCCGGCGGATGCATAATACTTGCTAGTTTTCATAATATTTTTAGATCTAAAATTTTTTTTTTTTTTTGGCGATTAATACTGAATCATTTCGAAAAAAGCATTTAATTCAAAATTTTGTCAGTGAAAGATGTGAAATATTTAGGAATGCAAGTAGTTTTTTACGAACATCAAGGAGTGAGAGAGAAAGGGGTGAGAGAGGAGTAAGGAAGGGGCTAAGAGGTGATATATTTAGAAATGCAAGTGGTTTTTAGGAACATCAAGGAGTGAGAGAGAAAGGGGTGAGAGAGGAGTAAGGAAGGGGCTAAGAGGTGATATATTTAGAAATGCAAGTGGTTTTTAGGAAGACCAAGGAGTGAGAGTGAAAGGGGTGAGAGAGGAGTAAGGAAGGGGCTAAGAGGTGATATATTTAGAAATGCAAGTGGTTTTTAAACTTACTAATGAACTGTCAAGAGATGCATAAATCGATTGATTTCTAATATATATATATATATATATATATAATTATATATATATAGCGAGAGAGAGAGAGTCATCCATAGACGCGTGTTTCAACTTATCAAATTTATTCAGTGTAGCTAGACATGTGTAAGCTACCTACAGCGGGGATTGAAATCCGATCGGTTCAGTGTCTGTCCGTAAGCTTAACCATTAGGCTGTCATCACTTACAGAATGCGAAGGGGATTTTAACTGTTTTAATACACACATCGCTTTGTATGTAAAGGACGTCATAGAATGCTCCATCCCTTATAAATATATATATATATATAATATAAATATATATATATATATATATATAAATTATATATATAATATATATATAATATATATATATATATATATAGGAATCAGTGGGAAACTTAAAATGAATGGCGATTTGCGTGCATGTGGGCCTCAGTTGAAAGTTAAGGATTTTCTTTCCTTTAGAAAAAAAAGCCCACAACTGTGGCAGTCAAGACAGTTGAATTGATTCATTTAATTCCACCGGCCTTGAATTCGCCTGAAGCAGGGACACCTTAATCCGGCGAAACAATCACACAACTCTTGATAAATGTTCTAACACAGAACTGCCAAACTCACAAAGACGTTCAGCTAGTTGTAGTCCCGATATTCTCTACCAGCGGTCCCCAACCACCGGGTCGCGACCCGGTACTGGGCCGCGGGCCATTAGGTACCGGGCTACACAGAACGTTTGAATTTAATTTCTTTTTTAATTTTTTTTATTGAGTATCAGTCTAAATGTTGATGCTTTATTTTGTAATTATTAATATTATTATTACTAGAACAAAATAAAAAAAACACCCTACGGGCGATGTAAAAATAAATTTTTGAAACATATAGTCTGATGGGTGGGAGTAAAAAATTCAATGTCAGCGAGTTTGTACCCTAAGTAAGTAAAATCATTCACATTCATTAAAGGATTAAAAATAAAATAATTTGAAATGTAAACTTTGAATATGTATTAAAATAAAACAAACTATATATAGATATATAATACCAGTATTTATTAAAACTTGTTTTAAAAAAACAATGAGGACTGTCTAATGTTGCATGTTCAAATTTTGAGTTTATTTATTCTATGTTATGACGATTTTGGGTAATGTGACGTAAGCAGTGACGTAATTTTTGTTACAGACAAAAACCAGAAGCGAATCTCCATTGTTATAGGGATTTGATTCACTTGTTCACTCTTTTTATATAGAAATGATCAGTATTGTCACTTAATCGAGTTTTTTTTATTATAATTATTCTTATTAGAAAGGATTTTTCATTCTAAATAAATATTTTCGTTTACAGAGATATTGTTGATTATTAATTCATGAACAAAAGGTTGTTTATTGTCTATTGATGTTTGCATTTGACATAAGACCACAGCGGAGTATTTATTATTAGATTAGTCATTAACGATTATCGAGCAATATGAAGGCCGGAGCATATGAAGGCCGTTTCGTGAAAATATTGTCTTAGATGAAACCAGTCCGTGGCGCAAAAAACAATGGAGACCGTTGTTCTATACTATATATTTCTAAAGATCACTCTACACAGGGCCCAATAGCGAAAACATATCTGTTTTGTATTAAAGCTTCAGGTTTCGTGCACCAAGTGAGAATCACACTCATGGCGCTGATAATTGGTAATAATCAAAAAATCATTTTCAAACCATAGCTCTACGGCGTAGTGTCTATATGTTCTTAAGTAATAAAAAGAAATCAAGAAAACTGATGCGGACAACTGTCCGAAAAATCTAAATCAATATATTAATAGTCGTGTTTCTTAATTATACGACTGTTATCATCTTTCATCACCTCTGGTTAAAAATTAGACCGTCCAAATTGTCCAAGATGAAGTGCGAAAATGTAAAATCCAGATTATCTGGTGTTGCTTATCTGCAACATATTTCTTATTTCTTATGAGTGTCATAACTTTAGCTAAATAATGAATCATTCCGTTTTTTATTATAAAAGAAGAAAGGGAAGCAAAAATACATGCTACACAGTAAAAATACAATAAGAAGAAAAGAGAAAGAGAGAGAGAGAGAGAGAGAGAGAGAGAAGAGAGAGAGTAAGGGAAATATAGAGTGACAGGGTGTGAGCACGTGAATGCGGTAACGCTAATCTCTTTCTATCGAACATAATGAAAAGAAGGAAAGGAAAGAGAGAGAAGAGAGGGAGAGAGAGAGAGAGAAGAAAGAAAGAAAGAGAGAAAAGAGAAAAGAATGAGAGAGAGAAGAAGAGTTTAAATCAAGACTATTATACTTTTACATATTGAACTTTTCGTAATAGCTCTTAAGTAATTTATCAAACGATTTGATAATTAAATTAATCATACTGTGGTATATCCCACATATATTCACATATTATCGAAATGTTTCTTCGACTAAAATTTGTTTTTTTTTAAGTTTTGGGCACCGAGTGAGAATCAAACTCCCCACACTAATAATAATAATGATAAAAAAATGTTGGCCAACTGTTGCTCTACGACGAGCTCTCTCTCTCCCTCTCTCTCTCTCTCTCCCTCTCTCTCTTTATGTCTTCTAAAAAAACAACAACAACAACAATAATAATAATAATATAATTATTATTATTATTATATTATTATCCCAGCAAGAAGACCAGACCTAGTGTTGATAAACAAAAAGAAAGAACTTGTCAACTGGTGGATTTTGCAGTGCCAGCAGATCACAGGGTGAGTTAAAGGAAAATGAAAAAATGGACAAATATCTGGACCTTGCCAGAGAACTGAAAAAGTTATGGAATATGAAAGTGAAAAGTGAACCAATTGTAGTTGGTGCACTTGGAACAGTCCCAAAAGGATTATAAAAGGGTTTGGAAAGTTTGGAAATCAGAGGAAGGGTTGAAACCATTCAGAACACTGCACTGCTGCAATCTGCCAGATACTCGAAAAAGTCCTGAAGACCTGAGGAGACTTGCTGTCACTCAGACTCCAGTGAACTACCATCAGCTAACACTGATATGAAAACTCAAAAGGAGTAAATAATAAATAATAATGATAATAATGATAATATGGAAATCGGAAGGAAGAATTGAGACCATCCACTACTGCACTGTTGCAATCGGCTAAGATACTTAGAAGAGTCTGGAGATCTGAGGAAACTTGTTGTCACTCAGACTCCAGTGAAATATCATTAACTAACGCTGATGTGAAAAACTCAAAAGTGAAAATAATAATAATAACAAAGAATCAAAGAAAAACCTGTACAAATCCAGAAACAAGATATTTTTTGTTATCTCTTCAACACAAC
>CM042144.1:104596008-104621008 GCA_023376005.1 Doryteuthis pealeii | reverse complement strand
AAAATTTATTTTATTTTTAACACAGAATATGCATTTTCAAAATTAAATTCGGTATTGAGCACTTTTTGACATATTAGCTGAGTTGACTCTTTCGGTTGCTTTTATTTTATGTCAATCATTTTTGTGCAGTTTCTTTCGAGCCGTACAGATAATTCGGCTTTTTCTTTTTTGAATTTTTTCTCCAGATTCCTATTTGTAAAATATCTTTATTTTCAAATTGGATTACCCAGTTTTTTTATCGTTCGAGTCATAAAAAATAAAATAACACACACACACACACACACACACACACACACACACACACACACACAGATAGGGAAAAAAAAGTGAACAAGAAATGATAACTCAAAACAAATCTAAGAGTTGAAATATTTCGTCCGATTAATACGGACGTCCTCAGTCGAAAGAGGATGTCCGTATAAATCGGACGAAATATTTCAACTCTTAGATTTTGTTTTTGAGTTATCAATTCTTGTTCACTATCCTTTTACCTATCTCCATATATATAATATATATATATATATATATATGATAGATAGATAGATAGATAGATAGAGAGAGAGAGAGAGAGAGAGAGAGAGAGAGAGATGGAGAGAAGAGAGCGCGTTCGGCTAGGAATCACAAGGTTCCTGGTTCGATACCGGTCCTCACCAACTCAGCGTATGAGTAGCACAGGGATCTGTGCGGTAAAGTGAGGAGGTGATGGTAGGTGGGTGCTCCACCTTAGACGCTAAAAAACAATCTCTTTGGCCTAGCGCGCGTGAAAAGGGGATAGACTTCCTCGCTGTCTGGCTGATACCGACATTAGGCCGCCCCGACGACGACTTATATAGACTTTTATATAGTCAGACTTTTTTTTAAAGTCAGACTGGTTTTGGTGTCACCCTGTATATATTGTCACCTTGTATATATATATATATATATATATATATATATATATATATATATATATATATATACGAGAAAATGGAAATAAATCCGACGGTATTTAAGTATATGATAATATGAAAAAACGAGCTGTTGTTAAGGATGATATCTTATAAAAGGAGCCGACGTTATAATGATTGTCTTTCCTTAGTAAACCGTCGTCAGGGTACCATTGGTATTCAGTCATATAGAAAAACTTTAAAATAATGGTTATTAAATGTCTTTAGTATGTTGGGGATTTTGAATATTGTTCAAACTAACCAAAATAAACACCCTCTGGGCGGTGTAAAAATTAATTTTTGAAAGATATTACCTGTGGGAGGGGAGTTAAAAATTCAATGTTTGTATCATAAGCAAAATCAAATTTATTAAAGGAATAAAGTTTTGTTTTGTTTTGTTTTGGTTTGGTTTGGTTTGGTTTTATGGTATATCAACCTCAGTGGGTCATTTAATGCCGATAAAGTTTTGAAATAAATCTATTCTTAATGGATAATACAATTTTTTTTATGAATACATTTTCTATTATAGATGGGGCCCTAACAGGTACTAGTACTCAGGGCCAGGATGGACCAGGGAGCAATGGTGATGAAGGGGTGCTCCACATTCCCCAAACCTCCAAAACTAGAACCTCACCATCAGATAGAGTTTAACGTCATTCCCAGGACATGTAGACCCTCAGAAATCGCCTTCTAGCACCAATATGATAAGGGGGGGGGCTTGTCATAAGGGAAATAGGGTTGGGAAATCATATAGGTGCTAGGGCTTGACGTAACCAGCCGATTGATCGGAGGGGACCTCTCCGACCGCCCGTTTAGTCCAAGATAGGGCCAAAGTGGAGCATTGCAAGTCATGGACGGCTCATCTATCTGGGTTCTATCCTTAAGCATCACGGGTCGCCACCCACGGCCAACAGGTGGCCCATTGGGGGAGTCTTACCCCTCTACAGAGGTGCAGTCGGTGCATTCTAACGCCCCCTCCGACAGGGCGGAAAGGAGTAAAGATATAAAACAATTTGAAATGGAAACTTAGTTCTGCCCCCCCCCCTCAATGATTATCTTACACAAATATTTTGATTATCTTACACAAAGATTTTACACAAAATCGTCGGTATTTATATGTAAACCTTTTAGTTAACTTCTTGTTACTGCAAAAAAGCGAGAGTATGGTGATATTGGGTTTTCTGAAGTAAGCAGTGACGTAATTTTCGTTACAGACAGATAGACAACAAATCCCCATTATTGATTGATATGAATGTAGAAAGAAAAAGAGATAAAACTTAACGTTTTGTAAACTTTCATTAAAAACTGTGAGGTAATTTGTTTGAAATTATTTTTAACAAATTTATATCACGTCACAGAATTTGAAATGGAACGATTTGAACAGGAAATTATGTTTTTATCTAATTATTGAGACAGAAAATTTATGATTTGTATGTGCGTGTATGTGAGTGTGCATGTGTGCGAGTGTGTGTATGTGTTTGCACGTCCGATTACGTGCATATTTGTGTGCGTGTGTTCATTAGTACGCAAATCTTGGTTATATTATATACTAGCTCCAAGTGTGAGGTGTAATGGTTAGAGTCACAGGAAATGGATTCGTCGACCCGCGTTCAAATCCTGTACGAGGCTGTTTGTATTTCACTTAAAGTTATTACCCTTGGTAAAGGTATACTTCCAACTACTCTCCCTCCAGCTATGGGTAAAATAGTGGGGTAGACTGGGTTCTTTAACCATGGATAAGTAACGAGTATAGGAAAGGGAAAACTTTGAATTCAAACCTGTTAAACTCCGCTTAAGAAATTGACGTTGTGTCCCATTCTACTCTTGCGGAGGGGTTAGTATATATATATACTATCAGAGATACTTGGCCTAAAAATAAATTTCTTATTTCTATATCTATATATACACACACATTGGAAAATACATCTTTAAGATGCGCTGGGATACATCATCAGTAATGTTTTTCCTGTGGTCATTACCAGTTTTGGGTCTTTCACCATTATACTGGTTCGCGCAGGTGACCCAGTCCAAAATGTTAGCATTTCGGGCTTGCATCCCAGCAATATCATGCTACTACATTGTGTGTCTTCGTTTGTTTGAATATGGCATTTTATAAGAGATTATTTGGCCATGCCGAGGCTGGGTGGTGGCCTACCATTGGCCAATGCTACTTGCTTTGAGTACCGCCAGCCAATGGGCATCATCCTCCCTGCCACAGCATGTGCCATAGTTTTTAAAAAGGCAGAGATCTTTTTCCTTGGTTTTTCATTTCTGGTCAGCTAAAGTGACCGTCCCCTACGCGGGAGCTGTTGTCTATTAAGGTGAGACTTTTTTAACCCCCTCCCCAGCATTGTATTCTGTTAATATTACTGACTTCATAGTGCTATTTTATTTGAGTATTGTAATATTTTCTATTAAATATGTTTAATATACTTTAACTAAATTATTTATAGTGTAATACTAGAAAAAGAATCAAACGTAAATTTTCTCAAGGACGGGAAAGTACAATTTACTAAAATTTTGGATCAAAATAGACGACCCCCCTCCCCTGCACCATGCATCGCCACCAGCACCACCATCTCAATGGTAGTCCGCTTTAGTACTGTACAGTACTAAAACAAACCACCACCAAGACGATAGCACAAAAAACAAAACACAATACAAGGGAGGGGGTCATCCATTCCAAAATAATATTTTACCCCAACTAAGAAAGAAAAGAAACCAATTGAATAGAATGTGTGTTGCAGTTGGGGTTATAAAGAAAAAAGAAAATTAATAATAATTCTTAACGTAAACTATAGTTCGTACTTTTTTTTCTTTTTTCTCACTTTATACTGTCCCAAATATCGGCTCGTTTCATCCAAACCCAGCGTGACGTTTTTTCTGCTGATATTTTTTATTGCCTTCCGCTTTCTAACTCTGACTATGCCGATTTTTGATAAGGCTTTGCACAGAGATTTTCCAGCAAATCCTCTGCATCCAACCTCTATTGGGTCCAGGAAGGTGCTCCATCCTTTTGTTTGACACTGTTCTTTTAACTATTGATATTTTGAGCGCTTTCTTTCATTTGCCGTTGTTAGATTTCCTTCCCAAGAAATTGTAAGTTCCCAGATTTTTATTTGCTTAGTTGCGTTGGAGAACAAGACCATATCCGGGTGAAGTGATGTTTCTATTATGTGTTCAGAGAATTTAAGTTGTTTTCCCAAGTCCACCCGGATTTGCCAGTCTGGTGCTGACGTTAAGAGGCTTGGTGTTTCTTTCCGTTGGGTTTGATTCTTTTCTCCAGGTTTGAGGAAATTTATGTGACTGACCCTTTTGTTTGGTTGGTATTTGCTGGTTTTGATGATGGCCGACACTTCGTCAGCGAAAACTTTGAGCACTTGATCATGTCTCCAGCGATATATGTTCAGGGCTTTTGGACAACCGCTTAGGATGTGTGGCAGCGTCCCGTTCTTTGTGCAGAGCGGACACGCTGGCGATTCGATTTTTTCCCTATGTGTGTAGGTTTGCGGGGCTTGGTAGGGTGTCGTATACAGTCTGGACAAGGAAACCTACTCGGCTGAAGTTGGATTGCCATTAGTCTGTCCACGATATTTTACGTTGAATGGTGTCCTCCCACTTTGTCCAAGCTCCTTGTTGGGCAAGCCCTACCATTTTGCATATTCGATTTTCTTTGACACCTTTCCGCACTTCCTCCTGAATAAGGCGGCGCCTGTCCTAGCCTTTTGCCTGGCTTACTTGTGTTGTTGGGAAATAGCCGAGAATGGCTACTACCCCTACCATTGCCTTTTGCTTAAGTCTCTCTTCAGCCACCTGTAATTCTTTAGTTGCTTTCCATTTTCTCCCCGTCCTAATCTCTACACGAGCTGCGACCACTTTAGGATCGTTGGATTCGTTGTATAGCATGGCTTCCCTTGTTCTAGTTACTATAAACTCCTTCTTAAGGCCGCTGAATGGAAGCTGCAGCGCATTAGTTGTTCCATATTGCGCTGCACTACATAAACTTTTTGGAAGGCCCAGACACCTTCGCAGAAACCCGCTAATGTTTCTTTCCATTTTATCCACTGTTGTTATCGGGACCTCGTAGATTAAAAGTGGCCATAACAGTCTGGGTAGTATGGCATGCTGGTACATCCATGCCTTAAATCGGCCTGGCAGCCCTGATTTATCGATTTTGGTTAATCACCCTTTGAGGTTGGTTGCTGTTTGTCGGATAGAGCCCCTGTCCTTCATGCTATTGTCGAATATGTTACCCAGACTTTTAACAGGTTTTTCTTTTAATGTTGGGATTGTTAAGCCAAATAGGTCAGAGATGAAATTCGCCCTTTTTCTAGCTCTCTCCTTTCTTCGGCGTCTGTGCCATTCGGCTCTACGGATGGTCTTGAGTTTTTTTCCTCACTATATCTCGTAGCTCCGCTAGGGGATGACCCTCTTCTGTGCTAGCCTTTTTAAACTGTTTTCTCAGGTTCCTCAGTTCTTTCCTCAGTTCAGATATTTTTCCAGCTCTACGGTTGTTGCTGTATGTTTTTTGTTCTGCCTAGGCTCTTCCTGCCCGACGCTAGGTTGACGATAATAGTAGTCATTGATTTTAGTCAGCTGTCTGCTTCTCCTGTTGTTGAACGGAGTATCTCGCAGATATCCTCATCGAAACTTTGCCATTCTCCCTTGTTGAATGGGGGCCACTTGATTCGCTTTGGATTAGCTGTATATATATTTTGATCGGCAGTTGCTTGGAATGACTGGGCTCTGTGGGTTGACTCCTGGCCCTTCCCATCCTTCGTCTTACTAGGTAGTGTTCCTTTACGTTGCTTCTGCCTCCCATCATCCATACATTTCATCCTACCTTGGGGTATTTTTAGGCCGTGCAAATTTTTACATATTTTCACACAAACGCAAGTCTGACTCATGATCCGTTTTTCTGTTTCGGTTGATGCCGTTAAATCAGTCCTGCAGGGGATCTCATTCTCCCTCTCCCCTCTCAGGTTCCCCTGGGGATATTTTCCTGTATGTCTTTCTGTATCCGATTGTTGGGTCACCTTTGCAGGGGTTGCAATTTGGGGTGCTGTCCCGTTGCCCCGTTCGCCGTCTTTCCGTGCCGTCAACTGTCTCTCCAGTAGTCAACGACTCTTTTCGTTGGTCATCATCTGGACTTTTCCCAGTGGTCACTGGTGTAACCAGGTTTACAATTTGGAAAATACATCTTTAAGATGCGCTGGAATGCATCATCAGTAATGTTTATATATATATATATTATATATATATATATATATATATATATATATATATATATATATAATTTGTTTTATCTTTTAATCTTAATATATTCTTGTTAAGTTGTTTATTTTTATTCTTCTTGATTGTATTTGTCCTTTATGTTTTATCCTTTATTTATTGGTTTTATCTTTTAAATTTTTAAAAAAATTTTGATACATCATTGATTTATAACCATATTATATTTTTATTTAATGTTTCTTAACGAAAATGAGGAGGAAAATGTCCTAACATCTCAGACAAAAATTCGGTGTGTTTTAAAAAAAAATATATCTGTGTTAGTCTCCAACAATTTTCGTTTAAAAAGGGCGTGCCTTCAGTTATTGTACAAACATACATACAGACTTGCAGACGTATATGCATAGTCTTTCCTTTATATGTATAAATTCTTATAAGAATAAGGAGAGTAAATTTACAGGAGACAAGTGTTAACAAGTTCATAACCGCTGAAGCAAGCCTGGAAACAGTTCGTTTGGTTTGGTTTGTTTTGTTTACGGCATATCAACCTCAGTGGGTCATTTAATGCCGATAAAGTTTTGAAATAAATTCATTTTTAATGCATACTCAATTTTTTTTTATAAATTCATTTTTCTATTTAACCCATGGGACCCTAACAGGTACTACCACTCCGGGTCGGAGTGGACCAGGGAGCAATGGTGATGAAGGGGTGCTCCACATTCCCCAAACTTCCCGAACTGGAACCTCACCATCAGATAAAGTTTGACGTCATTCCCAGGACATGTAAACCCTCAGCCACCGCCTCCTAGCACCCATATGATAAAAAGGGCTGGGGTTGCAATAAAGACAATAGGATTGGGAAAATCACATAGGTGCTAGGGCTTGACATGACCAGCCGATTGATCGGAGGGAGCCTCTCCGACCGCCCGTCTAGCCCAAGAAAAGGCCAAAGTGGAGTATTGCAAGTCATGGACTGCTCAATCACCTAGATTCTATCCTTTAAGCATCACAGGTCACCACCCACGGCCAACAGGTGGCCCCATTGGGGGTGTCTTACCCCTCTGCAGAGGTGCAATCAGTGCATTTTAACGTCTCAGCCGACAGGGCGGGGAAACAGTTGGGAGCAAGACTCGAATAAAATACGACGACGGCCTTTGCAATAATCATATCGAGTTATTTGGTTACTTAAGTGAAACTACCGTCTCTATGCCATTAAAATAAAACTTTATCTCCTTTCCTCGATCCAATCGGCAATACTACTCTACGTCTTCCATTTGAGACCGGTGAAATAAAAATTGTAAACCTGTGCTTTTGTGAACAACGTGCCTGTCGTTTTTTCTTGCCATTCCATCAGTGGATTGAATATATACACACTCAATTTGATGTATGCAGTTCCTTATATTCCATATAAAAAATATTTCTTTTACATGTATAACTTTCTCTTGATTTTGTAATTAATTTTGATTTTTCCCAAATTAATTTGCGAATTATAAAAACTGATATCGTACAAAAAAATTCGTCGCAAACAAATCACGTGAAAAATCGTCAAAAATAATCGCAGTACATAAAACTTGAGAATCCAAAATTTCAGGAATTCGGGTCCTGATTCAACCCGGAATGTCTTTAATTTTCTCATAGAGTCGACCCGATCCCAAAATGGCATTATATTTTGAGCTTCGGTCTATAGGACTACATTTTTAAAAATGTGACACACTAACTCAGATATTTGCATTTATTATTAAAGTTAGTTTCATAAAACTTCGATATGACACATAAGTTTGAAGTGTTTACTGCTTAAAACGATTATAAAATTTACTAATTGAGTAGCTCTTAAAACATTCATGTCACAACTAAGTATGAAGTATGCACAAGTGAATATACATTTTTGTATCTTATACATATATAAAAAAAATAATTTCAACTAAGTGGTCTATTGTTGGACATCAATGGAGTCTGCTTCTTTTTCACAAGAGCAGAGAGATTATTTTTGCCTACAATCAGCTCCCACATATCTAAGCAGTGCTACCCATGCACTCAACTGGCGAGGGCCAGCATCAAACCCAGACCCCAGACCCTCTCTCTCTCTCTCTCTCTCTCTCATTAGTGTGGGGAGTTTGATTCTCACTCGGTGCCCAAAACTTAAAAAACAAATTTTAGCCGAAGAACAATCCGATAATATGTGGATATATGTAGATATACCACGGTATGATAATTTAATTATCAAATCGTTTGATAAATTTACTTAAGAGCTATTACGAAATAGTTCAATATGTAAAAAAGTATAATAGTCTTGATTTAACTCTCTCTCTCTCTCTCTCTCTCTCTCTCTCTCTCTCTCTCTCTCTCTCTCTCTCTCTCTCTCTCTCTCTCTCTCTCGCTCGCTCTCTCTTTCTTTCCATTCCTCTCTTTCTCGTTCTTTCTCTCTTCTCGTTCTCTTTCTCTTTCTTTCGTTTTCTCTTTCTCTTTCTCTCGCTGTCTCTCTCTGTCTGTCTCCCTCTCTCTCTCTCTCTCTCTCTCTCTCTCCTCAGTTTTATATTTGACTATCAATAGACATACAAAAAGATAGTGAACTAAAATCGTCGTGTCACTCTGTCGGCTGGGCTGTAGAATACGCAGACTGCACCTTTGCAGAGGGGTAAGAACCCCCTAAATGAGGCCATCTGTTGGCCAAGGATTGCCCCCCCCCCGTAATACTTAAGGACATCAACCTGGTGGATGAGTAGTCTAAGACATGCAGCACTCCACTTAGGCCCTTACTTAGGCTAGACGGACAGTCGGAGAGGCCCTCTCCGATCAATCGGCTGGTCACGTCAAGCCCTATCCCCAATATGAATATCTCAACTCTATTGGTCTTATGGCAAGCCCCAACCATGTTTATCATATATGTGCTAGAAGAAAGTGGCTGAGGGACTTCATGTCCGGAGAATGACGTTAAACTCTATCTGATGGTGAGGTTCCAGTTCTGGAGGTCTGGTGAATGGGGAGCACCCCTTCATCACCATTTCTCCCGGGTCCACTCTGTGATATTACCTGTTAGGTTTCCATCTATGGGTTACATAGAAAAATGTGTTTATAAAAAAAGATTGAGTATCCATTCAGAATTAATCTATTTCAAATGACCCACTGAGGTTGATATGCCGTAAAACAAAACAAACAAAACATAAAATCGCTGTGTTTTTGTTGGTTATCAACGCGACGAGCAAGATTCCTTTCACCCCGAAAAGAATTCTGAGCTTGCTCTACCCACTGAGCATCCCGGGGGAAGGCAATTCACGGCCAACAGATGTCCTTATTTAGGGCGTTCTTACCCCTCTGCAGAGGCGCAGTCTGTGTATTCTACAGCCCCAGCCGACAGAGTGACACGACGATTTTAGTTCGCTGTTATCTTTTTGTATGTCTATTGATAGTCAGATACACACCTGACGCATCAACTTCAGGGGGAAAAGACCTCAGCAAGGTTTTGCCGTGAAACCAACCAACCAACCAACCAACTGATCTTTATTTCATTATTACAACTTCCTTACAATTCAATGGGCACCGTGTTTTCGCGGATGTGTTAGGGTTAATTTTTTTTTCTTTTTTTTCTTCTCCATTTCTCTCTTGTGATGTCGTTTCCGACCTTTCTAATAAACAAGTTAAGGTTGCCAGTTCGAATAAATCATCCTATTATACAAACATTATTCGGTAGATCTATTTATTTGTATTTCTATTTTTCTTTGTTGGGGGTCTGGACATTTTAAAAAAGAAATCATCCGAAATCATTATAAAATCACGCAATCTCGCATTTCTCCAAATAAAGAAAGTGTCTAGCTCTATCGGAAATCCACTTCTGAATAACACAAGATAATTTTTTTATGACAAACCTATTGCGTGATTTTCAACTTTAAAATAAATTATTTCTCAGGGAACACATAACATTTTAGAATATTTTTTTGTGTTAGTATTAGGGCCGGTTTAGCTCAGTCGGTAGAGCGTCGGACTAGTGGAAAACAAGGTTCCGGGTTCGATACCGGCCTTCGCCAACTGAGTACCACAGGGATTTGTGCGGTAAAGTTGTAGCATAATTACTGTGGTCTACGAGTATTGACAGGTAAAAAGAGGAAAAAGAAATAAGAGCAAATGTTAAAATTTGGAAGAGTAAATACTAAGCGGGGTGCCAGTAATTTGACCGAAGAATGACCCCGGAAATAGATTTGAGAATAAAAACGGAAGTTCCGGGCTTGATGTGACGCCGAAACGAGAAACGGGTGAGAAGAAAATCTGCCTCTTTTTCGGCTGGGCTCTGGTAAGAGAAGACGTGTCGGTCGGTCCTTCGTATGGATGTGAGACAGTGTTACATAAACTATGCATAGATTATTGTCAACCCCCTGTATTTCTGAAGGGATGGCCCCTTTTCATATCACTGGCGGGACTTTCCATGGAATATTACAGAAAGCCCGCAAAATACTTGAAGTCACGTGGGACCTGGTTGGCTCTCAGTTTCAGCTTGGACGTCAGACAGATAAAGCCTTAGCTGGAGCTCACCTGCATACGCGCGCTATGTTAGTTAGAGAAATATGTTTAGTTAAGTAAATAAAAGCTTACATAAATAATATGGTTTTGTGGTTGATGAATGTCTTGGCAATAAGACTGATCTAGAAGAAGAAATGAATTAAGTGCGACCGACCACCAACACGAACTCCAGACGCTAGAAGATGAACGTAAGATACCAAAGATGAGCAGAAGAATAGAAGTAAGGAAAGAAAAGGTATACAACAAGAGCAGTACACAACATGATACTATGTTGAAGATAGAATTATTTGACGATACCCTCTCTCTTTCTCTCTATCTTTCCCTCTCTCCGAAAAAAAGGCCCACGAGCCTAGAAATAAATACACAGCCCCTTGTGACTATACAACTTGCGTGTATGTTGTTTCAGACCTAAAGGCTACTAATAAAGTTGACTACTACTAAAACTTGAGTTGGCCTATTCGACACATATCACCCTGTTAAAAAAGGTGAGGGACTTAGGATAAGTGTGGCGCTCCACCCCTGAAGTCAAAACAATCTCACTGGTCTAGCGCTAGTAAAAAGGAGATAGAATCCCTCGCTGTCTGGCTGATACTGACTTTAGGCCACTCCGACGACTTTATTGTGACACTAAGGGGTCGGTTTAGTTCAGTCGGTAGAGCACACACCTTGGAATCGCAACGTTCTGAGTTCGATTCTGGCCCCTGCCAACTCAGCGTATGTGAGCAAAATAATCCCCCTGGTCTAGCGGTAGCGAAAAGGGAAGACTCCCTCGCTGTACGGCTGATACCGACAAAAGCCATTCTTTTAATTACTATATATCCGCACGAGCAGAGTGTGACACAAGGTCACTTTTTAAGTGGAGTTTGCCTAACCAAGGCAAAATAACCCAGTCTGCCCTCGGTAAAGTGTCCAACTAGGAACCACAAGGTTCCGGGTTCGATACCGGCCCTCACTAACTCAGCATATGAGTAGCACAGGGATCTGTGCGATAAAGGGAGGAGCTGTTGGTACCTTTGGTGCTCCATCTCAGATGCCAAAACGTCTTGTATCTAGCACTAGTGAGAAGGGGTTAGAGTCCCTCGCACTCTGGCTGATACCGACTTTACACCCCCACGACTTTTTACTTTACTTATATACTAGAGGGAGAGTAGTTGGATACCTTTTCCAAGGTTATTAGAGCTATGTGAAATGCAAACAGCCTTGTCCAGGATTAGAACTCGTCTTGCTGTGTCTATTTCCTACGTCGGAAAACATTCCATAATGTGCATTTCCAAAGAAGAACAGTAGTGGTACTATTTAACCCAAAGCTGGGGGATATGGGGATTCATATCTTTCCTAATGCGAAGGTGAACGTAATAGAGCGACTGGAGTTCGAACTCGTTTATAACGATGCTGCAGCCCATTACTGATTATGATGCGACTTATATTCTTAATCACCAAGTCGGTGGGTCTTAGAATACGCCAACTTATCCCCTACAGTGGAGTAAGACAACTACAGAGGGCATTCTGGATATGAAACTAAACTATATACGGAGATGAGGCTCCAGTTCTAGAGCTCCTGATGTTACATACTTACATAGGTAGCTTATGATTTATGTACGTACCTGGAGTTAGAATATTTTTAATAGGGTCCGTTAGATTTAGAATATGGAAAGTTACCCGGCGCTTAGTAACCTTTTTACTTGACCCCTTAAAAACGCGCCATTACAGAAGCGTGAGAATATAGTTAGAAGATGAATTCAAAGTGGGTGGACCTATAAGTCCCTCTCTCGGAGCCGGTCTCTATCTGCGTTGGATGAATATGGGCTGGGTTTGGAAATAAAGCTTTATCATAAAATAACCAAGTCGTGTTTGTTGAATTGATATTAAAACAAGCAATGACCAGCCCAATACGAAGATGAACCAACCCTTAACAATGTAGCGATTATCTGCCCCTGTTTGGATTGCTGTGGGGGTCCAGAAAAGTTATCTCCCCTTGCTGCAGGTTTTCGCCGATAAGTAGCGAGAGTATTTAGGCAGCAGCACAGGAATTCTGAGTTCTCTTTCCTCTGGGACCAGCAAACACTTCGCATGGTGTAGACCCTTGTGCCTCTTACCCTTAAGTAAGGGGCAAACCCCCCTCCTAGCTATCAGTAAGTGACAAATCCTTAGGACGTAAATGCCACATCTTACTTCCTTTATAACGCGTTTATGTATCTGTTGTCTATGTATTGCTATACCTTGTAATGAGTATATGTATTCACGTCCTGAATGTATTGCTATGTGCTCACGTATTAAAGTCAATGTTTGTTAAATCTTATAACTTCTTTGTCGGAATATTTTTTGTACTTATATGTACCCACGTTGAGAGGTTACCTTGAGCCTTCCAACTTATAATTATAACTTTTCATCTTACAATAAGAAGCCCACTAGATCGAAGGAATAAGATGGCGCCCGGTCAAGTTAGACGAAATAAGCAGAATGTAACAAATAAGAACCATCATTTCTCTGAATGTTTGAGATGAGGCTTGACGATTAGTATTATCTGCGTTATTCGGACTATTGTCCCCATCTTCATTGTTATTTGTACAACGTTTCGGCCGATATGCCATCCGGCCTTCTTTAATTGGACACATGGCCTAGTGGATAAAGTAGTTAGGTTAAGACAGTTCTAAGTGACAGTTATCTCTGGATCCCGAGTTTAATCCTGAGTAGAGGCAGAAAAATAATTAACACAGCTCCTACTCCAGCTATGGTTAGCGGAATGAGAACAGGATATCCGCGTGGACTAAATAAAGGGTTAGGTTCAAAGTTCCGTGATGGCTCCCGATTACGACAAGAAAGTTCCCGAGTTCGAAAAGAATGTTACCGAGTCCGAGAAGGTTCCCGAGTCCGACAAGAAATACCTGAAGAAGGCCGGAGGGCATATCGACCGAAACGTTGTACAAATAACAATGAAGATGGGGACAATAGTCCGAATAACGCAGATAATACTAAGAACCATCATCTCATATCATCTATCATATCTACTACCCTATCTGTCTGTCTCTCTCTATTATATATCCGATGTATTATGTGGGTATACAACACGGAGAGGGTCGAGCCACCCCTTTATTGCCTTTTGTCGCGGATCCATTTATAACCGGAGTGGTAGATCCCGTTAGATTCCAATCTATGGGTCAAATACGAGAGCAAGTCAAAAAGTAATGCCATTTTGTTTATGACGGGTAAAATTACTAAAATCGGAACATGTATTATTCATCAAAATGAAACTGGTCCTCTGTGGATCACATCCCTACTTCTCCATATAGTCACCATTTCTCTCAATAGCAATGTTCCACCTTCGAATGAGAGCATGTACTAGGGTGATTCAAAAAGTAATGTCATTTTGTTTAGCACAGGAATAATTACCAACACAGGAACATGTATCATACATCAAAATCAAGCTGGTCCTCTTTGGATTACATCCCTCATTCTCCACATAGTCACTATTTTTCTCAATAGCAATGTTCCACCTTCGAATTAGCGCATGTATCCCGGTCCCGTAAAATTCTGTTAACTGTTATTTGAGCCACTTCTTCACTACAGATTTCGCTTCCTGGTCACAAAACCATGGTGTTACAGTATCCCAGAACCTTAAACGAACATGTGACGAGAAATCTAAACTACACCAACTGTGGGTACGTTGTACTCGGATTTTTGGGTAGAAGAAGAACATTTAAGTGTCGGTTCTCACAACTTCAACACACAATACAACGGAAATATGGGTTGAAGTAGAAAACAAAAGAAAAACCAAAATAAATATACGAATAAACTTTATACACAATATATATGGTTATTTCCTATAAATCTAACAAACAAATGGGAACCATTGATAAATTATTCAATTATTTTCCCATTAAACTAACCCTAACCCTAACCATAAGCCCTAACACTAAACCCTAATCCTAACCCTAACCCCGTCTTATTTCCTATTAGATCAATAAATAAATAAATGATTTATCAGCCAAGAGTGGTTCCCCTTTGTTTATGTTAGGATTATAGGAAATAACCATATATATTCTTTTACAATTCTTTTACAATTCGGCCCCACGAAAGAGAGTAGATCTGTCAGGTATAATGTTTGAAATGATTTTGATCTATATGATTATGTTGGCTGATACAACATTGATTTTGTAACTAAGAGGGAGAATCACTTTCGCCATAACATATCTTTATTATCGTCACATTGCATTCTGCGCATTCATACTATATTATATATACTAGCAAAATAAAAAACGGCCTCCGGGCGATGTAAAAATAATTTTTTGAAAGATATTGCTTGAGGAGGTGGAAGTTAAAAATTAAATGTCAGAGTTTGAACCATAAATCATGAAATCATCAAATTTATTAAAGGAGTAAAAAAATAAAAAAACAATTTGAAATCGAAACTAAGTTCTATTAACTTTGAATATCTATTCAAATAAAACAAAACTATATATAAATATATGATACTGGGGTTGTATCTATTAAAACTTATTTTAAAAACAATGAGGACTGTCTAATGTTGCATGCTCAAAATTTTGAGTGTATTTATTCTATGTTATGACGATTTCGGGTATAGTGACGTAAGCAGTGACGTAGTTTTTGTTACAGACAAAAACCGGAAGCGAATCTCCATTATTAATATATATATATATATATATATATCGTTAATTTTTATTTTCGTAGTTTCCTCCGGACATACATACACACAACTGCTTTTTATATATGTATATATATATATATATATATATATATACATATATAGATTGTACCAGTTTAAGCTAAGATTAATAAATAACTATAGGAATTTTGACGTTCTCGCAGATCCATTACTACCAATATAGTGATATTTAATCAAAATAAACTAAGCTAATAAATAATTATACACATTTTGGTACCATTATAGTATGTGACCAAACTTTCGAATGTGGCCTACGAAATCATGTCTCTCCTATAGTATGTGACCTACCATAAAAAGCATTGATTTTGTAACTAAGTAAGAGGGAGAATCCAAAATGATTCTCACTTTCGTCATAACATATCTTTATTATTGTCACAATGCATTCTGCGCATGCGTGCTTATAGTTGGCACTGTTGTGTTGACGTGATCAAAGTTTGTGCCTAACCATGCTATTTTACTTGCTGTCTTTAGAGTGAAAACATGGCCGCTCCACTATCTGTACAAATCGGAAGTGACCGGATTTCTCTGGTTGGAAGGAATGTCAGAGGCTGAAATTAACCGGAGGCTTTTAAAACAATACGGGGACAGTGCACTACCGCGCAGAAGTGTGTATGAGTGGATAGTGAAGTTTAAAAGTGTCCGGACATGCGTGACGCAAGTTCGTGAGATGGTGGTGGCTAACTGGCAAGGTATCATCGATCAGGTAGCTTACTCTCTTTTGATTAGTTTGGGTTTTACCTATTAAATTATCCATGATGAGTTCGGCTTCCATAAAACAAGAGTGTGGATAATTTCTGAATCTACCTCGTATAAAGGGTTCAATGTCTTAAAACGACTGTTAATTAAATATTAATGGTGGCATTACCATAACTAAATATTAATAATTAATTTGATTTTATGACATTGTCGCAGAAGTCTTGTCATTTAATGCGGAGGTAGCTCCATCTTATATAAAACCCATAAACATCGATCGTGAATCCAACTATACTCTCTCTCTCTGGTATGTAGTACGGTAAATAGTAGAGCAAAGTTCTTTAACCTTGGTTAGGCAACCAGTCTATGAAAAGGAAAACTCTGAATTCAAAACTGTATTTATCCGAGTCAATACAGCCTCTGGCTGTCTGTTCCAGGTTATGCAGCAGATATTTGGTCTTGGTATATGAATTTACGTGAAGCGCTAGATCATCTACAGCGTCTGCATCTGTGCTAATAAATCATTAGCACAGGTGCAGACACTGTAGATGATCTAGCGCTTCACGCAAATTCAATGATTGAGAATTTAGCATCTTTGTTAAAATCGTGAACGTTTGAGTGGAAGTTGTTCTACAGGTATTAATTTGCTGTGATCCAGAGATTTGTTTTTTGTCTATAGTTGTTTATTCTAATATAAAATGGCCATTCAAACTTTCTGGCATATTGTTTTTGGCAACGTGTGCAGTGTGGGGTGGGGGTGGGCAAGAGGTTTTATATTTTAAGGTTTAAAACAGATGCTGGTTAATGTTGGTGCGTGTTCTTATGGTTTTGATTTTAACCCCATTTTATTTGGTGGTCGCGCTGAAAAGAAAGGAATTCAAGGAACGAAAAAGAAAGAGACAAAGACAGAATGTGGCTTTATGATTTAGGCTTTATTCACCGGTCATAGCCACCAAGTAGCAAGGAAATATCTTCCTGGCCAGTAATAGTGACTAGGGCCTAAACTCGAATGGCCGAGAGATTATCTTGGGGGTCGGAAGGGGGTTTCTTTTTCTCGCACATGCGTGGAGGGTTCTTCCGGTGAAGGCTCATGGGAGCTTTTTTTTATTCATTCTTAATGGATAATACATTTTTTATAAATACATTTTTCTATTTAACCCATAGATGGGACCCTAACAGGTACTACCACTCCGGGTCAGAGTGGACCAGGGAGCAATGTGGAACTTATGTAAAAAAAATTATTATTAAATATGTTGTTGCTTGAAAACCTATTACTGTTTGAATTTTTTTTGTTTTAAGAAGAACTTGTTGAAATTATAATTGTTTAGAAACTACATAACAGCAATCCCTACTTAAAGCCATATGATTGCTTGGAAAAAAAGATTGACGTCGGTATCAAATAGGGAAACACTGATTGACATGCTGATAAAAAAAACAACCTGAGAAACAAGATAAATTGCATGTTTAATTGTTGCAAGTAAGAACATTCTGTTACATTAATACAGTGGCACTTAAAGATTGATAGTGTAATTAAGTATAAAGTGATATCCCGTTCAAAATGACTGCAAACAACATTAAACCATTTGCTCTTGAAATACTAATATTACAAACTAAGTATGAAGCTTTTATCAGTTCAAAATAATTGTGAACTACATAAATACATTGTCTCTTAAAACATTAATATTGCAAATAAGTATAAAGTGTTTACCTGTTTAAAAGGATTGTAAACAACATTAATACATTGACTCTTAAAACATTTGCATTGCCACTATACATAAATTTACCTGTTTAAAATGGTTGTTTACCTGTCTAAGATTATTGTAAACTACATTGGCTATTAAAACATTGATATTGCAAAAAAGTATAGATTTTTTACATGTTGAAAGTCGTTGTGGAATCTATTAATACACTGGATTTTAAAACAATAATATTGCAGCTACGTATAAAGTATTTTGAATTGATTGTTAAGTTTCTGACCGACATCCTTGGCCAGTTGAAAAGGACTTAAAGTAAGTAAGTCCTGAGCTATAGAATCCTTTGGTAAGTGAATAAGTCCTGAGTTATGGAATCCTACGTAGTGTCAAAGGTCCAGTGATATAATCCTATGTTCTGTCGTCCACGAAGATTCAAAGCAATATGCGTAGGTATGGCCAGAACAGCCTGTATGAATATATTAACAGCAGTAGAGCACTGCCAGTGATTGGCCAATAGGTTGATCACATGATTATCGCCGAGTCTATAAGTAGAAGTGGTCATCCAGCACACACCTTATAATACAAAAATCTCAACAAACTTTATAATAAATTGGCTCTTAAAATACAGATATTGAAAATAAGCATGAAGTGGTTATCTGTTTAAAAGGATTTTGAACTCACCTATTTAAACTATAATATCGGAGATCATAACTACATGAATTGAAGGGTTGACATGATGTGAAATCTTCTGAGGGATTTTTCTTTATTTTAGACGGTCAATTCGAAAATGAGGTGGCACCAAATATTAGACAAAAAATCCTGCCTAGGAAAATTGTGTCTTAGCTCACTCAATGATATCCATTTGTGACGTCGCACACTTAGCCGTGTCTCTTAATTTTTTCAAGACTATCTATTATTATACTAAAGCTGAGTTTATCAACCTTCTCCAGCTAAAGGATTTTTTTCTATTTATGTTATGGACACAATATTTATACTTAGATATTCCTTGGTGTTAGCACTACAAAGTGTATGAAAAAATTCAGTTTAATTGGCTTTAATTAGGCGTAATTAGCAATTAAGTCAACGACCGACCAATCCCTGTCTTGGGGATTACCTGTTGCTCTTCCCATCTCGCTATGTCAGTTAAGTTAACTCTCCTCCCACCCTGTATTTGTCAGTTAGTGAGAGTTAGCCTGTCACAACTGAAAAATCAGCAGTGACGCCCCTACCCTAGGACCTCCGTAGATTCACTCCCCTTTCATTTCTCCAGGCTAAAGAGAATTTTTTTTTTTTAATAAAGTGGCGTAAATCAGGCTTTAAAATAGATTTTTTTAAATTACTTTAATTATTAATTTATAGTGTCAATTTAACATGATTATTAAACTTACTTTAAAATATTTCATGTTGGGTAAAAAAAAAGTAGTTATATATTTAAATGTGATGGGATCTTATTCAAATGAGCAAACGTTGACTCCCCCCATCGTTTAACTAAAACAAACTAAAAGAATACATTGCTGACTAACTCCTTGATTTTTGGCGTCTGAGGTGGAGCGCCACACCTACCATCAGCTCCTTATTTTACCGCACAGATCCCCGTGCTACTCATACGAGGACCGGTATCGAACTAGAAACCTTGTGGTTTCTAGCCCAACGCTCTAAAGTTAAGTGTCGCAATTTTTAAGTTCGGATTCTGAATGAAAAGATAAGACAGAAGACTCAAGTATATTTAACAAATTTAATAGCTAACAAAAAAAAGAAAGATAGAAGGAGAGATAGATAAAATGAAGTTGCACATTCGTTGTGATTTGCGGGAATTTAATTCATTGAGTCCATTATCAAAGGTTTTTGAAGAGAAGTAGTATATTCTCGTAGAATTTCGTATATTTTTAGGAGTTGAAAAGATAATTAAAATGTAGTCTTTGAGTTGTCTTGGATTCTTTTAAGAGGAGTCGTTGAGTGTTGAATTTTTAAAGGGTTTTTCTTTGTATTTTTGAGGTTCCTCTTGGAGTTTACTTTATTGTTGAATTTCGTATATTTTTAAGTTTAAGTTGTAACTTCTCGTTGTATTTCGCTGGATCGACTTCGTCCACATGCTGTGAGGGAGAAATTAATTCTGATCCCAAATCCTCTGCTGAACTTGACGAGTTTTAGAAATTTCTAAGTAAATTTAACGGGAAGGCCCCCAACTTTTCTTTTCTCGGCAGAGGGGGCTGAGAATCGCCTTAGTAGAAGCTGTATTTTTTTCTGTTTTGTTCCCAAGGCTCCATTTTTGATTCTGATGTTTTTTGTTAAAATTGTTCTTTTCTGCGTATAGGGGGGGGGGGGCTGAGCGATGACGTGACAAAAAATGGTAGTAGTTGTCGCCTCAATGTCTTAGTGTGCCCGGTCAATAACTGGGACGAAGAATTTTAACTGTGACGTCACCTTCAGTCAACCTTTTTGTTTTTTCATTTAATTTTTAAAGGAAATGTTTATCAAGAATAAATTTCGATAAACTTAAGGCACACCAAAATAAGTAAACATTAAACTTAAGTGAAGTTTTCTTTTCATTCCGGGAAGAGAACGTATAAACTCCCATTGCATCTGCAAAATAACTCTCACTTCAAGAAATCTTACTGTATTTTTCACGGTGAAAGTTTCAAAATTGTCTTTTTCTTCTTCGAAAATCTTATCCGTAGATTTCTTCAAAACCTTAGAAGTCTACTCTTAATCTTTCAAACTAATCGTCAGTGAAAAAATCTCCCGTCTACCTTCAATCAAATTTTCATTCTCCGGTTGTTCATTGGTTATTTTAACCGTTCAAGGGCATTAAATCCTGTTGTTTTTTTTAAAAAAGATTGTATCAAATTTAAGATAAACGAATATCGTAAAGTCCTTTCATTCTTCTTTTTTTTTTTAACTATTCATAGATTGGTATTATTTTGAATTTTAGGACTCTTGTTCTCATCTTTATCGTGATATTTAAAAAAACACAATGTTTCTGTCGTTGTACAACGGCCGAAACGTTATGTTTTATATATAAGGATGAAGATGATGACAACAGTCCGAAAAATCAAAATAATATATATGTATATATACATATATAAATGAATAAAAGAATATAAACATTTCATAGGCTTGTTTATTCTTTTACCTTTTTAACAACTTAATGATAATATTATATAATTAAAATTCTCCTTTTTCAATTATAGATAACCACACACCACACACACACACACACACACACACATATAATATATATATATATAATATATATATATATATATATATATATGAAGTATAGTGAGAAATTTGAAAAAACACAGGTTTAAATAAAATGAGTGGTATGTTTATTAGCCGACGCTGCAGTGTTTCGATCTGTTAAGTAGATCTTCTTCAGGGCTTTTGTTGATATAAGGAAGAGTAAGAAATATATCACAAAATAATGAGAAAAACTGTGATAGTCCTTGTTTATCAATCTGTTCAAATTTGAAATTTGAAGAAACGCTGGAAAGGTAGACTGATTGAAATATGATGTCAAATATTCTTCTTTTATGGGTGTGTGTGTGTGTGTGTGTGCGCGGCGCGCGTGCGTGCGTATATATCGAAAAATGACATTGAGCATTTTCTAGGTGTTTTGTGTGTGTGTGTGCGTGTGCGCACGCGTGTGTGTGTGTGTGTGTGCGCGTGTGTGTATATATTACACAAAACATACATAACATATATACATTTTTCTAGGTGTCACAAAATAACTAGAAAAATGCTCTGTCATACCGTCGAATTCACTTCCATTTCTCTTCACCCGCACACACACACACACACACACACACACACACATATATATATATATATATATATATATATATATATATATATATATACCAGTCATCCACAGACACGTGTTTCGAAGTTTACTTCTCATCAGTGCGGCTCGACTTTTCAATAGCTACCTCTAACCGGGTGCGAAGCCCGACAGAATTCTTGTCCGTCAAGCTCCTCACCCTCTCGGCTATCGGGGTGAACAATTAATTGATTCAAATAAACTTTCATGATGTATGTTTTTACAATCACCTGAGCACTCCAGTCTGTAAACAACAGGCGAGTATTTGCTCTTACGCTAAACGGTGAAAGGTCAACTAATGTCTCCCCTACAGTGCTCAACCATGAATGTTGGGAGCATATATATATACCAGTCATCCATATATACCATATATACATACAATTCATATATATATATATATATATATATATATATATATATATATGCACTTTCAGTAAGAAATAAAAAAGCACAATTCAACAAACCGTCCTTTGGCTTTTATAATTTTATTTCATCTGGTAACTCTATAAATGAGCCTAGTCTCGTCAGATAGCCATAACATCATTGGCACGGATATCCATGACAATCTCTTTCCATTCGTCCCTATCACTCATCATTCTCGGGAGGTCCTCTGTGCAGCATCTTGCATCCGTACAGAGCTGATCAATGTACGTCTTTGCTGGTCGGCCCACACTGGCGTGCCCATGTGCTGGCTTCCACAGGAGGACGTCGCTTATGATTGTCGTCCTTGCTTCTCCAGCAGTGTTCCGCGTGTCTTGGCCGTCTTACTCGGATGGTTTGGGTGATAAGTGGCAGGTGGCCGTACAGCTACTTTCTAGTGGGGTACTGTTTCAACGTCTTGTTCAGGATCACCCGCAGCATTCTTGTGCAGCTCCCATCTAATCTATTCTTTAGTCGCTTCGTTAGGGTCCAGGTGGTGTAGCAATACAACAGCACTGACACGACAACGGTCTGGAAGAACTGTCTCTTTAACTTGTCAGTGAGATTGGATTTCCATATGACCGATAATTTATTTATAGCGGCCCATGCCTTTCCTATATGTGCATTAACGTCGTTTTCTGTGGAAGAGATGTTACTGCCTAAGTATCTAAATTGTTCTACCAAGTTTAGGAGTTTGCCATTGATGTTGGAGATGTCACTTTTGTTTTTGAAAGACATGAACTCAGTAATGGAGAAGAAATTATACTAAAATGAAGAAAAAAACTGAAAACCAACTTTTCTCCTTTTTCCTGTAGACTCTTCCTTATTCAAAAAACACATCACAAACAACACATACACGCACACACATACATGCGCGCGCATATATATATATATATATATAATATATATATATATATATATATTTGGGAGAATATGTGCTGAATTGAAGTCGTACCTAATTTTGAAAATTAATTAATTAATAATTAATCAATTAGGCGGGAATGCCTATTTAAATGTAAGACTAAACAAATCGAGACAAATCAATCTCTGTATGTACATTTCGGCCTATTAGGCCTAATCAGCAGAGCTATAGATAGGAAGACCGCCCTGTGCGTGATTCGAAACCGGACTGTCAAGCTGACAGGCCAGTACCATAACCCCTACACCAAACGGACTTCTTAGATTTTACGATTTGTTTAGAGTAGGTTAATATTCCTCTTGTAGTGACTTTTATTATACGAAGATATGATAAGTATGTAAACACGATGTGTTTTGGATATGGCTTTTTGCCGACAATTTTTTTGGAGAATATGTGCTTAATTGAAGTCGTACCTAATTTTGAAAATTAATTAATTAGGCGGGAATGCCTATTTAAATGTAAGGCTAAAAAATTGTCGGCAAAAAGCCATATCCAAAACAGATTGTGTTTACATACTTATCATATATATATATATATATATATATATATACTGATAATAACTACAAAAGATGATAAAACTATAAGTAAATATATTAACAGGAAATAAAATAAAAATTAGGTTTGAATTCAGTTTCAGTCAAAAACAGGATATATATATATATATATATATATATATCATGTTATGAAAGTGAGACATGCAGGCTGTTAAAGACTTACCTACAATGAACAGACATCTGTCATCCATTGAAAGAAACTCATTACATTTTGGTACTTCAAAGAATTCTATGTTGAACTCTCAAACAAATGTCTGTGATAAAACTTCTGGTTTTCCTTTACAAAAAACTGGCCGTTCCCTTTGGTACCCCAAGGTCTACTCCTACACCTCGGAATAAGTACCCAAGTCATAACCAGGGAGATATCTCGTTTTTTAATAAATAACTTTCTAAAGCAAATCCAGATGTCCCACCAAAAGGCAGATCTTGATGGGCTTTCAAATCAGTTGAATCTGTCTCTAAACAAATTCCAAGACCTTCCTCATCATCATCTTCATCTTTTGATATTCTTAGTCTCTCAGCATCAAATACAGGTGCTTCGAATTGTTCTTTGAACTCCTCTTGTTATACTTTTGTTGATAAAAACTTAGGGAGTCAGGCTCCAGTTTCTTCAGCTCTCCCCAGCAATGGTGTCAGCGTGTCTGTCTTGTCTAGGGATAAATATCATCAAAGGGCAGATAATTGCCGAAGCATCACCACTACCACAAAAACAACTTAAAATGTGTTCGAGATTTAGCAAGATGATTTATCGGATGACATCTTGTCTCAAATGTCAGAAGACCTTTTCTGATAAACCCAAATGGCTGACCCCCCTCCTCCTGGGAACTATGACATCATCCTTGACCTTTTCACTCGCCATTGTCTACTTCATGAGTTCAATAAAAAAAATTTTTCGAATAAAAAAAATTTATATATATATTAGGCATAGGCAAAAAAAATCGGATACTACGAGTTTTAAAAGCGAATTAAGAATAATTAAATCTAGTATTTAAGGTGAAACTTTGTCTAAATCGATAAGTAGTACCATAATAACCATCATTAAAAAAGAAAAAGATCATTACATATGCAGTTTATTTTTAAAAGATTTAAAAGTATTTGTTTTGGTCAATTTTGTTCGCCGATGCCATTTTGGCTGTTTTTCAATGGTTTTAGGCGCTTGTTTACAATTTTAACGTAACATTTGGGATTGGGAAAAAAATTACCAAAAATCAGGGAATTATCCGATTTTAATGAAATTTTCAGTATTGATTTAACAATTAATGAATTTTATAATGCATCAGTTATTTTATTTCAAAACTTTAATTTAGTATTTTTGCCATGAAAAATTAATATATAAAATTCATTTAAAATATGAAAATCCTGATGTTAAGTTTAAAATGTTATATTTTTAGATTCTAAAAATAAATATCTACTTAATGCAAACTTTATTTTAGGCGCCAAAAGTAATAAGTTTTGAAGAAAAACTCGATTGAAAATGTACCCCCTCCCCTTTTTAAGCAGAAAAAACATCGATGTATATTTTTTTCTTTTATAAAATAATTAATTTATT
>CM042144.1:104586008-104593508 GCA_023376005.1 Doryteuthis pealeii | reverse complement strand
CCTTCTTCTAGACTGGTTACCTTGCTAAGGTTAAAGAGCCAAGTCTGTCCTAATGTTTACCCATAGCTGGAAGGAGAGTAATTGGATGCATACCTAAGGGTATTGCGGTAGAATGTCGGCGGGTTGCTCTTTCTCTAATTCCATATCCCGTGACCCTGGGTTCCATTTATGTTTTTTCAAAAAACTCGCTCGAATCCGCCTTACAATTATGCAAATAGAATTGTATTCGCGAGTAACGACAGCTTTTGTGTGTATTTATGGGAATTTAAATAGAGTACCTCACACATTAACACGCAATCGTCTTATAAAGCGTTATGTTCTGTTGAAATCGTATTAGGGGATTTCGTTTGAACCTTTGAACATAATGCTCAGCCATTAGGTACGACCCAAGGCTTGAACGTTGTATGATTGAAGGGGTAATGTTATCCGATTTTGATAGACAGACAGGTTTACCGAGGTCAGGAGCGTCGAGAATTAAAAAGAACATATTGGCGTTTTGCCATCGTGGATATAACTATGTCCATTCAAAACTTTTCTGATAAATCATCCAGTTAGTTTAAGAAGGTGCGCATTGCGTAACGGTTATTGTCAGGGTGTGCTGAGATCAAATCCTGGATAGATCCATTGATTGCTACACTGATTTTGAGTGAACACGACAGTAATGGCAACGAAGAGGTAACACCATAACCGCAAAACTCCAGAACCACTGCCTCACCACCAGATGCAATTTAGTGTTCTATGCAGGATGCTCAGGTAAGTGTTTGTTGTAATGGTTATCGCCGTAGGAAATGGACATGGCTGTTGGTGTTTTCCTAATATAAGGTGTGTGCTAGACGCTTCTACTTATAGACTCGCCGAGAACTATCTGACCAACTTCTTGGCCAATCACTGGCAGTACTCTGCTGCTGATATTGTTATTTATACTGGCTGTTCTGGTCATACCTACACACATTGCCTTCAACCTTCGTGGACGACGGAACATAGGATTATATCACTGCACCTTTGACACTACGTAGGATTCCATAACTCAGGACTTATTCACTTACCAAACGATTCTATAGCTTAGGACTTACTTACTTTAAGTCATTTTCAACTGGCCAAGGATGGCTGTCAGAAACTTAACAATGGCGAACCGAGAATAGTTTTTGGTTTGGTTTGTTGGATTTTACGGCATGTCAACCCTTGTTGGGTTATTTTATACCGAAGACGTTTTGTTTCTAGTCATTTTTATTGGCAATTTTTTAATTAAAAAAAATCTCGGGAATAAATCTTAAAAGAAAATCATTAGCAAGAAAAATAACTGTAACTTTATTCTTTACTTCCTATTTTAACTAAATAGTTAAATTAGGAAAATTTAGCAATGAAAAGCGGGAGTGATGGAAGAGTACCTTTCACGTGTTTTCTATTTTTCGATTATACTCCATTCTGTTTCAAATCGTTTTATTAGCATTCTTATTTAGTTTCATTAGCCTTTCTAATTCAAGATGATATTTAATTACATTGAAACTTAAATACTTCCACCCGGCGGATGCATATACTTGCTAGTTTTCATAATATTTTTATATCTAAAATTTTTTTTTTTTTTTTTTTTTGGCGATTAATACTGAATCATTTCGAAAAAGCATTTAATTCAAATTTTGTCAGTGAAAGATGTGAAATATTTAGGAATGCAAGTAGTTTTTAGGAACACCAAGGAGTGAGAGAGAAAGGGGTGAGAGAGGAGTAAGGAAGGGGCTAAGAGGTGATATATTTAGAAATGCAAGTGGTTTTTAGGAACACCAAGGAGTGAGAGAGAAAGGGGTGAGAGAGGAGTAAGGAAGGGGCTAAGAGGTGATATATTTAGAAATGCAAGTGGTTTTTAGGAACACCAAGGAGTGAGAGAGAAAGGGGTGAGAGAGGAGTAAGGAAGGGGCTAAGAGGTGATATATTTAGAAATGCAAGTGATTTTTAAACTTACTAATGAACTGTGAAGAGATCCATAAATCGATTGATTTCTAATATATATATATATATATATATATATATATATATATATATATATATATATAGAGAGAGAGAGAGAGAGAGTCATCCATAGACGCGTGTTTCAACTTATCAAATCTATTCAGTGTAGCTAGACATGTGTAAGCTACCTACAGCGGGGATTGAAATCCGATCGGTTCAGTGTCTGTCCGTAACCTTAACCATTAGGCTGTCATCACTTACAGAATGCGAAGGGGATTTTAACTGTTTTAAATACACACATCGCTTTGTATGTAAAGGACGTCATAGAATGCTCCATCCCTTATATATATATATATATATATATATATATATATATATATATATATATAGGAATCAGTGGGAAACTTAAAATGAATGGCGATTTGCGTGCATGTGGGCCTCAGTTGAAAGTTAAGGATTTTCTTTCCTTTAGAAAAAAAAATCCCACACGGTGGCAGTCAAGACAGTTGAATTGATTCATTTATTCCACCGGCCTTGAATTCGCCTGAAGCAGGGACACCTTAATCCGGCGAAACAATCACACAACTCTTGGTAAATGTTCTAACACAGAACTGCCAAACTCACAAAGACGTTCAGCTAGTTGTAGTCCCGATATTCTCTACCAGCGGTCCCCAACCACCGGATCGCGACCCGGTACTGGGCCGTGGGCCATTAGGTACCGGGCTACACAGAACGTTTGAATTTAATTTCTTTTTTTTTTTTTTTATTGAGTATCAGTCTAAATGTTGATGCTTTATTTTGTAATTATTAATATTATTATTACTAGAACAAAATAAAAAAACACCCTCCGGGCGATGTAAAAATAAATTTTTGAAACATATAGTCTGATGGGTAGGAGTAAAAAATTCAATGTCAGCGAGTTTGTACCCTAAGTAAGTAAAATCATTCAAATTCATTAAAGGATTAAAAATAAAATAATTTGAAATGTAAACTTTAAATATGTATTAAAATAAAATAAACTATATATAGATATATAATACCAGTATTTATTAAAACTTGTTTTAAAAAAACAATGAGGACCCTCTAATGTTGCATGTTCAAATTTTGAGTGTATTTATTCTATGTTATGACGATTTTGGGTAATGTGACGTAAGCAGTGACGTAATTTTTGTTACAGACAAAAACCAGAAGCGAATCTCCATTATTAATAGGGATTTGATTCACTTGTTCACTCTTTTATATAGAAATGATCAGTATTGTCACTTAAATCGAGTTTTTTTATTATTATAATTATTTCTTATTAGAAAGGATTTTCATTCTAAAATAAAATATTTTCGTTTACAGAGATATTGTTGATTATTAATTCATGAACAAAAGGTTGTTTATTGTCTGTTGATGTTTGCATTTGACATAAGACCACAGCGGAGTATTTATTATTAGATTACGTCATTAACGATTATCGAGCAATATGAAGGCCGGAGCATATGAAGGCCGGTTCGTGAAAATATTGTCTTAGATGAAACCAGTCCGTGGCGCAAAAAACAATGGAAACCGCTGTTCTATACTATATATTTCTAAAGATCACTCTACCACAGGCGCCCAAATAGCGAAAACATATCTGTTTTGTATTAAAGCTTCAAGTTTCGTGCACCAAGTGAGAATCACACTCATGGCGCTGATAATTGTAATAATCAAAAATCATTTTCAAACCATAGCTCTACGGCGTAGTGTCTATATGTTCTTAAGTAATAAAAAGAAATCAAGAAAACTGATGAGGACAACTGTCCGAAAAATCTAAATCAATATATTGATAGTCCTGTTTCTTAATTATACAATTGTTATCATCTTTCAACATCCGCTGGTTAAAAATTAGACCGTCCAAATTGTCCAAGATGGAGTGCGAAAATGTAAATCCACATTATCTGGTGTTGCTTATCTGCAACAATATTCTTATTTCTTATGAGTGTCATAACTTTAGCTAAATAATGAATCATTCCGTTTTTATTATAAAAGAAGAAAGGGAAGCAAAAATACATGCTACACAGTAAAAATACAATAAGAAAGAAAGAGAAAGAGAGAGAGAGAGAGTAAGGGAAATATAGAGTGACAGGGTGTGAGCACGTGAATGCGGTAACGCTAATCTCTTTCTATCGAACATAATGAAAAGAAGGAAGGAAAGAGAGAGGGAGAGGGAGAGAGAGAGAAAGAAAGAAAGAAAGAAAGAGAGAAAGAAAGAAAGAGAATGAGAGAGAGAAAGAAAGCGTTAAATCAAGACTATTATACTTTTTACATATTGAACTATTTCGTAATAGCTCTTAAGTAAATTTATCAAACGATTTGATAATTAAATTATCATACTGTGGTATATCCACATATATTCACATATTATCGGAATGTTCTTCGACTAAAATTTGTTTTTTTTAAAGTTTTGGGCACCGAGTGAGAATCAAACTCCCCACACTAATAATAATAATGATAAAAAAATGTTGGCCAACTGTTGCTCTACGACGAGCTCTCTCTCTCCCCTCTCTCTCTCTCCCTCTCTCTCTTTATGTCTTCTAAAAAAAACAACAACAACAATAATAATAATAATAATTATTATTATTATTATTATTATTATTATTATTATCCCAGCAAGAAGACCAGACCTAGTGTTGATAAACAAAAAAGAAAGAACTTGTCAACTGGTGGATTTTGCAGTGCCAGCAGATCATAGGGTGAAGTTAAAGGAAAATGAAAAAATGGACAAATATCTGGACCTTGCCAGAGAACTGAAAAAGTTATGGAATATGAAAGTGAAAGTGATACCAATTGTAGTTGGTGCACTTGGAACAGTCCCAAAAGGATTATAAAAGGGTTTGGAAATCAGAGGAAGGGTTGAAACCATTCAGAACACTGCACTGCTGCAATCTGCCAGAATACTCAGAAAAGTCCTGAAGACCTGAGGAGACTTGCTGTCACTCAGACTCCAGTGAACTACCATCAGCTAACACTGATATGAAAACTCAAAAGGAGTAAATAATAATAATAATGATAATAATGATAATATGGAAATCGGAGGAAGAATTGAGACCATCCAGACTACTGCACTGTTGCAATCGGCTAGAATACTTAGAAGAGTCCTGGAGATCTGAGGAAACTTGTTGTCACTCAGACTCCAGTGAAATATCATTAACTAACGCTGATGTGAAAAACTCAAAAGTGAAAATAATAATAATAACAAAGAATCAAGAAAACCTGTACAAATCGAGAAACAAGATATTTTTTGTTCGTGTTACCATGAATATTTCCAAAACATGGGCCGAGATTTAGCCCCACATGGCACTCACGTTAAACGAAGCCTTTTCTTCTCGGTCCAATTCTCGTTTTCTATCTACTCGCTCCGTGATTTTAACCTTATTTCCTTCGCCCTCCTCTTTACGAACGAAACACGTGAGGCATCGGCACAGACAAATAAAAAGCGACAATTGCATAAATTCTATTATGCTTTATTGACGTCCAACGCGAACACTTGCTTATTCGATACCAATTGTCTATCAACGAGAGGTGGGAAAACTCCGCTCGCTTTCACTAACTCGCAACCGATTACAAGAGAAACGTGAGATGCGCTGAAATAAATTGATTTATGATATTCAGATCGAATTTAATTTAGCCGAATCGAACAAAATGGGTTTATGAAATTGGAGAAGTAGAATGCCACCCCTAATAAATTTCTGTGAGGGTGGGGACGTTACCGCTTTACTTTCTAACGAAAGTGTGTGTGTGTGGGGGGGGTGGGTAGAAGGTGAAATTTCTTAAAAGAAATGAGAAGGAAAAAACCCTTTGAAAGTAGTTGGTCACAGAATACGAATATAAATTAGAAAAATAATCATATTTCAAGAATTTACTTCTTTTTGTTTTTGCCATTAGGCAAATGATGGTCTAGTTGTTTAACAGTGGAATCGTAGAGAATTTTTTTTCTTTTTTTTTTTTTTTTTTTTTTTTTTTTTTTCTTTTTTTCAAAATAAAGCACAGAATAAAGTTGTAGAATTCGGAAACTGTGGAATCCTTAAGTCGAGTCAAATGACTGAGTGAAATTTCCAGGAATTAGATTAAGCAGTTAATTGAATTTTAGAAGCATTTTAGTTCATTTCCATTTTATTAAAAGCATTGAAAAGAGTTAAAATGACAACTGTGCCTCTGTAAACGGGAAAAAGCAGGTAATGTAATCACATATGACAGGTGAAATATCTGGTATGCTTTTCAAGAGAAAGATTAAGTTTTTCCCCTGTTCAGATTTCCTTATGAATTGCAAACGTTTAGATTTTATCAAACACACTTAGAAAACACTGTATGAAAAAAACGGATAGACACAATCAACCAGGCTGATAATAGTCTTTTTTTTTATGTTATCTCATAATATTTTGTCCAAATTTCTATAATAAGGAATTGTTATCTATCTATACATATATATCAATCTATCTATACATATATAAAGGGCAGTTGTGTGTATGTATATATGTCCGGAGGAAACTATGAAAATAAAACAATTAGCAACAAAGTAAATATATTGAACGAAATTAAAAGACAATTTGCATCTTTTTTCGTCCCGTCGAAAAGATCATAAAAATTCAATAGAAAAATATGATAGGAGAAAATGTTGTAATTTAAATAATTTTATTCAATAAACAAGCAACTGTGGGCTTTGCATAATGAGTCCCTTATGCTAGGAATTAACAAAGGCACAAAGCCGGAAAAAAGGAAAAATATACTAAGTATGAAAATTTTACAGTAAATATAATAAACAAATTTCTTACTTGAAATCTGAAAAAAATAAATTTAAACAATTTCTCTTTTTTTTTTCTTCTTGTCTTGAGACTGTAGACAAATCTTATATTGGGCTGCTGCCGTTTTCCATTTGTTGACTGCTTCAGTTTTAGTAACTTTTAGGGTTTTTTTTAATCCCTGTTTTACAATAAAAAGAAATTTTGGCAAAAAAAGGCCGATACAAAACAAAGTGTCAAATAATTTAGACTCAAATTTACTAATCTTTAAAGATATAACAATGTTTATCTCTTATTACATTTTACTTAGATCGGCTTCAAACGCCGGTATAATAAAAAATATGTTTTCTTAACTTATAAGAAAATAAATCGGTTTCAAACCGAATTTTACTTGTATTCAATTAATTTAATAATTTTAACTCACTCTGTGAGTAATGTACTTTATCTGAATTTTCAAATAAAGCAATAATAATATCCAGGAAAACTATGTCAAAATACTCAATATTTAAACAATCTCCGTCTTTCCTGGAATATAAACAAATCTAACGTTGACTCTTAATCAACGTAGACAATATTTACTAATAATCGAATATAAATTTAACTCACTAAGTGAGTGAAAGACATTATAAAAAATGACAAATGATTTAAACATTACCAGGAAAACTATGACAAAAACAATAATTTTGTCAATCTTCGTTATTCCTGAATTTTTAATATATTTAATATTGTCTATAAAAGTCAACGGAGACAGGAAAAATTCGGAACCGATCATTCTAAAACCAAAGTCCTGTCT
>CM042144.1:104538508-104581008 GCA_023376005.1 Doryteuthis pealeii | reverse complement strand
CAGACAGGCAATGTTGCAGAGGAAGAATTTTAAAAACATCAAATATTGTTTGTTTGTTTGTTTATTTGGATGGTTGGTTGGTTGGGGTTTACGGCATCTGAACTTTTGCGGTTAATTCTACAAACAATTATGTTTTTCAAGATTGTATAACTATTTATTTATAATCTTTATAAACAACTATAGTTTAGGTATTTTATGAGAAAGTGCGTCCCGGTCTCCTGTCCCAAAAGTTGCTGCCCTGTGACTATTAAAATAATGACCCCAGCTATGGTGTTACTTGAAAGAAAACAACCAACTTAGGGCGTTAAATGTATTTTTATATTTGTCGTAATTCTTATTTATTTATAGAAATTTGTCGTAATTCTTGTTTAGATATGAATATGGACATCTATCTATCTATCTATCTATCTACTTCAATTTGTTAATTTTTTTTTTACTTTATTTGATAAATAAATAAGAATTACGACAAAAAAAGAGAATCCCCCCCTAAAATACATTTAATGCCCTAAGTTGATTGTTTTCTTTTAAGTAACACCATAGCTGGGGTCGTTATTTTAATAGTCACCGGGCAGCAAGTTTTGAGGCAGGAGACCGGGACGCACTTCCTCATAAATTACCATAGTTTAAAGTAAGTGTTAAAATGAATAATTTAGTAGATAGATAGAGAAATAATTAACTGATGTATACATAGATGGAGAGAGGAAGAGAGAGACACAAACAGACAGAGAGAGACAGACAGAGAGAGTGATTGAATTAACTGATGTATAGATAGATAGATAGAATCCACTGATGTTTAGACAGGCTGGTAGGAACACAGGATCTGATAGATAGAATGTAGAAATACTGATTGACAGATAGATAAATAGGAACAAACTGAAATAGATATGAATGGTTTATATGGTGTTCAATAAATGCTGAAAAAAAAACGCATCCGAACGAAATTGTTATAATACTAAATGAAATTATTTATTGTTTAAAGTAAGTCTTCGTAATATGAATAATTTATATACGATTATATGCTTTCAAATATTCCCATCTAATACTAATAACTTGCAAATAAGGAAATGTAATTCACAGTGGGTAAATGAGTTAGGTTAAGACAGTTCTAAATGACAGTTATCTCTAGACTGCAGGTTCAATCCTGGTCAGGGTAGCAGTAACATAGAATAATAATTAACACAGCTTAATACCTCTACTCCAGCTATGGTTAGCGGAATAAGAACAGGATATCACCCTGAATTGAATAAAGGGTTAGGTTCAAAGTTCTGCGATGGCTCCCGATTAGGACAAGAAGGTTCCCGATTAGGACTAGAAGGTTCCCGAGTCCGAAAAGAAGGTTCCCGACAGTGAGAAAGTTCCCAAATCCGACAAGAAATATCTGAAGAAGGCCAGAGGGCACAGCAGCCGAAACGTTGTACAGATAACAATGAAGATGAGAGCAATAGTCGAATAATCCAAATAATACTAATTATCAAGCCTCATCTCAAAAATTTCGAGAAATGATTCACAATCGTTCTAATCTAGTACACACTTCATGTTTAGTTACAATATCGATGCTTCAACTCTTTGCCGTTAATTGGCGATAGATTTTAATCGGTTTGATTTCTTTCGCATTCTAAAACCGAATAACCGTGCAAACTTTCCATTTGGCAGTAGCATCAATTGACAACTCCAGCAGGAGCAACTGCCAAGCCAAGACTATGCGTGGCAGTGAGGGGCTAGCAGGGGCAGGCGCATGCACAACAAACACAACAGTGTTGTCAATAGTCGAGCAAACAGTTTCCCTTCGTCCCCAGGGCTTTGGAAGCCTTGCTGTTGGGATGTTGTTTTTTTTTCTTATTTAAAAACGTAACAAAAAGTGTTTTTTAGGGAGTGGGAATCTCGAACGTAGTAATGGCATTAAGTAAGTCAATGTACCACTGCTTCTACTGGTTCTAAGACACTGTTAGGTAGACCTAACGAGTTTCTAAAGAGTTGCCCCCCTTTGATCAGTAAGGGACTGACGGGAAGCCGGATATGGGAATTATGCCATGTTACTTTGGACTGGGGTTTGAGATTGTACAGACGTGCATCAGCACGCTTGAACTAGTGACCATACGCGCCAGCACGGTTGGGCTAGTTAAGTCATTTTAGGGTAGAAGCATTTTCTACCGTGTTAAATGAAGACTGACTAGCAGAGAGTCAGCTGACAAGGCCACTGGCCCCATGTGTGAACACACACATGATAACATAAAGGACGGCCCATGTGACGATCACGTACATAATACACAGAGTTGATTTTCTATCCCAAACCATCCGACTGTATTCCCTGTCAGTGAGAATAAATAAAAACAAATATTGTTATATGTTAAATATATTTACTGTTTTATTATCATTTGATTTTTCCTACATCTCGGGATGTAACAGACACCAAAGGTGATATTAACGAGAATGCTTTCATTTATAATTTAGGGATGAATGACACGTACTCAACATTTGAAGACCCTTTTTGTGTGAGAGTTATAAGGGAATGAATGAATTACAATGTGCTGAATTACACAAGACATGAATTTCAATGTAATGAATTTGACAGTGCAGAAAGATTTTGACGATGAAATATCATCATCATCATCATCATCATCAGATCGTGTTGGCAGCATTGATATGTCCATGACAATCTCTCGTCAACCATACACTGCAGCCTACAGAATTAGCACAGAGGTGATCAATGTCCTCGTTGGACGGCCCACACTGGCTTGCTCATGTGCAGGTTTCCAGGGAAGGGCGTCTTACTCGGATTATTTGTGTGATAGGCATCAAGTGGCCATACAGCTGCTTTCTTGTGAGATGTATTTTCCACTATTTGTTTAAGATTTCATGCAGTATTCGTGTGCAAATTCCACCTGGCTTATTCTTTAGGCGCTCTGTTAAGGTCCTAGTGTTGCATCCGTACATTATCACTGATACAACTACAGCTTGAAAAAGGGCCACTTTAACTTATCAGTGATATCAGATTTCCATATGATTTATAATCTGTCTACAGCAGTTCATGCCTTAACTATTAATGTGCATTAACCTCGTTTTCTGACAATTAGTTGTGTACGAAAACTTTCAGCGGAAAAACGGATCTTATTAATTTTAGGTTTGGTTTTGGTTTGGTTTTATTTTGTTTTACGGCATATCAACCTCAGTGGGTCATTTAATGCCGATAAAGTTTTGAAATAAATCAATATTTAATGGATAATACAATTTTGTTTATCAACTCATGTTTTTCTATTTAACCCATAGATGGACCCTAACAGGTACTACCACTCCGGGCCAGAGTGGACCTGGGAGCAATGGTGATGAAGCAGTGCTCCACATTCCCCAAACCTGGAATCTCACCATCAGTTTAACGTCATTCCCAGGATATGTAGACCCTCAGTCACCTCCTTCTAGCACCCATATGATAAAAAGGGGTTGGGGCTTGCCATAAGGGCAATAGGGTTGGGAAAAACATATAGGTGCTAGGGCTTGACGTGACCAGCCGATTGATCGGAGGGGACCTCTCCGACCGCCCGTCTAGCCCAAGATAGGGCCAAAGTGGAATATTGCAAGTCATGAACTGCTCATCCACCTGGGTTCTAACCTTAAGCATCACGGGTCGCCACGGGTCGCCACGGTCGGCCAACAGGTGACCCCATTGGGGAAATCTTACCCCTCTGCAGAGGTGCAGTCGGTGCATTTTAACACCCCAGCCGAAAGGGTGATATCAATTTTAAAAGTACCCTTTAGAGAGTCTTATGAATGTTTTTAACAATTACAATTAGTTTACCGTATTAATATTTACTACGTACCCCACATATACGGGTTAGGCACAAGGCCCTATTAATGTCGGAACACGCACAAACCGAAGCTCATGGGAGGCGGGTGCAAAAAATGCGTTGAATCCGTCGGCGTCCCCCTCAAGGGGTCACCTCAGGCACCGAGCAATAAACCCGGCCCTGTCACTTTAAATCGAGGGGGCATGTATTGCCTGGGGAATGATCCTCTAGGATCAACGATGTTAATTCATGCGGTCCAGAGCCGAACCCACTTGACCCTCTAGTCGAAACCGGAGTTTCTTGTAATCATGTTTTCTATTCATTCGTAATTATTTTTCGGTGATAGTTCTGTTGCCAAGTTTTTAATTCAAAAGATAAACATATTTGAAGAAATTATTTTTATCGGGAAGTAAGTAAACTAAAATTGGCGAAGTGGCCCATTGTCGGTATTGTAGGGACCGTATTTGTTTGGTGAGTGTGTAGTTGAAGAAGATCCGAGTTTTGATCCCCACAATTTAAATGTATAAGACTACGGAAACTTCATTTCCGTAGAAAAAAGAAGAAGATCAAATTTATAAAAGAAACCACTTTATATACAAGATATTACAATTAACATAGTGATAGTCAATTGTTCTTTCATTGATGTGTTTGTTGGTAGTTGTGTTTGCTGAGAGCGTAAGTTTGTTTATATTTGTGCATTTGGAGTTGTCAAATTTGTAGCAGTTTTGATAAAACAATGTCTGTGATTGAAACTTGTATCGTATTGAGTAGGAGAGAGAAAAATATGAAACGAAAAAATAGACGGACCTGTTGAGTCGTATTTTATGTTTTCGGACAGCGTCTTCTTCCCATTGTGTCGAGTTGGGAAGAGCGTCCGTTCCAACTGTCGAGTTAGGAGCATCAGCTCCAACTCTGTCGACTCGGGAAGAGCGTAAGCTCCCACTCTAAAGTTTTTCAGCTCTATGGGCCTTTTTATAATTTTCTTTTGTCATTGTCTACGTGATCATTAAGTTAAATTTAATATTGGAATTTTCAAATATCAGCTGTTTTCTAATGATGTAAATATCGGATGATTTTGTAACATTCCGATGGCGTACATATTTTCAATGGAATTTAAACCATTGTTTCTATTGTTGCTAAAATATTTCCAAACTAATATTTATTCGATTATCTTTTGTTTACATAATTCTAAACTTAACTTATACAATTGTAAAATTACTTGTTTCAGAAAACTTAATTATTTTAATGTATCCAATTCCACATGCACGTAAATAGGGGCCAAATTCCCCATAGTATCAACCAAACAGTGGGGGAGTCTATTCCCTTTTTGCTAGCGCTAGACCAGGGAGATTTTTTTCTGACGTAGAGTGCCACACATATTAATTGGATCCCTATTACTTTTTAAGGTAGTATAGAAATCCTTATGGCGATCAGTACAGCTGATGGCCTTGAGAGTGAGTGAGCTTGACCTCACTCTCACCTTGCGTTCTGGGATGATCGTGAGAATCGGAAGTGATAGAAGCCCTTCCGGTTTAAGGTGTAAGGAACTCAGTTAGTGAGTTGCAGTTAGTCAGTTGAGAGTTAGGACTGAAGCTAGCAAGATGTGACTCTCTGCGCGCATTTGTCTGGTTCTGGGGATCCGGAATAAAATAACATCAAAGGTAAATCGAAGTCTTGTTGTTATTACTAAAAGCTAACAATGACACAAGGCTTCTGATAAGAAATGGTCCCCAGCAGAACCAGACACGGAATCCCCATACAAGAAGACCAGACGAGACCTGTAGAAGATATACCAGATCCGGCCAGAAGAATAAAAGAGGTATATAACATACCGCCAGCTTCCCACTTTACCGCACATATCAGATTACCCAAGCTCCGTTACTCTTTCACTGGGTTAGCGAGGACTGGTATCGAACCAAGAACCTTGTGATTAAAAATTTTTTTTTAAAAAACGCGTTCGGCGTAGAATATCCCAACAAGGATTGACATGCCGTAAAATCCAAACAACCAATAAACCAACCAACCAAACGAGAGATAGCTCACACACCTACTGATAAATGTGGAAAACAGATGTGAAAAAGTAAAAAAAAGAAAAGAAATTCAAAGTTTATGAAGGACAATGTTTGACAAAACGACACGATCTTAGTGATTATGGCTTTCATAGCCGTAACATCTAACACACACAAAAAAACAAAAACAAGAAAAAAACGAAAAACAATCATGGCGGATCCATCCGTATGTTTGCAAGAGCGCATGCGCACCCCGAATGCTTCACTCATTAGTTAAGCATTTGCCATATTGGAAATTACTTTTAGGTCGATCCTGAAGAAATGAAAAAAACAAAGAAAAACCACTTCAAATTTGTTAGGAAGCAAACAAAGAAGAACGGGAAAAGAAGTTAATTTATATCGGTTATCTAATGGAGTTTCGTTAAGTCTTCTTTGTTAAATTACATCAATATCACTCTCATGCCAGTCGAATATGAATAGCTGTTAGGGCATTGATTTTAAAGCCTTAAAATGTCAGTTATATATAAAAGACAAAAAAATGAAAGAACAAAACAAAGAATTATTTGGAGTGTTGACATCCTTTCAATAATCTAGTATAACAGCGTTGGGCAGCAATCTGAATGTTATAGAGTTTCCGTTTCTGAAATTTCGAAACTTTTTTCAATATACGTATGTATACGACTTAGAGAGAAATGTGGCAGGAACAGGGAACGATGGCTAATTATTCATTTTATAGACTTGAAGGAATCGATAAACAGGATGGGACAAAAGTAACAGGGTATTCCATAATGTTATACAATTAAAAGATGGCGTAATTGTTATCGTTGTGGACAAATGGGCCCTGCGAGTCAAGTTCGAATGCGAGACGAGACTGTGGATTGAATCTAATCCATCCACGCTATAGATAAATAGCAGTGTGGATTGGGCTATCCAGAATAAGAACAGGGAACGATGGCTAATTATTCCTATTATAGACTTCAAGGAATCTATAAACAGGATGGGGCAAAAGTAACAGGGTATTCAGTAATCTCACATCAACCTTTAACAAAAACAAAGTCCTTGCATAGACCATATACACTGAATATAACAACTATCTACAGATTAAAATTTGTTAAATAATTCATCTGATAATTTCCCAACATGCCCTGTTAAATAATTCTTCTTCTTACTTTTTTGTTGAAATAATCGAAATTCATCTTAATTTTTTTCACACAATTGCAATATTTGATGTGATTAGGCAATCTTTTCCAAAAATATATTTGCTGATGTTAACACCTTTCCGTCCACTAAGGACGATGGCGTAGTGTCCTTCATCCCTATTACTCCCAATTCAACTCTGACCCGGAGTGGTAGTACCTGTTAGGTTTCCATCTATGGATTAAATAGAAAAATGATTTTAAAATGTGTTTTAAATATTGAGTTTAAAAAAATTGAATACTAATCAAGAATGAATGAAACAAAACATATTTGGAATAATGTTAAGTTTTTAAGGGTCATAATTGGCCAGTTGATTCTAAGTAGAGAGTCCTCCGATTTGGATCCTTTGGTAATCCTCTCAGGTAGAGAATCCTAGGTTCCTTCGTCGATGATTCGAGTAGACTGAGAAAACGCTTAAGTAATATATCAGCCACGCAGTATAACCAGCCATTGGCTAAGGAATAGATGACATGATCTCGCCTAGTCTATAAGTATAAGCAGGGAACTAACACACACCTTATATCTAGCCAAAAATAAATAGGGCACCTCATTTGGTGTAATGGTTAGCAAGCTAGATTAGCAGACCATTGTTAGTGAGTTCGATTCTCATTGGGAGCCCCATACTTCTGGCCTTGTGCCATACCTAAGCTAAGCTTAGTAAATAACTATATCTAGCCAAAAATAAATAGGGCACCTCATTTGTGTAATGGTTAGCAAGTAGATTAGCAGACCATTGTTAGTGAGTTCGATTCTCACTGGGCGCCCCACACTCTGGCCTTGTGCCATATTAAGCTAAGCTTAGTAAATAACTATATCTAGCCAAAAATAAATAGGCAACTCAGGTTGTGTAATGGTTAGCAAGCTTGATTCGCAGACCATTGTTAGTGAGTTCGATTCTCACTGGGCGCCCCTTACCTCTGGCCTTGTGCCACATTTAAGCTAAGCTTAGTAAATAACTATATCTAGCCAAAAATAAATAGAGCACCTCAGGTTGTGTAATGGTTAGCAAGGAAGACTGGCAAACTATGACTAGTGAGTTCGAGCCTCAGGGGATGCCCCTTACATTCGGCCTTGTGCCATATCTAAGCGAAGCTTAGTAAATAACTATATCTAGCAAAAATCCAATACATAAGAAAACCAGTCAATTAACCAACCAGGTGACAATGACTTTTAAGTGAGTTTGTTTTTTGTTTTTTGTTGTTTTTTTTTAAATAGGCTATTCGCTATTTGCAAACTTTATTACATTAAAGTAAAATATTCTAATATTCCTTTGATATATTCTTGATAAGTCAAAAGCTTCCGTATTGAAACTGACACACCACGTAGATTTGTCTAATAAATATTTATATTGATTTAAATTTGGACCATCATAAACAGTATTTATATTTTTTTTTTAAAGCGGTAAATATTTATACGATAGTTTATTAAATGGGTTTATATGCAAATTCTCTAATTTGTATTCTGTCATAGTCAATTAGTTTTATAGCAAAACGGGTTTCTTGATTTTATATTCGTTTTTAATTTTAAACTAAATATTTCAAAAGGTATAAGGTTAAACTATTTTAGGAAGTTAATTTTGATTATTCATTCCGTTATGTTTCACAAAAAGAATTAAAAAGAAATAAATGACTGGTAAGAAAAAATATAATTGATTTAAACATCTTTTTTTTTTTAGATAAACATTCAAATATTCATTCAATATATCGAATAAATATGTCGATTCAGCAGGCTAATGTTGAAAAAAAACCCAAAAACAACATATCTATCTTCCCCAAGAGCTATGTTTTCAACAGGTTTCATTGTCTGTATTTACCCATCCCCTACACACGAGCAGGGTGCGACACAAGCAGTGAAGCTGATAGCCTTTTGATTTAGTGCATCCTGGGACGCACATATTTGCTTTGAATGAGTCCCCGGGAAAATTTATGGGTCCCAACTAAAGCCGTCTAACTCCTACATTGTAGTTCGTTTCTAAGAAACTATCGAAATGTTTTTACAGTTAGCTTGAAATGGTGAGGGAAGAAAAAAGAAAAACACTGGGACGCATGGATACGATTTTACTGTGTCCTTTTACATTTTTGTGCGTCAGGGAGCGGGACGCGTACCCATCAGCATCTCTGCACAAGTTCAATTTTTTAAGCGGAGTTTAACAGGTTTGAATTCAAAATATTGTTTTCCTTTTCCTAGATTGGTTGTTATACCACACTTAAAGAGAACAGTCTTCTCTACTATTTAACCATAGCTGGAGTGAGAATAGTTGGATAAAACCTTTCCCAAGGGTATTAGCGCATGTGTTTCATTGCCCATGCACTTAATTCAGTGCTAAATGTATTAAGGTATAGCTAATGTTTTTACTGGATTTTTCCATTCCTATATCTTAGTTGTAGATTCTAATTGTAATGACAAATGATTACACCGATAGACTTTGGAAAGCTTTATACTACTTAGAATAATTGATACACTTATTAAGAGTTTATATAATCTAGTATTCCCTAGAGAGTTCTCCAACGGAGAAGTTATAGGGGAGGTAACTTTCAATTACTTATTACACTAATAGTTTTAATTATTGTTTCTTAGGTATTACTCCGTTAACACATTCCCCCGGACTCTGACCTCTGACCCCTCCCTTCTCTCCTTCGCCACGTACCATTCGCTCGTTCAATCAAACCATGCAAAATCATCACTTAAACATTTCCGTTCTAGTCCAACCTCAGCCATTACTTATGAGTGTGTAAAACTTGTAATAATGAGCCACATAAAATTCTTAGTGTTATTTTAAATACAAACGGATCACCCAATCCCAGCCGGAAGACTAGAGCTTGTGTTGATTAGCAAGAAGAACGCTTATCCTTTGGTGGAATTTTACCGTTCCGACAGACCACAAAGTAAAAATGTAATAAAACGAAAAGACAAACAAATGTTTTGACCTTGCCAGCGAAAAATAAAAAGAAACCTGTGGAAGATGAGGATGATTGCGATACCAGTTATTGTTAGTACCCATGTAACGGTGCCCAAGAGTCTGGAGAGGAGACTGGAGAATTGGAAATCAGAGAACGAATCTTTACCATCTGTTACATAGTGGAAACCAATTCTAGAAGTATTAGCAAATATATTCACCCAGCGAGTGCAAGTATTTCATTTTTAATGTAATGATACATATTAAATTAGAAAGACTAATGAAACTAAATAAGAATGCAGATAAAATGATTTAAAACAGAGGAGTTCTAATAGAAAAATAGAACAACTTTAAAACTAATTATTCCATCATTTTCCATCATTCCCGTCTTTCAATGTTAAATTTTTCTAAGTTATTTAGTTAAATTAGGAACTAAATAATAAAATCACAGTTATTTTTTCTTGTTGATGAATTTCTTTTAAGATTTATCCCCGAGATTTTGGTTCATATTCATGCTATTAGCACATGATATATATATATATATATATATATATATATATATATATGGATTCATACCTTTCCCAAGGATATTAGCACTATGTGAAATGCCAACAGCTTAGGAATTGAACTTGTACCGACGGGTCCATATATATATATATTTGAAAATGGTTTTAAAAAGCGTGTGCATTGTGAGATGTTATAATAAATACAATTTCACAAAATTTTTTTATTTTTTTTTATTTTTAATTTTTTTATTTAAAAAAAAATTAATTACGATTAATTTAACAATATTGACATACTTATTAACTCCTTTACATGACATTATTTCTTTAAACCATGACACCATTTCTTTAAACCATAATACCCTCTTAGGATTACGGTCAGTCTAGAACTATTAATAAATATTTAAGGAAAAAAAAAAGAATAAATAATAACAGCAAAAGAATGAAAAAAAAATAGTTAAATAAAATATAATTGAAGCAAAACACTATGCCTTTTATAATTCAAATATTTGATTTATGATATTTAATCTATTTGAAGTTTAAAAGGAGAATGGTTTGTTTTATTGTTTTGAATTTTGCATCAATCCTAATATGTAATTATTATATGATATTTTAATATATAATTAATATAATATTTAATCTATTTAAGTTTAAAAGAAAAAGAGAAAAAAGTACTCATAAAAGATATTTTCTTAAAAATAAAAAAATAAAAAAGAATTATTTATTTTTTCTATCAATACTAATACATAATTTAAGATAATCTTTTATTTACTTATCTACTATAAAAAAAATTTAAATTAGAGAACAAAGGGGTTAAAAAAAGAAAAAAAGAAGAGAAATAACACAAAAAAAAAGAAAGAGAGGGAGAAAGAATAAGAAAGGAAAGTGAAACAAAAGCTAAGTATGTAAATTTTTCTATTAACGGTTTTTATTTATTTGCTCATTTTTGTTTTTGAAATTCTGACATGCCCACACGGTCGCAACATATTGCAACATTTTACCGGATATCAGCCTTGTTCTCAACAAACTTTTAAAAAAGAAAAAGAAAGAGAAAAATAAGAAATTACAGTTGTTCGCCCATTTCATTCATAAAGGAGGAGAAGAAGAAAGAGAGGAAAAAAGGAGAGGAAAAGGAAATAAGAAGAGAATTATAACCATACAAATAAAAAAACATAAGCACGTCATTTCTGAAAATACACTCTGATGATAAAGCTTTGCTTTGAAATCGATTAGACATATAAAACATCCTTTTGTCTTTATTTTTTACGCATTGTATTGCCTTCGAATTTTATTATTTTATATATATATATATATATATATATATATATATGAGATAGCTCTACGCAGTGTTGAAAGTACAAGGGATGAAAACTTTGGTGTACTAATCAACAGACTCCACCCTGATTTTAGGAAATTGGCCAGAAAAATTGAAGAGATCGAAATGAAACTTGCCAGAGCTGAAATGCTTGTCTTGTTTAACACCGCATGCATTAAAGAAAAATGCTACCCATACATATATATATATATATATATATATATATATATATATATATATATATATATATATATATATTTAATGTGTGTGTGTGTTTGGGTGTGTGTATTTTGTGCGCCCAAAATATCTGCAATTGCCAATCTGTAATTTTGTGAGCCAATGAAATATATTACACCCATAGAGTGCAATGTGATTGGGTAATAAATTTCAATATGCTTTTTTATTTGCTTGTATGTGCATCTTCGTGACAGACAATGAATGAGACAAAAAAATAAATAAATAAAAAAACAAAAAAACATTTCACCAAAAAGAAAAGGAAAATGGAACAGTTTTGTTTCACTGACAATCTATTCCGGATATTTATTGTTAATAAAAGGGTTGATTTTATTTTACGCGCTCAACGCAATTTTATATTTTGCCAATACCCGATTTTTCCTCACGTCTTAGGAGTTCGTTCCTATTTAGAGGAAACAGATCATTGGTTTTTGTCCAACGAAATTTGGATTGGTTTGCACATTGGCAATATATATATATATATATATATATATATATATATATATATATATACTATCAATATTTTCTGATGCATTTTCATACCGTTTGGGATCAAATGAAAAGCCATATAAATTTTCCAGAATCATTAAGTATTATTTGACTTCATGAGAGTTCTTCACACCCACCTAAGCTGGTGGTTCATTGGAGGCTGAGGGACAGTTAGTTTCCTCAGGTCTCCAGGACTCTGCTGAGCATTCTAGCTGATCTCAACAATGCTGTTGTCTGGATGGTCTCAATTCTTCCTCTGATTTCCAATTCCTCTAATCTGTTTTCTAAACTTATTATTATTATTATTATTATTATCGTTGTTGTCGTTCACACCCGCCTGAGCCGGTGCTTCACTGGAGACTAAGTGACAGCAAGTCTCATCAGGTTTCCGGGATTCTTTTGAGTATTCTAGCCGATTTTAGCAATGCTGTTATTTTGATGGTTTCGATTCTCCATCTGATTTCCCACTCATTTAGACTCTTTTCCAAACTCTTGTGGACTGTTCCAAGTGCAACAATTACAATTGGTACGACCTTTACAATCATGTTCCCCAATTTTTTCAGTTCTCTGGCCCGGATTCCATGATGTGTTTGTATCGTTAGGTTTGGTTTGTTTTTGTTTTTTTTACGGCATATTAACCTCAGTTGGTCATTTAATGTCGACAACGTTTTGAAATAAATTCATTCTTAATGGAAACTCAATTTTTTTTATGAGCACATTTTTTCTATTTAACCCATATATGGGACCCTAATAGATACTAGCTCTTCGGGTCAGAGTTGACCAGGGAGCAATGATGATGAGAGGGGTGCTCCACAATCCTCAGACCTCAAGAACTGGAACCTCACCATCAGATAGAGATTAACGTCATTCCCAGGACATGTAGACCCTCAGCTACCGCCTTTTAACACATAAATGATAAGAAGGCTTGCTATAAGGGCAGTAGGGTTGGGGTAATCATACAGGTGTTAGGGCTTGACAAGACCAGCCGATTGATCGAAAGGGGGCCTCTCCGACCGCCCGTCTAGCCTAAGTAAGGGTCTAAGCGGAGGATCTCATGACATGGACTGCTCATCCACCAGGATTCTGCCCTTAAGCATCACGGGTCACCACCCACTACTAAACATTAGGTGGGAGGGTCTTACCCCTCTGCAGCGGTGCAGTCGGTGTATTCTAAAGCCTACCTGATCTCACCTGATTGTATATATATATATATATATATATATATATACCAACCCCTCCGCACGAGCGGGATGCGACACAAGGTCAATTTCTTAAGCGGAGTTCAACAGGTTTGAATTCAGAGTTTTCCTTTTCCTAGACTGGTTGCCTAACCTAGTTAAAGAGCCCAGTCTGCCCTACTATTTGCCCATAGCTGGAGGGAGAGTAGGATTCATACCTTTCCCAAGGGTATTAGCGCTAACTGAAATGCAATTACCACGTCCAGGATTTGAACTCGGGGCGACGAGTCCATTTCCCATGACTTTAACCATTACACCACGCGCTTCCTGATTGTATAGGGTTACAAACAGAGCGAAATTTCTTTAACCATCTGATTACTTTTTCCCTTCACAGAACAAATGTTGCTTCCATCGTATTATAACCCAGTTCGAATTTGTAATTCATAAGATAACGCCAGTAGCACGGATATCCATGACAATCTCTCCACAATCGTCTCTATCATTCATCGCCCTCGGGAGGTTCTCTGCGCAGAATCCACTATCCGCGCAGAGCTGATCTAACTAGATCCTTGTTGGACGGCCTGCACAGGCATGTCCATCTGTTGGTTTCCATTAGAGGACGTCGCTTATAAGTTCGTCCTTACTTCTCCAGCAGTGTCCAGCATGTCTTGTTCGTCTCACTCGGATGGTTTCTGTGATAGTGGGCAAGTGGTTGTATAGTTGCTTCCCTATGGGGTGTTGTTTCCACGATTTGTTCAAAATCACACGCAGCATTCTTGTGCAGCTCCAAGCAGGTTTATTCTCCAGGCGCTTCGTAAAAGGCCAAGTGTTGTATAGCGACTTCAGATTCACGACGCTAAATTCGTGTATGTTAGTACTGGGGTTTTCACTGTACCCAAAGCGATGTATGTTAGTAGTCAGCTACTACCGACTACTGGACTTCAATAAACCCTTCTTTATTTTCTTCAGTGTGTGGGTGGTGAAGGCGCAGAGCTTACAATGTGTGCCCGAGGGGTGTTTTTCTGACAGGAGACGTGAAGTGTCCTTTCGGCTGCCGGCTGGCGTCTCTGTCTTGGAACAATTGTCACTTTAACTTGTCAGTGAGATCTGATTTCCATACAACTGATAATCTGTTTAAAACAGATCATGATTTCACTATGTGTGCATTAACATCGCTTTCTGTGGATAACACGTTTCATTTTTCAGTAACCTGCTAAAGACGCGCTCTTCATTTAAATATTCACGCTTAAATAGACACAATTTATGAGAAACATCGTTTAATCTTCCCGCTTCACGGGCTTTGAATTGTAATTTTTCAAATTATCTATTTAAATAATTGACTAAGCACTACGGCTAATTTAATTTCAAATGGACAGAAACGATTAATAAAATTAATGGTTTTTTTTTATCATCAAGTGATCACTATAATAAATGCGATTTATTCGCTTTAATATTTGATTTTAGCACTTTTTATTACTATCTTAAGCAAGGTATATACGGTGGTGCCTTGACTTACGAGTGCCCCAACTTACGAATTTCCGAATTACGAGCTGTCACTGGGTCGGGGTCTGTTAATGAAATTAATGGCGGAATCCCAGGGGCCTTTTACCCTGGCTCAACTGCCCCTTGATTTAAAGGGGCATGGCTAGGGTTTTTTGCCGAGTGCCTGAGGCGCCCCCTTGTGAGGGAATGCGGACGGGATCCCCGCATTTTTTGTGCCCACCACTCCATGAGCAACGGTTCGTGGGTGCTCCCACATTAATAGGGCCTTGTGCCTGGCCCACATACGTGTTAAATACCACTCGGTCAATTGTTTGTTTTGTGTTGAGAGCTAAAATTGGAGGTACGAGCGAGCTTCAGATACGCTTATATGAATAAGTTCACTAAAAACATTAAAGTTTACAAATTTATTACGCCAAAGAAGAATATTATTTGTAAATAGTTTTGCTCAGTCGGTAGAGTATCCACCTAGGAACCACAAGGTTCCGGGTTCAATAACGGCACTCACCAACTTAGAGTATTACTAGCACAGCTTGAACCTGTGCGGAAAGCCTGATACGCAAAAACAAACTCTCTGGTCTAGCGCTAGGGAAAGGGGGATGGACTCTCTCGCTGTCTGGCTGATACCAGCCATAGGTCACTTCGCCACACTAATTCATTACATTATACTTCATTGTTTTTATGTGCCGGGTTAGCTCACTCGGTAGAGCGTTCGGCTAGAAACCACAAGACCCCTAGTTCGATACCGGTCCTCGCCAACTCAGCGTATGAGTAGCACAGGGATGTGTGCGGTAAAGTGAGGAGCTAATGGTAGGTGTGGCGCTCCACCCCAGACGCAAAAACAATCTCCTTGGTCTAGCGCTATTGAAAAGGGGATAGACTCCCTCGCTGACTGGCTAATACCGACTTTAAGCCGCCCCGACGACTTTACTTTTTTACTTTATACAATACATATATTCTTTTCTTATTAACATAATAAAAAATTAGAGTGTTTTTATCGAAAGTACTGGAACGAATTAATGTTATTTCAGTTTATTTCAATGAGGAAAATTGATTTGATATACGAGTAAATTGAGTTTCGAGTGGAACAATTAAACTCGTAAATCAGGGTAGCACTATATATATATATATATATATATATATATAATGTCTTTATGCTATACTCCTATCAAAATTGTAGTTTTTTGAGGGTTTGTATCATAAGTAAGCAAAATCATCAAATTTATTAAAGGAGTAAAAAAAAAATGAAACAATTTGAAATGAAAACCTAGTTCTGTCCGCCTCAAATAAAATGTTGCGTGCATCTATTAATTATTAATCAAATAATTCTTTTAAATATTTTGCACATAAATTTTACACAAAATTGTAGGTAAACTTTTTAGTTAACTTCTCGTTACTGAAAAAATGCGAGGGTAAAATAACAATTTTTGAAATTACCTACTCAAATTTTGAGAGTATAACACAGGTTGTTTTTATTCTGTGGATTAACGATTTTAACTATAAATACTCATTAATAGACTTACGCTGACGTAAGCTGCGACGTAGTTTTGGTTGCAGACTGAAATACACCCAATCTCCATTATTATATATAGAACGCCATCTTTTTTTTTCAATTAACGTCATGTTAACCACCGTATTTGATTAGTTGGTCAAAAAGTTAACATGGTTAAATTAATGGATTCTTAAACTTTATATGTGGGTCGTGTGAGAATCAGAAGCCGTGAAAGAATCCAAGAGAAATGGCTGGTTAATAACTTTATTCTCCGTTTGAAGCGGGATATCAACGTTTCTACACTTTCACTTGGAATATTTGCAATAGAAAGGGGCCCTGATATTGGAGTCAAAACCTGATTTTAACACAAAGTGAAGGGCTATAAACAGATTACAGTGGCCTGTAATGGTTTCAAGGTCGAATATATAATAGCTGATTTTAAGACAGATTTTCAGCTGAATCCAAAAATCATTCTAATCAGATTGTAGCGTTAGTTTGTATTCGCCTGGTGGAGTTGTCTGCCCCTTTTAGTTTGCTGGGTGCCCGCTAGGGCACCATATAGTATTTAAGCGCCGGTTTCAAATCCTTTCGCCCTCTTTTCCTGCTTCAGCAACTTCGAACCACATGGGGTAGATTCTATCTAAACCCTCTCGTGGGGCTCCGCCCCCTTACATTACTGTAAGTCCTCACAGCATGGACTATTCCTAGTCTCATGTCTGCGCCTTTTATTGTATATCTGTATCATTCATGAATGTGTCTATCTTTATTTGTGTACTCTTTTCTATGAACGTTGTACCAACTGTTATCCATGTGCTGTGTTATTAAATGTTTGTCTATTAACCTTTGTCGGAGTTATTTGTATCCAAAGTATGTATAACTTTGCACCGTACGTTACAAGATCAAATTTTAAATAAAAGCTCTTACTTGAAATGTATAGAACAGGATTTTAACTATTTGTTTGTGACAAGTAGAGTCCACAGACTTTTGAATAAGTGTTATTATTATGCACAATTTGTTGTGAAGTATTCAAGCACATTTTAAAAACCAGACCTGACCAAACACAGTGAATGGTATTTTTGAATTCAGCATAAAATGGCATTCATAACACTTGGTAAATGTTCGGAAAATGTTGTTTTTTTAACGCATATCAGTGTTATCAGTTATACAGAAGTCTGATCTCACTGATAAGTTTAAACGACCCATCTTCCAAGCCGTAGTAGTATCAGTGCTACTGTACGGCTACACCACTAACCCTAACGAAGCGCTTAGAAAATAAGCTAGATGGAAATTACATAAAAATCATGCGTGTTGTCTTAAACAAATCGTGGAAACAGCATCCCACAAAAACCTTTTACACAAACCATCCAAGAGAGATAAACAAGACATGCTGGACACTGCTGAAGAAGCGAAGAACGAACTCGTAAGTGACGTTCTCCTGTGGACACCTACATATGGACACACTAGTGTGGGTCATCCAGCAAGGATGTATATTGATAAGATCTGTGCAGATACTGGATGTTGTGAGGAGAACTTGCCGGCGCGACTTGATGATGTTGATGATGATGATGATGACTTTATGAGAAAATCGACTTGCAAAGCCTAATCACTGCTGCATAGCCTAGAGGAAGCAGCAAAAGGTATAGGTCTAAATATTTATCTCTCTTCTGTTTTCTTTCATGTTTGCTCCAGTGAAATACTCACAAGGTGTAATATAATCTATATTAATGATAGGGATTCGGTCTTTTTTTATCTGTAACGAAAACTACGTCACTGCTTACGTTACAGTGATTTGAAAAATTAAGTAAATTTATCAATAAGTATTTAATTTATAGTCAATATCATTATTGCATAAAAATATTAAAATTCTATGAAAAATCAATTAATAGTCAAATTTTCACGAAAAGTTCGATACTTATTCACCTTTTAGATGAATTTATGTTTGAAATAGTTTTTCCTAAAACATATTTGGTGAAATATTTTTTTTAATAGGTTGACCCACCTATTTAATTCTTTGAAATCCGAACGAAATATGTGCGATTTTTTAATTTTTTTATAAAGATAAGAGTCTGAATAATTAAGTCATAAATTTTTAGATACGTTTTGGATGTCTCTACTGTCGTAAAACAAAACCAATATGTCAGTGGAGTGGAGTAAATATGATGCTTTTTAAGTAAGTAATTAATTATTTTAAAAATATTAAACATTTTATTTTATTTATTTAATTTTCCCCACTATCTTTCAAAAATTTACTTTTACAACACTCGGAGGCCGCTTTTTATTCTAGTGATTATAATAGATCTTGCAAGGGAGCAGAACAGGCTGTGAAAAACTAATTTTTCTGTGATGCTAATTATAGTTGGTGCGCTTGGAACGTTCCTCAAGAGCTTGGAAAAATGCTGAAGGAATTGGAAATCAGAGATAGGCACGAGAGTAAAAAGACCACAGTATTGTTGAGATCGGCTGGTATGCCCAGAAAAATCCTGGAGACCTGAGGAAACTTGCTGTCACTTAGCCCCATTGAAAGATAACCAATTTTAATAAATGCAAATAATGGTTATTACTTAATAGGAATAGCTACGTGAAACCAACTTATTTGTATTAAATAAGAAGATTTGAATCCTATAATTAGGTGGAATACTCGTGGCGTTATGGCTAACGTGCTGGATAGCGATATCGTAGTAAGCGAGTTCGAATGCCAGTCGCGCTATTATGTTCATTTTGGACTAATCCCCTCGATAAAGGTACGGACCATCATTATCCACCCGCTATTGGTTAAATGGTACCCATAATGTTCTTCTGCAAGGTGGCTTTGTAATTAAATAACCCACGATGGTCGATACGTTATTAAGCAACCTGGCCAAATCAAACCATATAATTGTATACAAATAAATTGTATGAAGAATAGTTACTTGAATCTCTAACTGTTTACTAAGGATTATTATTATAAGTTATTATTATTATATTGTAATTATAAGTTACTTGAAGCAATATAACTGTTTACAAAAGTTTTTTATTATAAGTTCCTAGAAATCGTATAATTGCTTGAAATACTTAAACCCACATAACTGTGTATTTGTATTGAGAATAGTTACTTGAAGCTATAATTGTTCGCAAAGTATTATTATTATTATATTATTAGTAGTAGTAGTAGTTGTTTGTAACCATATAATTGCTATATCCCACAAAACCTGACATCCAGCCAACCAACCAACCACCCAACGAATTATCACTGAATTATAAATACAAAATACTTGTACCAGACAACTGTTCTCTCCACCCCCACACCCGTTTTTCTGTTTTAATTTTTTGTGAAATAATGTGTTATTTCTTATTCAACTAATTACACCAATCATATTCAAAAAAAGTGCCATCCACGAAGCAATAATTGAGATAATCGAAGCCCATAAAAACTTTATCATCAATTTCAAAGCGGTCAGTTTCAAAAAAAAAAAAAATCCACGGAAGATTGGAGTTCAGCCAAATCAATTTAGATTTTTTTTTTATTAAAATAAAGATAAATAATCATAACAGGTATGAATCTATTTATAAAGCAATATATACCATTCTGCTTAGTTTCTTACTATGTTCAGTCTCCGTAATGTAGTGGCTAACGTTCTAGCCTGCCACATCGTAGTATGAGAGTTCGAACTCCAGTAACACTGTTCGGCCAAATCAGCATTGATTATTTTTAGATAAAAATAAACAATCAGAACAGGTTTTAATCTATTTATAAAGTACTCTATCCTATTCTCCTCACTATATCTTTATTTGTGTGGGCACCTCATGTGGTGTAATGGTTAGCAAGCTCGATTAGCAAACCATTGTTAGTGAGTTCGATTCTCACTGGGCGTCCATACTTCTGGCCTTGTGTCGCATCTAAGCTATGCTTAGTAAATAACTATATCTTTATCTGTATTCTAATTAGTTAACGAAATTTACTTCTGCTTCTACCAAAGACACCGAACACTCGTGAAGATCTTAAACAAAATAAGTTCGTCCTCTTTTGCCCCCTCGCCACTGTTCTTTTATAATCGGTCTGGCCGAGACGTCACAACACTCATCTCGCCAGCTACGAGACTTACCACTATAAATCGCCGCCTCAAGGATACTCACGATTTTTACCTCCACAACTAGTCGGACTCGTCACATGTTTTTCTTCCGCCCACACGGGCAACATGCCACCCGCTGTCTCTTCGATCGACGGACCGTTGTTGGCTCATCACAGGTTCGTGAATTTTGCCGTTTGCTCTCGCTACATGTGTCTCTATCTATCTATCTATCTATCTCCATGGTGTAGTGGCTAACATGCTGGACTGCGTTATCGCAGTAAACAAGTTCGAACTCAAGTCGCGCTATTAGGTTACTATAGGACTATTGAAGGCATTATTAATATTAGCAAAAAACACGCTCCGGGTGGTGTAAAATTAATCTTTGAAAAAAATTGCCTTAAGGAATGGGAATTAAAAATTCAGTGTCAGAGGTTTGTATCATAAATAAGTAAAATCATCAAATTTATTAAAGGAGTAAAGCAATAAAACAATTTGAAATGGAAGCTTAGTCCTGTACCCCTCAAATAAAATTTTGCCTGCATCTATTAATTAATCAAATAATTTTTTTGAATATTCTACACATGAATTTTACACAAAATCGTTGGTATTTATTTATTTCTAAATTTTTTAGTTAACTTCTTGTTACTAAAAAAAAGGCGAGAAAAATTTTTTTTAAAATTGATTGCAAATTTCGCAAAATTTTTCCATTTAAATTAATGATACAATTTCTTTTAATTAACTTCATAGTTTATTCTTTATTCTATATTTGACGATTTAGAGAAATGTGGCGTAAGAAGTGACTTAGTTTCGGTTACAGACGAATTAAGACCGAATCTCCATTTATTAATAGATTATTTCACACCTGTCCGCGTCTTGGTTGAAATTTTTAAACATTTCCCTCGACTCAAGCCTCTAACTGAAAACAAAATGACCAAGAAATGTGTAAATTCCATGCCATGCCGTTGTGGCAAAGTCGGGTATTAGGTTTCAAGTAATTATTGCCTGCTCAGCAGATTCTCGGTGATGGAGAGGGGCGGACAAACAACTGGCAAACCCTTGTACATCCTTAACAAACTTTGCTGCTTTCCACTGCGAAATATGCAATCCAACAAAAATAAATACCCATACTGACAGGACGTCGTCCAGAATTAAAAAAAAAGTTCCAAGCTTACAAAGATCTTAAAATTGCGTCGTGGAATATCCGGACAATGCTCGTCAGACCCATCTCAAATAGGTTTGGTTTGGTTTGTTCTGTTTTACGGCATATCAACCTCGGTGGGTCATTTAATGCCGACAAAGTTGTGAAATAAATTCATTCTTAATGCATAATACAATTTTTGTTTATAAACTCATGTTTTTTCTATTTAACCCATAGATGAGACCCTAACAGGTACTACCACTCCGGGTCAGAGTGGACCCGGGAGCACATTCCCCAAACCTCCAAAACTGGAACCTCAACATCAGATAGTTTAACGTCATTCCCAGGACATGTAGACCCGCAGTCACCGCCTTCTAGCACCCATATGATAAAAAGGGGTTGGGGCTTGCCGTAAGGGCAATAGGGTTGGGGCAATCATATAGGTGCTAGGGCTTGAAGTATTGCAAGTCATGAACTGCTCATCCACCTAGGTTCTATCCTTAAGCATCACGGGTTGCCACCCACGGCCAACAGGTGATCCCATTGGGGGAGTCTTACCCCTCTGCAGAGGCGCAGTCGGTGCATTCTAACGCCCCACCGACAGGGCGGCATCTCAAATAGACCAAAAACAAGGAGCGCTATAATATCCAAAGAGCTCTAAAAATACAATATCAACATTGCCGTTCTGAGCGAACATCAAGAGAAACCTGGAGGACTTGAACATCCCCCTAGGCAGTTGGCAAGACGCAACCAGAGATCGAATCAAATGGAGAAAATAGATTCGCATGGTATCATAATCGGATACAATGGACAGCTGACTACTACTACTACTACTACTCCGCCCTGTCAGGGGGGGGGGGCTTTAGAATACACCGACTGCACCTCTGTAAAGGTGTAAGACTTCCCCAATAGGGCCACTTGGTTGGTTGTGTGTGGCAACCCGTGATCCTTAAGGATGGAATCCAAGTGGATAAGAAGTCCATGACATGCAACACTCCACTTTGGCCCTTACCTAGGCTAGAGGGGTGGTCGGAATGCCCCCCTCTGATCAATCCGCTATTCATGTCAATCCCTAGCACCTATCTAATAGTTCCGACCCTATTACCCTTATGACTCCCCCAACGCTTTTTATCATATGGGTGCTAGAAGGCGGTGGTTGAGGGTCTACATGTCCTGGGAATGACGTTAAACTCTATCTGATGGTAAGGTTCCAGTTCTGGAGTGCTGGGAAAGATGGAGCACCCCATCATCACCATTGCTCCCAGGTCCACTCTGACCGGAGTGATAGTGCATTTAGGGTCCAATCTATGGCTTAAATAGAAAAATGTGTTTATAAAAAAATTGAGTATCCATTAAGAATGAATTTATTACAAAATTTTGTCAGCATTAAATGACCCACTGAGGTTGATATGCCGTAAAACAAACCAAACCAAACTACTACTACTACTACTACTACTACTACTACTACTATCTTTTAATGTTAATGGATGAATAAGCTTAGATAAATTACTTAAATTTTAACCATTTAGGTGTGGTTTGCTGACATCGAAAAAAGAAAAAGAAAAATGCATTCCGACAAAGTGCTTCCACTTATAAACTGTCATTTAATTAATTCATAATTCTGTCACATCCATTTTGAAAGTGATCAATCATTTTTCAAAGCATTCGTGTTTTTAACTCTGGTTACACACGATAGATGAAACAAACGACAGGAAGTTTTATTCGATGAAGTTAACTTATTAAATAGTCTACAGGGACTAATTAATAAGTTAGCTTGATCAAATAAAACTTCATCTGCATTACTCTATCAAAAAAATTAATTTAATGGTTACAGTGTATAAACACTTAGAATTATACTGATACAAGCATATACATATATACATGTGTGCATATATATATATATATATATATATATATATTATTATATTATTATTATTATTATGTACACAGTAATAACCTACTCGGTTTAACCATAAGAATCTTCAGGGTTGAATCCACCGAATTAATCAAGATATTGATTAATTACAGCCGGTTGCACGTGTGTATTTTTTGGCAATGACGGTTAGTGACAGACTCGCAGTCAAAGAACACTGGGTCTATAATTTGAAAATGAGCACTTTATATTTGTTATATCACTGTCTTATCATTGTGAACCTTGTATCAACTAATCATTGGGATCAATTTTACAGGTAAGTCACCTTTTTCAAATAAATCATATATATATATATATATATATATATATATATATATATATATATACTTTGTTGGGCTACCAAGTTTCTTGGTACAAGGGTGATTCTAGTCAGACCAGTAGTTTGTTGTAGAGTTCAGGTTCCGTATGAGAGCTCAATGTTTAATTTTTATAAACAGAGCACATTTATTTGTGAATAAAAAGGCCTTAAATACTAGGGGTATCGTGATTATGGACCATTTCCACTCGTGGGTATCTGAGGCCCACCGAGTTTCATCAGATCACATTTTTATTTTTTTAAGTTGAATTTGGCTATTTGCCAGTCTGAATAAAATAAAAATGTGGTCTGACGAAACTCGGTGGGCCTCAGATAACCACGAGTAGAAATGGTCCATAATCCCAATACCCCTGATATTTAAGGACTTTTTATTCATATGTGTGTGTGTGTTTGAGGTAAAATTTTGAGGTAAAAGGTAAAATAGTTCGTGTAAAGTAGAAAAAGTCTGAAAAATATTATTGCGTATAAGGAAAAGTGCATATATATTGTTGTGTGTATTTTACTTTAACAACACAACATAAAATATTTATTTAAAAATTTTCAACATCTGTCGAACTTTTTGTTATTTTTTAATAATATCTTTTAACAGTTTTTCTGATTTTTATTTCCTGAAACAACGATTTCATGGATCGGTATATCATCAACTATTTGAATGGGAACGCCCACACCACGTGACGTTTCATTTTTACATTTTTCTTGAATTTCGGTTGCCGAGTGAGTCTTCCAACATCACAAACTAAGGCTCACAACATTCCAATTTGGAGAATTCGGTTTTTATCTCAAATGACCTCAAAACTTATAATTTTCCGAGATTAAAATAATTTTGCTATAAAAAAATTTCAAACACTGCAGTGTTTACATTTAGAGCTAAAGCTTTAAAAAAATTGCTTTTAAATCAAAATCGCATTATATATTGAATGACACTCATATATGTCTATGTATGAATATATGTGTTCTTTTATAAGTATTTGTTACATAACAATAATTATGTGCGTATTTATTGCAGTTAGAGTATTTAATTTAAATAATACTTTTCAAAAAAGAAATTTTAATAAATAATTTACTGTGAAATCCATTTGTCATTTTATATAGAATTAATGTTGATATAGTTTTTAACTTTAATGAGTACCTAAAATTAAGAAAATCTGACATGGGTGTGTATTACATAGTCCGGTATTCATTAGGGATGATTTTATATTTATATACCAATTTTTTTTCGTATGATTCATAATTACTAAGTGTAACTATAATGTACGCCCTGTTACCAGTTCGTATTTTAGTTTTCCTTCTTTACTACTCGTAACTTCGTACGTACGGTGTTTCGTTTGTTTACATACACAGATCTAGCTGTAGCAGTCAGTCTTAGCTAGCCCCAAAATCGTTTCTTGACGTGTTGACAAGTTTACACTTTAATGACTTTCATTCATGAGTTTTCTTTGCGATAGTGACTTTACTATCTTGTTTGCATCGTGAGTCCATTCATATTCTTTCGTTGTAAATAGAGCAGACTAATAACACTGGTTGTAATAATATGTATTTTAACTGGATAACTTCGAAGTAAAATTCTCGGTGAACAAGCTTATCGTCCTTATTCCGTACGATCATTAACTTTCTGGAATACGATAGAACGTTCGACTATGCTGACTAATAGGTCTTTAAATAATTTGCTCTGTGACTCTAACAATAAGAGCACATATTGAGCTCTGCAATATGCGACACGTTTTAAAAAGAACTCCTATGTCGTAAGGAAGATTTCTTGTCCGGATTTTTAGATTACATATATATGTTTGCATCAGTATTTTTCTAAGTATTTATAAACTGTAAACAATGAATGAATATATATATATATGTGTGTGTGTGTGTGTGTGTGTGTGTGTGTATGTATATATATATATATATTATATATATATATATATATATCCAAAAGTCCAGAGAAGAAATCTTCTTTACGACACAAGAGTTTTATTTAAACAAAACCAAATCGCAGTTTGAGAGCTCAATGTGTGCTCTTAATGTTAGAGTCACAGAGCAAATATACGAGTAAAGTAATAACAGACTCAGAGATTTAGCATTATAGTCTATTTCATGGAGCTTAGACAAATAGTCTAAATCTCCCGACTCATCAGATGCAAATGATGAATCGGGAGATTTAGACTATTTGTCTAAGCTCCCTGAAATAGACTATAACGCTAAATCTTTAAGTCTTTTGTTATTTTTTTACTCATATATATATATATATATATATATATATATATATATATAGAGAGAGAGAGAGAGAGAAGGATGGCCCATAAACACTGACACATAATAACTTAATCATTTAGTATGTTTAGTCATACATTTTAGTCCAAGGAAATATATTTTTCGATATTTGTGAAAAAAATACCTCATAGACTGACTCAATTTTCGTGGATATAAAGTTGCACCTTAATTCGAGCACTATGTGACTTTGCTTAAGGTTTCCGGAGTCATATCTCTTATCTGTGCACGAAATTAATTCTTGTGCTGTCGCAATGTCTTTAGCTTATTCAAATATACACATTCCTTTAGATAACTCCATTAAATAAAAGTCAGACAGACAAAGCAGGTGAATGTAGTGGCCATTGGAATTCTGAATTTCTTGAATTTATTTTTTCATCAAGAGTTTATTGTTATGAAAATCATAAAACTTTCAGTTGTATAGTAAAATTCTATTATTTTATTTGTTCTTTTACATTCCAATAAGAGATTTTCAATTTACTAACATTTGAAAAATATATGAATTATAAATATATGAAGTTTTATTCGATCTAGTTAACTTATTAAATAGTCTACAGGGACTAATTAATAAGTTAGCTTGATCAAATAAAACTTCATCTGCATTACTCTATCAAAAAAATTAATTTAATGGTTACAGTGTATAAACACTTAGAATTATACTGATGCAAGCATATACATATATACATGTGTGCATATATATATTATATATATTATTATTATTATTATAATTACACAGTAATAAGACTTCAGGTTTTGAATCCACCGAATTAATCAAGATATTGATTAATTACAGCCGGTTGCACGTGTGTATTTTTTGGCAATGACGGTTAGTGACAGACTCGCAGTCAAAGAACGCTGGGTCTAAAATTTGAAAATGAGCACTTTATATATGTTATATCACTGTCTTATCATTGTGAACCTTGTATCAACTAATCATTGGGATCAATTTTACAGGTAAGTCACCTTTTTCAAATAAATCATATATATATATATATATATATATATATATATATATATATATATATATACTTTGTTGGGGTACCAAGTTTCTTGGTACAAGGGTGATTCTAGTCAGACCAGTAGTTTGTTGTAGAGTTCAGGTTCCGTATGAGAGCTCAATGTTTAATTTTATAAACAGAGCACATTTATTTGTGAATAAAAAAGGCCTTAAATACCAGGGGTATCGTGATTATGGACCATTTCCACTCGTGGGTATCTGAGGCCCACCGAGTTTCGTCAGATCACATTTTTATTTTTTTTAAGTTGAATTTGGCTATTTGCCAGTCTGAATAAAATAAAAACGTGGTCTGACGAAACTCGGTGGGCCTCAGATAACCACGAGTGGAGATGGTCCATAATCCCAATACCCCTGATATTTAAGGACTTTTTATTCATATGTGTGTGTGTGTGTTGAGGTAAAGTTTTGAGGTAAAAGGTAAAATAGTTCGTGTAAAGTAGAAAAAGTCTGAAAAATATTATTGCGTATAAGGAAAAGTGCATATATATTGTTGTGTGTATTTTACTTTAACAACACAACATAAAATATTTATTTAAGAATTTTCAACATCTGTCGAACTTTTTGTTATTTTTTAATAATATCTTTTAACAGTTTTTCTGATTTTTATTTCCTGAAACAACGATTTCATGGATCGGTATATCATCAACTATTTGAATGGGAACGCCCACACCGCGTGACGTTTCATTTTTACATTTTTCTTGCATTTCGGTTTGCCGAGTTGAGTCTTCCAACATCACAAACTAAGGCTCACAACATTCCAATTTGGAGAATTCGGTTTTTATCTCAAATGACCTCAAAACTTATAATTTTCCGAGATTAAAATAATTTTGCTATAAAAAAATTTCAAACAATGCAGTGTTTACATTTAGAGCTAAAGCTTTAAAAAATTGCTTTTAAATCAAAATCGCATTATATATTGAATGACACTCATATATGTCTATGTATGAATATATGTGTTCTTTTATAAGTATTTGTTACATAACAATAATTATGTGCGTATTTATTGCAGTTAGAGTATTTAATTTAAATAATACTTTTCAAAAAAGAAATTTTAATAAATAATTTTACTGTGAAATCCATTTGTTATTTTATATAGAATTAATGTTGATATAGTTTTTAACTTTAATGAGTACCTAAAATTTAAGAAAATCTGACATGGGTGTGTATTACACAGTCCGGTATTCATTAGGGATGATTTTATATTTATATACCAATTTTTTTTCGTATGATTCATAATTACTAACTATATTACGCCCTGTTAATGTTTTTTCTTTATTAAAACTGAAACGCTTTAGCGTCGGCTGTCAATCTTTGAATTAATTTTGTTGTTTTTCAAAACTCTATATCTTATTACACTGTCGGAATTTATATTCATTTTTATTCTTCTTTATATATATATATATATATATATATATATAATAAATTTGCTCTGTGACTCTAACAATAAGAGCACATATTGAGCTCTGCAATGCGACACGTTTTAAAAAGAACTCCTATGTCGTGAGGAAGATTTCTTGTCCGGATTTTTAGATTACATATATATGTTTGCATCAGTATTTTTCTAAGTATTTATAAACTGTAAACATTGAATATATATATATATATATATATATATATATATATATATATATATATATATGTAAGAATGGAAAGGGAATTGAATCCGACAATATGATAATAATAATAATAATAATAGGAAAAATGTAAAAATATTCCGTACACAGATTTTTTTATTTTTTTTAAAATTAAAAAAAAAAATTCACTCTGATGAAGGTCGTGGCCCATAAACACTGACACATATAATAACTTAATCATTTAGTATGTTTAGTCATACATTATAGTCCAAGGAAATATATTTTTCGATATTTATCAAAAACGATACCTCATAGACTGACTCAATTTTCGTGGATATAAAGTTGCACCTTAATTCGAGCACTATGTGACTTTGCTTAAGGTTTCCGGAGTCATATCTCTTATCTCTGTACGAAATTAATTCTTGTGCTGTCGCAATGTCTTTAGCTTATTCAAATATACACATTCTTTTAGATAACTCCATTAAAAAAAAAGGCAGACAGACAAAGCAGACAGAATGTAGTGGCCATTGGAATTCTGAATTTCTTGAATTTATTTTTTCATCAAGAGTTTATTGTTATGAAAATCATAAAACTTTCAGTTGTATAGTAAAATTCTATTATTTTATTTGTTCTTTTACATTCCAATAAGAGATTTTCAATTTACTAACATTTGAAAAATATATGAATTATATTTAAAACAAGAATTTTATGAATAATTTAAATGTTTCAATATTTGTGAGACAGCTTTTATATATTATATGATGAAGGTCTGCAAATAAGACAAGTTTTCACAGGTGAAAGTGAGCTCAGTGCTATTATAGGAGGGGGGTATAAAACCTAAAATTATAAGGTTATGGATACTATATGTACGTTATTCAAGTTTCATGTGTTTCACACACTCTTCAAACGGAAGTGTATTTAAAAGTAACCAGTCAACCGTTTTTAATGCGTGAGGTATGTTCACGTGGTGAGTTCCTCTTTCGCGAGACATTTACTCAAAAAATATATAACGGGCTTAGGTATTAGTGCACGTGACATTCAAATGAAAAATAAATCTTTTCTCTATGGGGGTATAAAACATAGGATAAAATATAGGATAAATTAGGGTCAGCTGGTAGATGATACAGCAAAAATTTATTAATATGTCTACATATATAAACTAATTCGCCTTATACATACATATATATATATATATATATATATATATATATATATATATATATACTACTAGAAAATACGTGACCCGTTGGGTCACCCATTGTGCTCGGTTTAGATTGTTGGAAAAAAATCACATGATAATATTATTTCACTAATTTAAAGTTTTCCCAAACTGTCCAAATAAGTTATTTAAACTGGAGTAAACATTTTCAAATGACCAAAGGAAGAACAAGAGAAGGGTCACTTGGTTAGTTAATTTGTAATTAAAGGTAAGTAGGATTTTAATCATAGATACCCATGACAATCTCTAGCCAACCCTACCCTATCAATCATTGTTCTCAAGAGGTCCTCTTCACAGCATCCACTATCTGCACAGAGTTGGTCAATGTACATCTTTGCTCAACGGTCCACACTGGGGTGCCTGTCTGCTGGTTTCCATACAAAAACATCATGAGTTTGTCCTTGATTCTCCAGCAGTGTCCAGCATTTTACTCAGATTGTTTGTGTGATAAGTGGCAAGTGGCCATACAGCTGCTTTCTCATGAGGTGTTGCTTCCACAACTTTTTTGAAATTACATACTGCATTCTTGTGCAGTTCCCATGTAGCTTATTCTCTAGTTGCTATGTTAGTGTCCAAGTGGTGCAGTTGTACAGTAGCAATGATACAGCTATGGTTGTGAAGAATTGTTGCTTTAACTTGTCAATGAGATCAGATTACTATATGACTGATAGTCCATGGAAGACCATGTCTTTCACTATGCATTGATTAACATGGCTTTCTTTAGATAAGATATTACTACCTAGGTACGTTAATTGTAACACCAATTTCCAGGTTTTATCATCGAACGTAGAGATGCCTCCTTAATTTTAAAAACACATGAACTTGGTTTTATCGGAGTTCACATAGAGGGTGATGTTCCATGCTGCATTCGGTGCAGAATATTGCCTGCTTCTTGCCTTTTTTAAAAAAGATTATTTATAACATCTAATGATGTTTACTTATGCAGTCTAGGCATATTATAAATATATATGGTGCTAATATATCTCCAAGAAAATATATTTAGTATTGTAAAATAATGGGTGCAAGAAAAATAAAACATTTATTGCAAAAACACAGACATAAAATGAGGGTTCAATTTATTTTATTGTAGGAATTTATGAGGAAATTGTTCTTCTTTACCCATGTAGGAAGTTCATAAATAGCACGGTTCGAATTTTCAGAAGGCATCATGTAGCGTTTTTTAGGGCAAGGGGCCAGAACGCATTAATGCGATATGCACCAATATGTTTCGCGCGTTGATCCCCCGTACCAAGATTTTTTTTTTTTGTACATAAACAATTTAATGATGGAACATATGTAAAAAAAGATAATTCACTAATAAATCGGTTTTGGAAATAGGGCATCTTAAACATTGAAACTTAAATCTCGTAAATAAGAAAAAATATGTATCTTTTTCTTTTTTGTTGTTGTTTTTTAATTGTTAGATTATTTTCAAAAGAATTTTATATTAAAAGTTCCTATTGTCTACATTTTTATTTTATTTTTCAGGGATTTTTAAAAAATTATAAAATGTAAAATAAATACTTTTCTTTAATGTACAGCAAAATCGTATTTATTTAATCAAAGAAAATATTGTATAAAAAATATCTTGCTTGTGTTCTGGGTCCATAAGTTAATAGGTTCGAATCCGTGACGCATGTATGATTTTTTTATAATTATATATTAACATTACCGACAAAAACTTAGTTACAATAAAAAGGCATTGGTTTGTTTGTGTGTGTGTATTATTTATCTCATACATTTTTTAATCTCAAAACAATCTTAAATCGGTTAAACTTGCAAATCGTCGTCAAAATTAAAACGGAAACTTATTTGGGGATATATAACAGTTGTGAATTAACTTTTTTTGCAAATTCTGTTACGGTTTAGGGGTTAAGGTAACTAAGTTTTTGTCGGTAATGTTAATATATACTTCTTATAAAAAATTTTGCGAAGTTTAACCCACAAATCTTGATTTTAAAACAAAATAAGCTGATTTGAATTATTTCGCAGCTAAATTTATTTTAATTTTTCGGAAAAGAGAAACAAAGACAATTTATCTACTTACCAAATAAGTTGATTGATTCACTAATTTAAGATAGATAAATTACCAAAAATCAAGGAGTTAGTCAGCAATGTATTATTTTAGTTTGTTTTAGTTAAACGATGGGGGGAGTCAACGTTTGCTCATTTGAATAAGATCCCATCACATTTAAATATATAACTACTTTTTTTTTACCCAACATGAAATATTTTAAAGTTTAATAATCATGTTAAATTTGACTCTATAAATTAATAATTAAAGTAATTTAAAAAAATCTATTTTAAAGCCTGATTTACGCCACTTTATTAAAAAAAAATTCTCTTTAGCCTGGAGAAATGAAAGGGGGTGAATCTACGTACGTAGGTCCTAGGGTGTGGGCGTCAGTGCTGATTTTTCAGTTATTACAGGCACTCTCACTAACTGACAAATACAGAGTGGGAGGAGAGTTAACTTAACTGACAAAGCGAGATGGGAAGAGAGACAGGTAATCTCCAAGACAGGGATTGGTCGGTCGTTGACTTAATTGCTAATTACGCCTAATTAAAGCCAATTAAACTGAATTTTTTTTCATACACTTTGTAGTGCTAACACCAAGGAATATCTAAGTATAAATATTGTGTCCATAACATAAATAGAAAAAAATCCTTTAGCTGGAGAAGGTTGATAAACTCAGCTTTAGTATAATGATAGATTATAGCTAATATGAGTGCTATATTTATAAGTAAACTGTGTAATGCTGAACTATTTTACGACTTGGTTTAGGCTAGACGGTCGGTCGGAGAGCCCTCCTCCGATCAATCGGCTAGTCACACCAAACCCTTTAACCTATATGATTATCCCAATCCTATTGCCCTTATGGCAACCCGAACCCTTTTTATCGCATATCTACCAAATAGTTCTGGTTGAGGGTCTTATTGTCCTGAGTATGACGTCAAACTGTATCTAATATTGAAGTTTCAATTTTGGAGCTCTGTGGAGTATGTATTAAATCTTCATCGCTCTTACTCCCAGTTCACTCTGACCCGGAGTGGTAGTACCTGTTAAGCGTTCCATCTATGTGTTGTATACCCACTTACCTTGTATATAGAGAGTTCTTCCTATTACTTACTTTTCTCCGGGAAGTGGTTATATCTTCAGAATATTTAAGTCTTTATCTGACTTTCTGGCTGGAGTAGCTGGGGTAATTGTCTGGTATCTTCCTTCTGTTGTCTTTTTCTTCATTTCTTCTAACTGGTCTGGTTCTGTAGTCTGTAAGATACAGGTCTAACTTAGTGTCGCCAATGTTGCCATTAGTTCACTCAGAGACAACACAAGTCTTATATTTTATACGATTACATTTTTTATTCAGATCCAGAAGTCGAAACCGATACGTGTTTGCATCACATCTTCGATCTAACTGACTTAGCGATCAAAGCTCTGAGCCTTATTTCCCACAATGAGTGTGTTACCGGAAAAAAAGCTTACTTAAAAGTTATATACTATCAATCATCTAACTCTAAGGATTTTGAATTTTAACGACTTTTAATTCTACACTAACCGTCCAAAAAACAACAGTTTATAAATCTACAACATACGGGTTAAATATAAAAAATAGTACTAACAGGTACTATCATTCGGGATCAGAGTAGACCTGTAAGTAACTACACAAATATGCTACGTACAAATATATGACCATGTTTGAGTATGGAAGTGCGTGGTGTAATGGTTAAAGTCATGGGAAATGGACTCGTCGCCCCGAGTTCAAATCCTGGATGTGGTAATTGCATTTCACTTAGCGCTAATACCCTTGGGAAAGGTATGAATCCTACTCTCCCTCCAGCTACGGATAAATAGTAAGGCAGACTGGGCTCTTTAATCTTGGTTAGGCAACCGTTCTAGGAGAAGGAAAACTCTGAATTAAAACCTGTTGAACTCCGCTTAAGAAATTGACCTTGTGTCACATCCTGCTCGCGCAGAGGAGTTGGTAAATACATATATGACCATGTTTGATGAAAATTAAATTAATTAAAAAAAAAACTGAATGCTTACGAGTCTTCTTCCTTTTTCTTTTCCTATAACATAGAGTACGTCTTTTATGTCCATTAATTTCCTTATTCTGTGAGTCATCAGTCCATTTTAGGAAGGGTCCAGAGTATCTTGCGAGGGTAAATTTCACAGGATTTTTTTTCGTTGGTAAATTTTTATGAATAATTATTCAAGTTCTTCGATCTAACTATTCCATTCATCTCTTTTTGATGGCAAAATACTAAGCTTAACACCCAGTGAGGATCGAACTCACTAACAATGGTCTACTAATCAAACTTGCAAACCATGACGCCACGTAAGGTGCCCTTCCATTTGTTTCATAGCTTCCGTTTCTAAATTCCACAGAGCTCAGACGACAATGTTTCTGGTTCGATACTGGTACCGACCAATTCAGAGTAGCACAGATTGGCTAATACCGACTTTAGGCCACCCTGACGACTTATATATCCAATAGTTGTGGATGATTCTATTTGGGATCATCTATATCACTTGTATATCTATAATGCATATACCTATAGATTTATACAAGGATTGTTTCAAGTTCTTAAGAGATAATTGATAAATTAATTAAATGCAGAGTAATATTTACTCTTCTAATAATAGAGAAAAACTCAACAGACCGTTATTTGGCTATTATAAATTTATTTCGGCCTGTAACTCCAAACAAGTGCCCAGTCAGGTCAGATAGCCATCATACAATGGAGAAAAAATATATACTAAAATGTAGAAAAAAACTAAAACACTCTATTTTTTTCAATGGACTCTTCCTTTATTTGAAAAAAAAAACACATTAAAAAGCACAAAAAAACACAAAAAAATACACCCACATAAATAAATACATATACAGGGTGTTCGGGATAAATTTGACATATTTATATTTGGTTATTTTTCTCCGTAGGTTGGAGGTATTGACGCACACTACGCATCATTTAAAAGCTTGGACCGTTCTTCATTCATCTACGTGATGGCAGATAGGATGGATGACTGGAACCCACCTGAATAATTGGAAGAGAATTACTTATTATTATTGATATTCGGTTTCTTATCAAACTAGCTGTTGTTGGTCACTCTTCTAAGTATTGAATAGGATCATCGCTGCTTAACTTCGGTGATCGAGTGAGAACTGGTGCTTTCAACGTAACTTGACCGTAAGCCCGAACCCGTCCCGAAAAGGATTTTGCCTTATTAATGTAGAATGTGTGCCTCATTGAAGTGATGACCCATGCTTGTGTCCTTTTGCCAAAAAGTAAGCCACGCTTGGTGAATTAATACATCAGTGCCGGTCGATAGCCCGAATAAAGTCTCTAAAAGTTCTCGTGAAAAAAAAAATCAGCAAGAAATTCATAGACATTTTATTTTTATTTTCTATATAAAAAAAAATTCTCTATTTTTCTCCTTTTTTTTTTTTTGGCGATAAGTAAAACTTTCTCCAGAATTATATTTCTAAAAGGTTTTTGTAAGCACGTATGTTTTTTAATATATCGATGAAGAAATAAACATTTTTTTTTTTTTTTGGGGGGGGGCGTTTTTAAAACTGATGTTTTGTCGAGTTATTCGGTTTCGTTTATTTTGGTTACGGCATATTAACCTTCGTGGGTTATCTAATGCCAAAGCCATCGTTGTAGAATTACAGTAGTGGTACTATCAAATCCATAGCCAAGGAATGAGGAGGTTCCTACTTTTTCCCTAGAGCACGAAAGTAAACGCAATAACGCAACTGGAGTTCGAACTCGCATACTACGATGTCAAAGTCCAGCACGGGGAATCCTCAATGGGGTCTTTCAATTTATATCGATTTTTTTAATGCAGATATTTTTTTTTTAAATTTGTGGGGTTATTACATTTCGGTTTCAATTTCTTCGTTTAATGGCATATCAAGCTTCGTGGGTTATCTAATGCCAAAGCCATCCTTTTATGAGAACAGTATCAGCCATACGGCGAACGAGACTATCTCATTATCACTACCGCTAGACCAAAGAGATTATCTCAGTGTCTGAGGTGGAGCGCCACACCTACCATCAGCGTCTCGCTTTAGCGCACAGATTCCTGTGCTACTCTTACGCTGAGTTGGCGAGGGCCGGTATCGAACAAGGAACCTTGTGGATTCCTGGGCGGACACTCTACCAATTGAGTTAAACCGTCCATTTAACCCATGTCTGTGGGATGAGGGGGTTTATACCTTTTACCTAAGATATTAATCCTAAAGTAATCGTAGAAGAGGGACTGGAGATTGAAATCGCTTTCCACGTTGTAGCAGTTTCACGCGTTACCCACTACACCACGGGAAGTCCACCCGATGGTGTTATTCAATATACATCAATTTCTTTTTCTTGTGTGCCTTATCTCTTTCATTTCCACAGGGCACTCATTAATTTTATTATTTCTATTTATTTATTTTATTATTCTATTATTGCATATGATACTACATTTCTCCTGCTAATTGGACTCTTTACCCTTTGTATGGCACCGGTCTTCGAGAAAGAAAGTTCTGAATCCAAAAACTCAGTTCTATGGAATAACAATTGTTGGCCTTTTTTCGTCTACGAGAGACGATGGAGTAGTGTCCAACTTTTTTTAGGGGACTACGTAGCCTGGAGGATGAGCTGTTGCCCAAGCAGCAAATCTCCCTTTTCCACACTGCCGCTGTGATCCAAAGGTAAGGTAAAGAACCAGTGCAGTTTGGCAGTGGTAGTGTCGAGGGTTGCTGGGTAACACTGGATTTCAGCATCACACCACCTTAGGGACTTCGGCTCATGATTTGTTTTCGGGTTTTACACCCCTAGCATTTGCTTGGGATGAGGTAGAGCTGCTAGGCAACGGAGGTTTTGTGTCGGACTTTTCCTTGACCTAGATGGGTTACCGAACAAGGCTAAGAAGCCCCTTCTAACCTATATCGGGTGCTCTAAATGTATGTCCTTATGCCATACTAAGGTAATCGGAAACGTCATATCATAGAGCTTTATCGTGGTGAAATGGTTAAAGAACTACTTTGAGAATCATTAATAGTGAGTTGTGAATTCGATCATCACTGAGTGCTATACTCTTATCTTGTGCCATACCAAGCTAAGCTTCAAATATATATAACATTACGGCCCCGATTTAAGGAATCTGTAACGTTATTGAACTAATTTAAGAGTATTAACGTTACGGCTCTACTTTAAGGAATATGCATAATGTTACGGGCCCCAATTTAAGGAGTATGTAACTTTAAGGTCCGAATTAAAGGGGTATGTAACATTATCATCCCAATTTAAGGACTGTATAACGTTACGGTCCTAATTTAAGAAGTATACAATGGATCTAATTTAAGGAGTATGTAACGTTCAAGCCACAGTTCAAGGAGTATGTAACGTTATGGTCTTAATTTAAGAGGTATGTAACATTATGGATCCAATTTAAGAGGTATGTAACATTATGGATCCAATTTAAGGAGTATGTTACATTGCGGCACCAATTTAAGAAGTATGTAAAGTTACTGACCCAATTTAAGGTGTATATAATGTTACCGTCCTAATTTTATGAGTATGTAATGTTACGGCCCCAATTTAAGGAGTATGTAATATTATGGATCTAATTTATGGAGTATTACCAATACGGCTCTAACTTCAGATGTACTAACGTTAAGGTCCTATTTTATGGAGTATTTAACGTTGCAGCTCTAATATAAGGAAGATTTAACGTTACCGTCATAATTTTATTTTAAAATTACGGCCATAATTTAAAGAGTTACAGACACAATTAAAGGAATGTATAACATTGCAGGACCAAATTAACAAGTATGTAATATTACGGTCCCAATTTAAAGAGTGTGTAACATTAGGTTCCAAATTTAAGGAGTATCTAACGTTACGACCACAATTTATAGTATATGTAACGTTACGGTCCTACCTTACTTTCATAATTTAAAAAGTATGAGACGTTACCATCCCAATTTAAGGAGTATATAACATTACCACCCTAATTTAATGAGTATGTAATATTATGATTTAAGGAGTATATAATGTTGCGGCCCTAATTTAAGGAGTTTGTAATGTTACGGCGACAATCTAAGAAAATATGTTGCATATGTTACATTACATTACGGAACCAATTTAGAAAGCGCATTGCAGAATAATTGTATACTTATCTTGTATATGTCTTTTTATTTCATTTTGATGATTTCATTCTTCATGGATCCGGTTGGGTCGTTTAAAACCGTTTATGTTTTCTCTACTCTGATATTTCTGTATCTTGTTTCTCTGTGTTCTACTTTTTGTCGGGAACCACTTGGGATGTTCATCTCCGGTCTTTCTTTTTTTGAGTACGCCGGCAGTTTTTAATAACAAACAAAAGACTTGATCTTAGTTTTTTTAGAACTCTTTATTATTCAGACCCAAGTTAAATGGCATCGGAGGACAGATCATCATTTTGCGTCTGTCTCATCCAAAAACCCAACCAAAATTTTCACTTTCTCACTCTCCCTTCCATTCTCTCTCTCTCTCTCTCTCTCTCTCTCTCTCTCTCTCTCTCTCTCTCTCTCTCTCTCTCTCTCTCTTTCGGTTTGGCTATGGCCAATCAGAAGCCAGGGTCAGTTACTTACACGTCTCACTTATTCTATTTTTTTCTATTTCTAGCTATTTCCACACTCTCCCACTCTGGAGTGCGGAGTACCCCTTTATTACCAATATTCCCAGGTTCACTCTGTCCCGGACTGGTAGTATATGTTAGGGTACCATCAATGGGTCAAATAGATCAAAGATGAGTTTAAGAAAAGTGTTTAAAAAAGAATTGATTTTAAAAAAGAAATTGAATGCCCAACAAGAATGAACAAAAAAAAAATTGTCTTCTCCATAAAATAAGCCAAGGGTTTACATGCTATAACATCCAACCAAACATTTAACCCCTTTTGACCTTGTGCCATATTCAGCTAAGCTTATTAAATTTTATTATAATGGAAATAATGTAACTGTCTGTAACCAAATCGACGTCACCACTGATTTCCTTAGTTATTTGAATTATATTCTCAACGATTATGAAATAGTCATCATTTAATCTTAATTAGCTTCTTATCTATTAACAATGTCTCTATTAAAGTCTAGCTAAGTTAGATTTGTCACAAAACTGCCCATTTATCAATGCATTTAAAATCCTGAAATATGTGTTATCTATCTTTAAGAAATAAAGATTTAATTTGCATAATGATTTTAACAAAACTGGGTTTAATGAATAATTATTTGCTGTTACTGATTTATGGTACTATCATATTGTTCTCAAACGTATTAAAAGCAATCCTATATAGAATTTTATGTAGATATCAATTAAAATAATGTTAAAATAACAGTAATATATTTATATTCGTTCTTATTTAATTTTTTTCTCATTTAATATAATATTTTGTCACATTAAAACATAAATACTTTTGACCATGGGGCGTATAACTTTGCTAGTATAGATAATTAAAGACGGATGAAATTCTGTGTGAACGCTCGTTATTATTAATTAACATTTATCCTTGTAATCTCCGATAACTGAGCAATAACTTCTCATAATACGCTTATTATGGAGGCGCGTAGTATAATGGTTATCGTCGAAAGAAATAGACTCGGCGACACGAGTTCAAATACAGGACAAGGCTGCTTGTATTTCCTATAACAGTAACACTCTTGGGAAAGGTATGAATCCAACTATTCTCCCCTTTAGAAATTGGCGTTGTGTGACCTCCTGTCCGTGCAGGACTGTTGATAAACACGTACAGGCATTATTTAAAAACATATACCAAAAATGTTCTACATCAGTATTCGAGTAAGGCTTATATATATTTACCAACCCCTTCGCACGAGCAGGATGCAACACAAGGTCAATTTCTTAAGCGGAGTTTAACAGGTTTGAATTCAGAGTTTTCCTTCTCCTATACTGGTTACCTAGCTATGGTTAAAGAGTCCAGTCCGTCTTGCTATTTACCCATAGCTGGAGGGAGAATTGGATTCATACCTTTCCGAATACTTTAGATATACGCTCCTACATTTGGGGCGCTGGTGGTTGTCTTCAGTGATGTAATCCGCATGGGTCATTGGGAAGTTTCGGGTCTTTCAACATCAGACTTCCCTCGCCTTGCTGACCCTATCAGAGGTGATCAAAGCTCTGATACAGCCACTAACAATAGACGCTAAAAGACGTTTGACTTTTTTTTTTTTTTTTTTTTTTTTTTTTTTGACGGTTGTAGAACTCTAATACCGCTCATCTGATTGGTTGTTGCTAACAACCAATCAAATGCGCGGCACCTTGTATTTAAATGGGATACGTGGCCAGAAACACTTTTCACCGCGCGGATTACGTCCTTTGTCCTTTGTTTTTTCGTATTGCCGGATTATTTTTGTAATATATGGCGAAAATTGGCTGATGTATTTGCCATATGTCATAGACCAAGTACTTTCCGCCCTATCGTGGGCCATCTTCAGAGTATTTTAAAACCGTACAACAATGGGCTATTCCATTCTCTATTTATATAGGTTGTGTTTATTATTGTTGTTGTTATTAGTGTTATTATTATTATTGTCATTATTATTACTTTTACTATTATTATAATTTTATAGTAATTATAGGCATTTTAGAACGTTGGTGCTATTTTCAAAGTTTATTTTGTTTAGTTTTGGATTTTTGTGTCTAATATGCAGTGCTTCTAAGATTTTCAGTCGTTGTTTACATGATTGTGTTTCTATAATGGTAGTGTTATCGTTAAACTTGCAGACAAAAAATGGCTGCATTTTTTAACAATATATATATATATATATATATTTGACATCTAGACCCTGACATCTTGTTGAAGGTCTGTTATCAGTACAACACTATGCCCACCCCCAACCTCAGAACTCCATTAAAAAATCTGCTCTTGTTTTGTGATCCAGATAAAGTGATCAGAACAAGATATCCACGCACAGGTGCAATTTATACTCGAAGAAAATCGGTGAATTTGCCGGTGAAAATGTCGTATCAACTACAAAACCAAATGGGAGTTCAACTGTTGGATTACTTCTTCAAAATCTATGAAATTTGAAGGGTTCGCATACAGAATGGCTTGCTCTTATCCTATTGTTTGGTTTAGTTTGGTTTGTTTTACGGCATATCAACCTCAGTGGGTCCATTTAATGCCGATAAAGTTTTGAAATAAATCAATTCTTAATGGATAATCCAGTTTTGTTCATAAACTCATGTTTTTCTATTTAACCCATAGATGGGACCCTAACATGTACTACCACTCCGGGTCAGAGTGGACCAGGGAGCAATGGTGATGAAGGGGTGCTCTACATTCCCCAAACTCCAAAACTGGAACCTCACCATCAGATAGAGTTTAACATCATTCCCAGGACATGTAGACCCGCAGCCACCGCCTTCTAGCACCCATATGATAAAAAGGGTTGGGGCTTGCCATAAGGACAATATGATTGGGAAAATCATATAAGTGCTAGGGCTTGACGTGACCAGCCGATTGAACGGAGGGGGCCTCTCCGACCGCCCGTCTAGCCCAAGATAGGGCCAAAGTGGAGTATTGCAAGTCATGGACTGCTCATCCACCTGGGTTCTATCTTTAAGCATCACGGGTCGCCACCCACGGCCAACAGGTGTCCCCATTGGGGAGTCTCACCCCTCTGCAAAGGTGCAGTCAGAGGTGCTTTCTAACGCCCCAGCCGACAGGGCGGCCTATTGTTTGGAATGGTCACATATATGTCGTAAAAATGAAATCTACTGACAAAAAGTAAATCAATCATAAATAGCAATTAATTTTCATAAGATCTTATCATAATGGAGAGTCGATATCTGCCTGTCTGTAACCGAATCTACGTCACTGCGTACGTCATAATACCCTCAGGAATTGCATTAGTTTATCAATGTATATTTAATCTCTAGCCAAAATCATTAATACATAGAAGAGATCTTATTTAGTAACGATATATATATATGAAAATCTGTGTTAGATTTGCCTTAAAACAGCCCATGTTATTAGTGAGTTTAAAATCTTGTAACGTGTCTTAGTATTATCTGCATAATTGGACACATGGCCTAGTGGATAAGGTAGTTAGGTTAAGACAGTTCTAAGAGACAGTTATCTCTGGATTCCGGATTCAATCCTGAGTAGAAGCAGTAACATAGATAAATAATTAACACAACTCCTACCCCAGGTATGGTTAGCGGAATGAGAACAGAATAAATAAAGGGTTAGGTTCAAAGTTCCGTGATGGCTTCCGATTACGACAAGAAAGTTCTCGAGTTCGAAAAGAAGGTTTCCGACTCCGAGAAGGTTCCCAAGTCTGACAAGAAATACCTGAAGAAGGCCGGTGGGCATATCGGCCGAAACGTTGTGCAAATAACAATGA
>CM042144.1:104503508-104533508 GCA_023376005.1 Doryteuthis pealeii | reverse complement strand
ATTTGAAATGAAAACTGAGCCCCGTCCCTCTCAAATAAAATGTTGTGTGCATGTAATAATCAAACAATTATTTTGAATATTTTCCACGTCAATTTCACACAAAATCGTAGGTATTTATTTATTTGTAAACTTGCTTACTCAAATTTTGGGTGTATATAGCATAAGAATATTGTGACGTAATCTGTGACGTAGAGCTATGACGTGTTTTTGTTACAGACAGAAATACAGACAATCTCCATTATTAATAGATTTGGCCGGATATTTTGGTGTGCCTAATACTGCCTGTGTGGATCGATGCAGCTTGTATGTATATTTTTTTCTCTGTCTTTGAATTGCTAGTTCGATCCTCAATGGATACCCCATACTTGTGACCTAGTGTCACATCCTACCCGTGGCGAACGAGTTGGGTAAATTCCTACGTTTGGCAAGGGTGTAGTGTTGAACCAGACCGTCGCGCAAAACGACTGCGACAAGGATGGGTTTTATGCATGTGTATCTCACTTACCCCCGTTGGGGGATAAAATAGAATGGTCTCCCTTTTTACATTGAAGAAATGGGTTCACTCAACTCACATGTCGGTTTTCGTCACGTGACAAGGCGAACCCTAGAATCACATTCTTTTACCAACGCAAAATGTTTTTACTCCTTTGTTGTTTACACCTTTATTCGTGTTCCTCGAGACTCTTATGGTTTGGGAAGGGAACTTTTTTTTTATACAATTAGATGTTATATCTTCTTATCATAATATGGATTGTGTGTTTTTCTGTCTGTAACCGAAACTATATTACTTCTCACGTCACAATTCCCTAAGTAATTTACGTCACATTCTCCTGGAATTTATTTTTTATCTAAACCTCAATTATGAATAAAATTGTTTTACATTATAAATACTGTTAGCCTTATCTAAATACTAATAACATGCAATTGTATTTATATTTACAACAAAATAGCGGTTTACAGTGCGAACGGGAAAGCTAATTTTCATATTGATAATAAAAATTTGATTTTAATAAAAATGGGCTTAGTATTATTGATTTCTAATTGATTGGTTTTATCTTAATGAATATGAGCAACAATCTCGGGGATAAATCTGAAAAGAAATCCATTAACAAGACGAAATATCTAATTTTTTTCTTTAGCGTTCGGCTAGAAACCACAAGGTTCCTAGTTCGATACCGGTCCTCGCCAACTCAGCGTATGAGTAGCACAGGGATCTGTGCGGTAAAGTAAGGAGCTGATGGTAGGTGTGGCGCTCCACCTCAGATGTCAAAACAATATCCTTGGTCTAGCGCTAGTGAAAAGGTGGATAGACTCCCTCACTGACTGGCTGATACCGACTTTAGGCCGCCCCGACGACTCTTTTTAACTAAATAGTTGAATTAGGAAAATTCAGTAATGAAAGATGGGAGTGATGGATGAGTAAGTTTCAGTGGATTTATTTTTCCATAAGTTTTCGATTATACCTTCTCTATTTCAAATCTTTTTGTCTGCATTCTTATTTAGTTTCATTAACCTTTATAATTTAATATAATATTCTATAACATCAAAACTTAAATACTTGTACACGAAGGGTGCTTATATTTGCTAGTTGTATTATTTGAGTTGTCTTTTTCCCTCCCCAATATTCCGTGTTAGGTTACCGTTTTTCAGTGCCAAATTTAACAAGGAACCAAAAATCTGAACTGCAACTTTCGAAGTATGATGTCGCAGACACCTTTCTTTTAATAGTATATTATTGTTGTTTTCTGTTTTGATTTTAACCCCTCTATGATCGATATTTGTCGTTAATAATATTATCTTATGACAAGTGTTACTCCATCCCATTCGTGTGGGTGTTTATTATTATTATTATTATTATTATTATTATTATTATTATTATTAAAATACACTGGGTCGATACACTGTTTATTAAAACAGTTTTATTACTACTGCTCATACTAATATTGCTCATACTATTTTTTTTTTATTTCTATGAAAGTTTTTTTTTTTTTTTTCACCAGCGTAACCTGATGGTCTTTCTCTGGAGATTGAGGGACAACAAGTCTCCTCAACTTCCGAGGAGTCATCTGAGTATTCTAGCTGATTTCAACAATGCTGTTATCTGGTTGGTCTCATTTCTTCCTCTAATTTCCAATTACTTTAGTCTGTTTTCTAAACCTTTGGTGAGTATTCCAAGTGCACCCACTACAATTGGTATCACTTTCACCCTCATATTCCACAGTTTTTTTTTCAATCTATGGAATATGAGGGTGAATTATTATTATTATTATTATTATTATTATTTAGAAGTCCACTGAAGGTCACATGTTCGGGGTATTGGGTTATCTTATTGCGCAGTGGGAGTGTCCTGGGTACATAACCTGTTAGAAGGTGCAGTTAGAACGGCAACACAGAAAATAAAATGAATGTTTAGTGTCTGGATCCGGTCGATACACTCTTCATTATTACCGTTATTTCATTCCCAGTTTTAATCCACACTATCATTTCTGCTATTAAATAGAAAAACTCTGTTCGGTAATACAATTATTATTATTATTATTATATTATTATTATTATTATTATTATTATTATTATTATGTGAATTGTGTAATGGATATCGTTATAGGGAATGAACACGGCAAGATGAGTTCAAATCCTAGCCGCAGCTGTTTGCATCTCACATAGCGCTAATACCCTTGGGAAAGGTACGAATCCTACTATTCTCTCTCCAGCTATGGGTAAATAGTCAGGCAGACTGGTCTCTTTAACCCTGGTATGGCAACCAGTTTAGGAGAAGGAAAAAAACTCTAAATTCAAATCAGAGGCCCTCTTATCGTTAGTCAAATATTAATTCCTCTCCCTTCTCCTTTCTTCCTCCTGGAAGTACTATCAAATCATTATTATTATTATTATTATTATTATTATTGTTATTATTATTCAATTTTTAGTTTTACATTCGGGTCTTACAATCCTTCACCGGGTCTTTACCTAAGATCTAAGGTGTGGGAAGGTAGGAAAGAATACATTAATTCTATGTGTTTATGTTTTTGTTTTTTTTGTGGTTTTTTGTTGTTGTTTTTTTGTGGTTTTTTGTTGTTGTTTTTTTTTGTTTGTGGGGGGGTGAAGTTCTGCCTCTTTGGGGTGTCAATTTTCCAATCACATTGATAGAATTATCCTAAGGAAATAAGCAGTTCCGCAAAGAGCATTTTTTTTCTTGTGATTCATATAGGCTGGAACTGCCGTGTACCTTGTCTCTTTCTTAATCATACCCAGGGCGCCCACTATTACTGGCTCGGTGGCATTTTTAAGGCTCCGGATTTTTTTTTCAATTTCTATTTCCAAGTATTTGTATTTACATATTATTATTTACTCCTTACTTATTATTATTATTATTTACTCCTTTTGAGTTTTCACATCAGTGTTAGCTGATGGTCTTTCACTGGAGTCTGGAATACTTATTATTATTATTATTATTATTATTATTATATTATTATTATTATTATTCCTTGTAAGTTATTATTATTATTATTATTATTATTATTCCTTGTAAGTTATTATTATTATTATTATTATTATTATTATTATTCCTTGTAAGTTGTTGTTATTATTATTATTATTATTATTATTATTCCTTGTAAGTTATTATTATTATTATCATTATTATTCCTTGTAAGTTATTATTATTATTATTCCTTGTAAGTTATTATTATTATCATTATTGTTTGTAAAAAAGACTCTGGATATATGCATTCTACGCTTATGCTATTATTTCATTATTGATTTTACTCCATGTTATTGTTGTTTTATCAAAACAATCTGGGTCGATACACTCTTCATTCTTATCATTATTTTATTACTAGTTTTTAACTATATTATCATTGCTGTTTTTCTCGCCAAAACGTTTTTCCCTAATACAATTATTTCATTGCTGGTTTTATTTCATCTTTTTATGTTGGCTTTTTATTATAATCCTCTGCTTACTTATGATACAAACCCTCTGAAATGTTTGCTAGTTAATATAATAATGTACCAATTGATTTATTAATTAATTACTTAGTAACAAAATCACGCAAGACTTTTAAAAAAAGGTTATAAGAATACAAATTGATTTTTAAATTACAAAATGGCCCGAGACTTTAAAAAAAAAATTTCTTCGGAGTACTACCAAGTATTATGCATATCGCGTACACCTGAAGGTTCCAGCATCGAATAAGTTTTTTATTGTTTTATTTGATTTGGTTTGTTTTACGGCATATCAACCTCAGTGGGTCATTTAATGCCGATAAAGTTTTGAAATAAATCAATTCTTAATGGATAATACAATTTTTTTATAAATACATTTTTCTATTTAACCCATAGATGGGACTCTAACAGGTACTACCACTCCGGGTCAGAGTGGACCAGGGAGCAATGGTGATGAAGGGGTGCTCCACATTCCCCAAACCTCCACAACTGGAACCTCACCATCAGATAGAGTTTAACGTCATTCCCAGGACATGTAGACCCGCAGCCACCGCCTTCTAGCACCCATATGATAAAAAGGGGTTGGGGCTTGCCATAAGGGCAATAGGGTTGGGAAAATCATATAGATGCTAGGGCTTGACGTGACCAGCCGATTGATCGGAGGGGGTCTCTCCGACCGCCCGTCTAGCCCAAGATAGGGCCAAATTGGAGTATTGCATGTCATGAACTGCTCATCCACCTGGGTTCTATCTGTTTTATTTGAATTCTTAAAACTTAATAAAAGTCATGAGCCTCTTTGTAACTAATTAATATATGAATGTATCAATTCATATACTTATGTATCACTATCTAAAATATTAATGGATTTTATGTTCTTAAAAACATTTTTTAAGTCGTCGGCCATTTGGTATAAGCAATTAATCTTTATAGTTACTTTTAGAAAAATGTATCGAGTCATTTTTTGATTCAGTAATTAATTTATCTGAATAAATCAATTAATATATCAATATATTAGTATCTAGTTTTAATATGTTATTAACACTTTTAAAAAAGTCTTTGGCTATTTTGGGTCTAAGTAATTATATTTGTATTCTTAAAACCTTTTAAACGTCTTGAGTCATTTTGTCACTTAGTAATTGATTGATATCTGAATAAATCAATTAGTATATCCGTATACCAATATATAAAATATCACTATTTTAATATATACTTAAAATTTTAAAAGATCTTGGGTTATTCAACTAATTTTATTTTATTCTTAAAACTTTTCAAGTATTGAGTCATTTTGGGACTCAGTAATTAATCAATATCTGATTAGATTAATTACTATATTAGTATATTAATCTATTAATAATAAAAATTCGCTACCGGATTTTGTCTGTAACAAAAACTACGTCACTGCTTAGGTCGCACTGCCTAAAATCGTCATAAATAGAATATACTCAAAATTTGAGCATGCAATGTTAGACAGTCCTCATTTGTTTTTTTAAACAAGTTTTGATAAATACATACCTGGTATTATCTATCTATAAATAGTTTGTTTTATTTTAATATATATTTAAAGTTATCAGAACTAAGTTTCCATTTCAATTGATTTTATTTTTTACTCCTTTAATAAATTTATCTTATTTTTTACACCTTTAATAAATTTGATGATTTTTACTTTACTTATGATGCAAACTCTCTGATATTAAATTTTCAACTCCCATCCCCCCAGGCAATATTTATTTTACGTCGCCCAGAGGGCGTTTTTTATTTTGCTAGTATCTATAATAGTAATTGTTTTACATATGTTTATGTGTATTTATGAAAGGAGGCTTTATATGAATAATTATGATATTACGGACTGTTGTTCTCGTCTTCGTTGTGTATAAACACAACATCCAAGCCTTTGTAACCTGGGGCTCTGTTTTAAGTGTGTTTTTTTTTTTTAATTTATTACGTTAATTACCTTAAAATAAGTTATCTTCAGATGGTTACTCATAAATTCAAACGCAGTTTTGGGGGTTAATCGTTAATTCTCACTCAAGGGGGCTCCACGCAGCATAAATATCACCAGACTTATTTAACTTTGTCCGCATTAAATGACCCACCGAGGTTGATATACCGTAAAACAAAACAAACTTCTTAATTGAAAATTACTTTGATCTAGTAGCCTGATTGGACTTGAAATTGCTTTATTTTTCAAGTTAGAGCATTTTAACATTATTTTCCTGTGATATGGGCTATTTCTTTTTATAGATTATGGTAGCAAACACAGATATTGGATCCTTATTATAGTAACACAACCCTTCTCACTTTATGAGGCTATAAAAGATGTTATATAAATAAAAACGAGTCCTTGGCTAGTAATCTACATAGTTATCAATCATAGTTTCTAAATACTAAATATGGTGTTGTCATAGTCCTGTGTGGTATCTTTCTACTAAGACAGATGAATTCTGTCTGAAGAGTTCCTTAAAAATATTTCAGCTTAAAGGATTTAAAATCAGAAAACCAAAAACAAATGTTAGAATCAATTTCATTCTAAATATCATTTTTTTAAAGTCTTCAGGCGTTTAGAAAGTTAGTGATTAAAAATTACATATTTTCCCGACCTCCCACCAGGCCGGATTAATTTTTTTTTTTTTTTGCGTCGTGCTAATTTCTAAGATTTGCTTAGTTATGGCACATGAGTGGGGTACCCAGTGAGACTTGAACTCACTAGTAATAGATTACTAGTTTATTTTGCAAAGAATTGCACCAAGCGAAGCACCCTAGGTACTTAATACATTTTTGTAAAGCTATTTTAAAAATCTTGATTCATTTTGTGACTTAGAAATTAATATTTGAATATATCAATTAATAGATTGATATATGTGGTATTAACAGTTTTAATATATTCTTAAAACCTTTTAAAAAGTTCTTGAGTCATTTTGTTACTTAGTAATTAGTCAATATCTGTATAAATCAATTTATATATTCATATAGAAGTCATACCTAATTTGAAAATCAATTAGTTATCATTAAATAAATTAGGCGTGCATATCGGTTTAAATGTAAGGCGTAAACAACTCGAGAAAAGGTCAATCTCTGTATGTACATTTCAGCCTTGTCGGCAGTCGCCATCTCAAACAGATTGTTTGTCCACTTCATATTCATATAGGTAAAAGCGAGGGAGTCTATCTTCTTTTTCCTAGAGATAGACCAGGGTATTGTTTTTGTGTATCGAGTGGAGTGCCACACTTACCATTAGCTCTCCACTTTACTGCACAGGTTGAAGCTGTGCTACTCAAACGCTGAAATACTGAGAGCCGGTATCGAACCCGGAACTATTGTGTTTCCTAGGCGGATGCTCTACCGACTGAGCTCAACTGACCCTTTCAATATTTAAAATATCAATAGCTTTCACATATTCTTATTTTTTTAAGACTTGGGTCGTTTTGTGATTTAGTAATAAATAAGTATTCTTAATTTTTTTAAAGTCTTAAGTAATTTTAAATAAAATTTTAAATTAAATAAATATGTTAATATATCAATATATTGATATACCGTCAATATATTTACTATATTCTTAAAACCTTTTGAAAAGTTTTTAGTCATTTTGTACCTTAATAATTAATCAATATACACATATATACAGTAATATTTTATAAAAAAAAAAGAAGCTTCGCAAAATGGATTGTTTTTTGTTTTTTTCATTTGCGACATATGTTTCAGATCTTCTGATATCTTCTTTAGGCTATAATTAACCATATTCTGAACAGAATATATATATATATATATAAGAATGTGGGTGTGTGTGTGTGTTTGTGTATAAATTAATGGATAAATTGATGGTGGGAATAAGATTATATTAAATATTTAGGACCTTTTTACAATGAACATATTAAAAATATAAAAAATTGGTAGTCCCTATGGAGAGCTCAATTTATAATAATTTTATGATTATATACAGAGCAATAATTATAAGATTGATGAAGAAGGCTTAAATATCTTAAAGACGAGAATCTTTTAGTTGAAATAAATTCATAACCGTGAACATTGATTACATTTAGTCCTTTTCTTTATAAATCATATATATATATATGTGTGTGTGTGAGTGTAAAATATGAAAACAAATCTGACAATGTGTAGGAAATAGACAAACAGAATTCAATTATAAGTCTTTCTACAGATATAACCCCCCAACACCCGTTTTTCAAAAAAACATTCATATTGGGACAACATTCTTTCCAACTTAAAGTCCTGATGAAGTTTTATTAAAAACCGAAACGTTATAACGTAGACTTCTCCATCAAGAATAAAGTAAATGTTATATAATGTAAATGCTAAGGGTTACAGTGGATAAAAGCCCAAACAATTTCAATCAATTAATATTTCGCCTCTGGGAATTTTTGAGGTTTCTTGAGAAATTCTCAGGGCGAAATATTAATTGATTGCAAATTGTCTGTGTTTTCATCTACTGTATTCCTAAACATTTACTCACATTTTGTCGGATTTTGCCTAATCTTTTATCCCCCCCTTCTCTCTCTCGCTCTCTCACATTCATGCACCCGCGGCACAACCACTACACACACACACACACACACACACACACACACATATATATATATATATATATATTATATATATATATATATATATATAACGAATAGGTATTTTAAAAAAGAAAGAAAGAAAGAAATAGGTAAATGCGACATCAAATTTAAATTTTGGTTGGATTATATTAAAAACATGATGTCAGTTTTAGTTAATTATTATTAATTTGACACTTACAGTGATTAAGTAAAACAACAACACGCCTTCATATGCTGAATTTACACACAAAAATGAAGCATTATTTTTTAAAAAAGGATCGCAAATTTATGCGGCTTTTATAATTATCTCTAAATTTTTTTCTCAATTTGATTGGTTCTCAAAAGAGACTCACGTGACGTCATAAGCCAACACCCAGATCTTTTATCTTATCAAAACGATAAGGTCGATATCAAATGAACAATTACAATTTCTCTGATTTTTTTGTGATGAGACTTGATAATTTGTATTATTTGTATTATTCGAACTATTGTCCTCATTATTTATTTTAGATTTGTCGGGCACTTCTCGCCTTTTTATTGGCATCATCTACATAAAAATTCAGACAGAAATCCGAAATACTATTTCTCTGAATTTTTTAGATGAAGCTTGATAATTTGGATTATTTGGATTATTTGGACTATTGTCCTCATCTTTATTGTTATCTATACAATGTTTCGGCCGATGTGTTCTCCAGCCTTCTTCAGGTATTTCTTGTGGGACTCAGGTGCCTTCTCGAATTCTGGAACTATATTTTCTAAGTTCCGTGATGGCTCCCGATTACGACAAGTGCATTCCTGATTTAGAAAAGAAGGTTCCCGAGTTTGAGAAGGTTCCCGAATCCGACAAGAAATACCCGAAGAAGGCCGGAGAGCTCATCGGCCTAAATGTTGTACAGATAACAATAAAGATGAGGACAATAGTACGAATAATACAAATAATAGGAATAATTACCAGTCTTTCAAGGAAATAAGATGGCGTTTCTTTTTTTCTTTGTTTTTATTTTAAATGTTGGTATCTACTTTGTTGCGAATATTAAAATTTAATAAGAAATAAAAGATTAAATTTATTCATTTGAATTTAGAGACTGCACATTTTTAGAATCATTTTTTATTTTTTTTATTTTTGCCATCTCCTCTCAGCAAAAGTCGACAATGTGATTATCACAGATTTTACAAGTTTAAAGAACTGAATATCACATGGGGGCAACAGATGGAAATAAAGCCAATAATTGAAGATATTCAAAATGTTTATCACACGTGGGACAAAATGCAACGTTGTCTGGTTTATTTCCACAAAAACATAGATTTTGATTTAAAAGGAAAAGAAATATTTTTCGTAGTCACCGGTTTAAAGCTTTTAAAAAATAATTCAATTTTGTATTTAAATGAGTTTGTGGCCTGTTTTAATTATTTTGAGAAAATAATATTTTTTCAAGATTAATGAAAAGAATGATTAAATTTGTATTGACGTTCATTTTTGTGTTCTTTTTGTATTTTTTTGTATCTTTTGTATTTTTTTTGTATATTTTTTTTCGGTGTGTGTCTTTTGTAGGGTGGGGATAGCATTTTTATTCTATATGGTTGAAGATTGAAATATTTGTTGCTGTTAACATTATTGTATTGATGACATATAGGACTCCATCTTCTACCTACCACGAAGCAAAAAAAAAAAGATTACCACACGAGCAGGATGGAATACAAGGCCAGTTTTAGTGGAATCTAACAGTTTTGAATTCAGAGTTTTCCTTTTTCTAGACGGGTTGCCTAATAAAGGTTAGAGAATCCAGTCTGCTCTGCTATCTATCCATAGCTGGAGGGAGGATAGCTGGACGATAATACCTTTTCAAAAAGTATTAGCGTTATGTGAAATGCATCCAGCTTCATCCAGGATTTGAACTCGGGTCACCCTGCCCATTTCTTATGATGGTGACCAACAACACCAAAAAATGAAAGATTACAACTGAATGTAGTTGTTGAAAATACATTAGAATTATCATATCCGTAATCCATTGTATTTTATGACTAATAATATCTACCAGGTAGATATTCGTGGTTGATTTGCCAGGGATCTACAGTTATATACACTGACGGAAAATGAAATTAAAACTATCTGAAAAAAAAATAACGCCAAGTTTGACCAGAGTACAACATTATACGGTCTGAGTACGGTTACTCATATTGGGTACTCCTATTTATTAAAACATTTGCTCGTACTCATTTATATATGCGATTATTTCTTGTAATCTTACCATATCCCCTGTATGTTTCGTATTGTGCAAATCGAAACACAGCGTTGAAATTTTCTTTACGTGAGTCACATTTACTCCAATATAATACATCTATTTGTGTATAATAATACCATATTTACTTGTCTCTAATACATTCTCGTGAATAGGTTGGATCTTATGAGTGCACCCCGATGGACCCCAATCTGGACTCTACCTACGAAAATAGACAGTATCTTTTGAGAAATTAAAACTTAAAACTTGTTTTGAACAAAAATGGACATGTAAGTATTTATACATTTTTCTACTATTTCTAATGCATTCTTATAGTAAAATAATTGCTAATGCATTTTTATGCATTAGAAATTATTTTATATAAAAAGGCATTAGAAATAATTTCATTATAAAAATGAATTAGAAATAATTTTTCAATAAAAATGCATTGGAAATCATTTTTACTATAAAAATGCATTATGAATTATTTTTTCTATAAAATCGCATTGGAAATAATTTAACGATAAAAATGAATTAGGAATGATTTTGCAATAAAAATGTGTTGAAAATGATTTTGAAATAAAAGTGCATTGGAAAGAATTTTACAAGGAAAATGTATTCGAAATCTTTTTACAATGATAATACGTTGGAGATTAATGTACCATAATATTACATATCATTTTACTAGCAAAACGCATTAGAAATTAAAATGCATTGGAAATGATTTAATGATAAAAATGCATTGGAAATGACTTTACTATAAAAAGAAATACATTTTCAGAATTACTTTTTGAAGTAAGAGATTGCTTAAAGCACTTTCCATTATATTTGGATTTCAGCATTACAGGATTATTACTCGTGTATGAGTCGACATTACGTTTCTGCCTAAAATGTCTTAAAAAATGCGACATCTAAACGAGTATATATATTTGATGGATTAATTTTTTTTTTCTGATAAATGCAAACTGTTAGTACTTGGTTTCTTTATTTAATGGCATATCAACTTTCGTGGGTAAATAATCCACGATAGCATAATAATGTTTTCTTTGTTGTTGTTTTTTTTTGTTGTTGTTTTTTCTTTGCTTTTTTCTGTACTGAATGTTAGTGCCAATAAAGGTCACTAATCTACATAAAATGTAAAGCGTGTTTTTACCGGATTAGCAATATCTGCATATGCACTTGCTTTCGCTTCACTATCCATCGTTTCATGGCCACCATATTTATTCTAACGCAGCATCACAGCATCTGGCTTTCTTTGGCGCGCTTTTACACATAACCTCGTTTTGAAACATGTTGGCTGTTGTATGCAATGTCGACCATCACTATTACAAATTGCAACGCATCCAAAAATGCCCAGACGGATTTTGCCACTTTCATTTCAGCTCTTCGCTTCTAGCACTTCTTTTCGCCATGCTTGTAGAACAAAAAGGTACTACCTATGGATGAAGGGGTGAGAGTGCTCATACATTTACCAAGTGTATTAGTCCGAAAACTAAACATACATAGCTCGACTAGAGTTAGAACTCGCTTACTACGATGTCACAGCTCAGCACGTTAGCCATTACATCACGGGAATTCCCCCGAAATTAATTCAAGTTTCGTTTAATTTGATTTAGTTTAGTTAAATCAAATCTTATTATAATAGAGGTTGTGTGCTTGTCTGTCTGTAACCAAAACTATATTCCCACTCACGTGACAGTTCTCTTAGCTATTTACGTCACATTCTCCATTATTTTATTTTTATTTAAACCTCAATTATTAATAAAATAGTTATGCATTATTAATAATGTTGACCATATCTACAATTTATTTACCTCGTATCCCACTTGTACGGATTAGGCACAAGGCCCTATTAACGTGGGACCACCCACAAACCGAAGCTCATGGGTGGCGGGTGAAAAATTGCGTCGATCCCGTCGGCATTCCCCCTCAAGGGGGCACCTCAGGCACTGGGCAATAAACCCAGCCCTGCCCCTTTAAATTAAGGGGACATGTATTGCCTGGGGCGACAGCTCCCCGGGTTCGACACTATTAACTTGTAAAGATCCAGGACCGAAGCCACTGGACCCCCAGCGTTGGTCGGATCTACATACTAATAACATGCAATTGAATTTATATATTCAACAGAATAGCAGTTTGCAGTGTGAACGGGAAGGCTCATTTTCATATTGATATTAAAAATTTGATAAATATGTGTTTAGTATTATTGATCTCTAATTGTTTGGTTTTATATTAATGAATATGTGAACAAATCTTAAATAAATAGATATATCTTAAAAGAAATCCATTTACAAGAAAAAATAATTGTGATTTTATTCTTTATTTCCTAATTTAATAAAATAGTTAAATTAGGAAAATTTGGCAATGAAAGGAGGGAGTGATGGAAGAGTAAGTTTCAGTTGTTCTATTTTTCTATTATACCCCCCCCACCTCTGTTTCAAATCTTTATCTGCATTCTTATTTAGTTTTATTAGCCTTTCTGATTTAATTTTATCTTTTATTACATTAAAACTTATATACATGCACCCTACGGAAGGTGCATATAATTGCTAGTTATTTTAAAATAAATTCTTTCCTTTTTGTTATGTTAAAAGTAATCTCACCGGTATTAAATTACTGCTCTTTGATTTTAGTAAAATACAGTTGCAACAGCGGTCCATAATTATATTGATGTTTCTATTTAAGAAGAAGTAATGAATTGAGAATTTGAATTATATATTTTTAAATAGTATAGAGTGTGAGCGCGAAAACATTTGAATAGACTGAAAATATTATATATTTATAATTATATATATATATATATATATATATATATATATATGTGTGTGTGTGTGTATATGTATATATATGTGTGTGTGTGTATATATATAAGTAAAGAAATAACAAAAGACTTAGAGATTTAGCTTTAGAGTCTATTTCAGGGAGCTTAGACTATAAAGCTAAATCTCTAAGTCTTTTGTTATTTCTTTACTTATAAATTTGCTCTGTGACTCTAACATTAAGAGCACACATTGAGCTCTCAAACTGCGACTTGATTTTTTTAAATAAAACTCTTGTGTCGTAAGGAAGATTTCTTCTCTGGTCTTTTGGATTATATATATATATATATATATATATATATATATATAATGTTATTTTATATGATATTTATATACTGTTATATAGTCATATATTCATAATTATATATATATATATATATATATATATATATATATATATATATATACTGGTTATATTATTTTACTAAACTTATCTGAGTGAAACATCGGGTCAGGAAGATTATATTGCGCCAGGGACTAATATGCAGCAATAGTTTACTTTAAATGAAACAGTAATCATGACAGTTTTTAATGTGCAGATCGAAATAAATATCAACATGACGTAATCATAATAATTTTTCTTTTTTTCCCTTTCCCCCTCTCTCTCTCTCCCTCCTCTCCCCTCTTCTCTCTCCCCCTCCTCTCTCCCCCCTCTCTCTCTCTCTCTCTCTCTCTCTCCCCAGACACACATACGCCCTCTCTCTCTCTCTCTTTCTCTTTCTCTCACATACTATCTCTCACACATGCACACATGCCCTCTCCCCTCTCTCTCTTTCTAGTCTGAGTGAAACACAAGGCCAGGAATATTATGTTGCGCCAGTGAGTGAAACAGTAAACTAAATCAGACCCACGGCAAGCCCAACATATTTACAAAGATCTGTCAAGTTTTGTAAAGAAGAAGGAAAAGAAACATAGTAAAATATGCTGAAAAGATTGTGTTGCGGCAATCCTCGCAGACATAGAAATTGCCTGCCTTGAAAATCAGCATGTTAAACCAATGCATTTACCTGGTGAAAAGCTGGGCATATACTTGGACCTTGCCAGAGAGCTGAAGAAGCCATGAAACATGAAGGTGACGGTGATACCGGTTATAATTAGAGTCCTTGGACGGTCCCCCAACGCCCGGAGAAGAGACCGGCGCAACTGGAGATCAAAGGAAGAATCAAGATCATCCAAATCGCAGCACTTTTTGAATAAGCTAGAATACTTAGGAGAGTCCTGGATATCTGAGGAGACTTGTTCACTACTATTTAAACGAGTCCACAAACAATAAACCATCCTATAAAATGGGAGACATAAAATACTCTGGCATTTTTAAATACTAAAGAATCACCGAATTCCAGACAGGAAAGCAGAACTAGTATGGATTAACGAAATAAAATTAAATTCCGTGGATTTAGCCGTTCAAGCTGACGACAGAATAAACAGGAAAGAAAGCAAAAACATAAATAAATACCTGGATCTTTCCAAAAAGCTGCGCAACATGAGGGTGACGGTAATACCGATTGTAGTTGGTGCACTTGGAACGGTTCTCAAAGGCTTGGAAAAAAGACTGAAGGAATTGGAAACCAGAGAAAGGATCGATACTATCCGGACAAGAGTGTAGTTAAGATCGAATGGAATATTTTGAAGAGTCCTGGAGACTGATGAGACTTGCTGCCACTTAAACTAAATGAATTAATCGTGTTTTTGATTTGGTTTCAGTTTCCTTTATTTTGATGTCATATCAACCTTCGCAGGTTATTTAATGCAAAATCCATCCTTGTAGAAGAACAGTAGTGATAACGTTTAACCCATATATGTGGCGAGTTGGGGGTTCATACTATTTCCAAGTGTAATAGTCCGAAAGTGAACGTAGTAGTGTAACTAGAGTTCGAACCCGCTTACCAAGATCACAAAGTCCACCACGTTAGCAATTACGACACAGGGACTTGAAATGAAAGAGTGTTATATTCACTGCTGTATATAAATTAATATTTTTAATCAATCATGATTATATCATAATAATTGTGTTTCAAGCAGTACCATACAAAACAGCAGCTATACGGCCGCTTACTGCCCATCACACAAACCATTGAAGTAAGATGAACAATACATACTGGACACAGATGCAGAAATAAAGACAGCATCATAAGTGTTGTTTTCATATGGACTCCTATAAATGGACGCACCATTGTTGCCTGACCAGCAAAAAGTTACATTAACCAGCAGCTCTGCACGAACACTGGATGCGGTTTAGAAGACCTGCCAACGGCGATGCCCGATAGGGACGGATGGTCTGAGAGAGAAATAGAGATTGAGAGACAGAGAGAGTCGAGGGAATCTGTTCCATCGACACGCCCTGTTGATGATGATGATGATGATTTTGTTAATAAATTGCAATTTTGCTAAAATAATTCTATTAATAGGTTATAATTGGCTGCACCACTTGGACCCTAACGAGGCGCCTTGAGAATAAGCTGGATGGGGGCTGCACAATAATGCTGCGTGCAGTCCTGAACAGGTCGTGGAAGCAGCACCCTACAAGGAAGCAGCTGTATGGCCACCTGCCCACCATCTCACAAACCATCCGAGTGCGACGGACAAGGCATGCAGGACACTGCTGGGGAAGCAAGGACGAGCTCATAAGCGACGTTCTCCTGTGGAAGCCAACACATGGACATGCTAATGTTGGCCGCCCAGCAAGGACCTACATTGACCAACTATGCGAGGATGCTGGTTGCTGTGCAGAAGACCTCCCAGAGGCAATGAATGATAGGGAAGGTTGGCGAGAGACTGTCTGGGATATCCGTGCTGGTTGCGCAACATGATGATTATGACGTTAGAATGATAAATTATGAATTAAATAATAAATGATCACAATGTTATAATGAATAAATGCTAGAGATAATCTGTTGTAATCTAAGATTTGCCCTGTCAGGTTCTGATTTGTTTGGTCTTAATATTAATTTTCCGAAAATTGTTGATATCTTTGTAGAGTTCGCTAAAGATTGGCTTTATTATTCCGTTGCTGTTTTGAGAAATTGAAACCTTTTTCCACTTTTTATTTGATGGTTGGTTGCCTGGCTGGTTGATGGATATTAACGGCATATCAACCCATCTAGGGTCATTTCATGCCTAGAGTTAACGAAATAATACATGTTGTACACCTATATCTGCACTTTTGTGGTTAACGCTTTTAATGATATAGTATCGGTTCAGCCAATCAGAAACGCCCCAAAATGTATTTAATTTACTATCTAAAGGCGTTGATAGATTCCTACAATTGCTCGCTGGATGCACAAACCAACAGATGATGATTATATAACTCTCTAAGCACCGATCAGCGGACAGGGATTAAAACTGATACTGCATCTTTCTACTTCAAGAAAGGATCAATCGTATGGGAACGTGTTGTGGGATTACTTTTGTATGGTACTGATTACGTTTATCTATTTATTAATTTATTTATTGTATAATTTATTTACTTATTTATTTATTTTTTGTATAATTTTGTTTCTCTCAAAAAGAATAGAATGTCATCAATTTTCAAATAGATCTTTCATATTATTCGCATAAAAAAAGCCGTTCCTGATCAGAGCAAAAGCTTCACATTTTATGAGGAAGTCTTTAACAGCGCAGGATGTTTGATATGTTTCACACAATGGTTGTTGTTCTTGTTTGAGTATAAAGGGGTGTGTGAGTTGTGTGACCAATACGTAATCGGGATATATTGACTTGTTCCTTTCTGAAACTTCATATTTTAGCTCGCAGCCCAAAACAAAAAAGTGACTGAGTGGCGGCTTATAACTCGGAAAACTCTTAAGATGGAGCATTCGTAAGTCAAGGTACCCCTGTATATGCGAAAACATAAACATAATTTTGTTGCTCCCTTCATCATAACTGTTAAATATCAAAATATGAATTTAAAATTATATATAAAGTATGTATCTTTTGATAATTTTGGTATTTCTGTGAGAGAAGAGTGTTAACCACTTGCTAATTATTTTGATCCAGTTTCCAATTCTTAACTATATTTTATTTGGTTGGTTGGTTGGTTGGTTAGTCGATTGGATTTTACGGCATGTCAACCCTTGATGGGTTATTTTTTATCATTTTGTATTATTCATTCTTGATGGGTATTCAAAATTCTTTTTTTCAACTCATTTTTTTCAATTTAACCCATAATTCGGACCATAATAGGTACTACCACTCCGGGTCAGGGTGGACCTGGGAGTAATGGTGGTGAAGGGGTACTCCGCACTACCCAGAGCTCATCTTCACTATTAGATGTAGTTTAACGTCGTACACGGGACACTAATATCCTCAGTCCCCGCCTTCTAGCACATATTTGATAATAAGGGTTCGGGGTTTTCAATAAGGGTAGTATGGTTGGAACAATCATACAGGTACCAGAGCATGACGTGATCCAGCTGATTGATCGGAGGGTTTCTCTCCGACCGACCGTCTAGCCTAATTATGTATAAGTATAAAGCAGTGCGTGAGTCTTGTGTGACCAATTTTTGCCGTATTTGTTATATATATATTTACCAGCTCTCCTCGCACGAGCAGGATACGACACAGGGTCAATTTCTTAAGCGGAGTTCAACAGGTTTGAATTCAGAGTTTTCCTTCTCCTAGACTGGTTACCTAGCCATGGTTAAAGAACCCAGTCTGCCCTGCTATTTACCCATAGCTGGAGGGAGAGTATGATTCATATCTTTCCCAAGGGTATTAGAGCTAAGTGAAATGCAATTACCACGTCCAGGATTTGAACTCGTGGCGACGAGTCCATTTCCCATGACTTTAACCATTAAACCACGCGCTTCCTATTTTTTAGTATAAGGTGTGCTGAAGATCACAACTTGTATTTATAGACTGTTCCATAACAGCTGAATCGGCTGAATCAGACGATCAGAAACGCCCAAAAATGTATTTAATTTACTCGCTGGATGCACACACCAACAGACGAGGATTATATATCTCTCTAAGCACGGATCAGCGGACAAGGATTAAAGCTGATACTACATCTTTCTACTTCAAGAAAGGGTCAAACTTTATGCCGCAACGGATCTACACTGTAAAACTACTTTCAACTACAGTCCTACAATGACTACTCGAGACATTACGCATTGGTCACACACATCTCATAAACAAATAAGATTTGGTAAAATATTCATCTATTTTATATAACATTAGGTTCATTTACATGTTTCATCAATGATATAAAGTTTACATTGTACAAAAGGAATACTGTTACATAATCTATGCGGTTGCATAAGATTATTTTCAATCCCCTGTAATTCTGAGGGGATGACCCTTTTCATATCATGGCCGGGTCCTTCTATGGAAAATTACAGAAGCCCGCCAAATATGTGAAGTCACGTGGGACCTTTTTCAGAGTCCCCAGTTTGCAGTTAGACGTCAGGCAGAGCGGTCAGCCATTTTATGCTCTGCCTAAACTGGAACTCACGCGTGCTATGTTTGTCAGATATTTAGTTACATGAAATGTATAGTTAAGGAAATAAAAGTTTGTATAAGTAATATGTTCTTGTGGTTGATGAATGTCTTGGTAACAAGACTAAGAAATGAATCCAGGACGACCAGCCAGCAAGAACATAGCAATAGAAAGTCCAGACCTTAGAAGATGCCAGACAAAGTCAAGATGATAGAAGAAATACCAAAGACGATCAGAATACTAAAGACGGCCAAGAAATAGAATTAAAGAAAGAGCTATGCAACATATATCGATTTGGTACCGTGAAAACCTCAGTATGCAACAATACGGCAACGTAAATAAGAACGCCAATCTTTACGGATCTTTAAGCAGATATCAACATCTCTAGGAAAATTAATTTCAAGACCAAACAAATTTCAACTTGACAAATTTTAGATTAGCATGAGATAATTAGTTATATATTATTCTTGTTATAATCTTGTAAATAGAGGATTTCTATTATATATTAATTAAATTACCACGACCAAACAACTCTGCAAGCACCGTATGCGACATGCGGAACACTGGACAACTGTCTCGACCTTATTAGGTCTCATCAGCAGTGTATAACTTGATCTCCAGCACTAGAGATCGAACGAGCGACCACAAAATGCAGAGCCGAAACTATACCCCTGAGCCGCCGGCCTACGCCACAAACGGGGGAGGGGTCAGCGAATCATTTACTCAATGGTAATCTTGCAACAACCTAATCTATACATCTAAAGGATGACTTCCCCTTTTACTCTCTTTCTCTCTCTCTCTCTCTCTCACACACACAATCTCTCTTTATATATATATATATTATATATATATAATGTGTGTGTGTGTGTGTGTGTGTAAAAAGTAAAGTCCTAAAATTGGTATCAGCCAGACAGCGAGGGAATCTATCCCCTTTTCGCTAGTGCTAGACCAAGGAGATTGTTTTTTGGCATATAATGTTGGGCGCCATACCTATCATCAGCTCATCCCTTTACCGCACAGATCACTGTGCTACACATACGCTGAATTGGCGAGGACCGGTATCGAAACAGGAACCTTGTGATTTCTATGCAAGTGCTCTACCGACTGAGCTAAACCGACACTATCCTCATTAATTAAGTACCAGTATCGAATATATATATATATATATATATATATATATATATATGTTGAGAAATTTCTGTTATAAGGTGTGTGTTAAAAGCCCACTTCCATTTATAGACTCACCGGGAACCATGTGATCAAACTCTTGGCCAGTCACTGGCAGTACTCTGCTGCCGATACAATACTTAACCTGACAGTACTGGCCATAACTACTTTCAATCTTCGTGGACGACGGACATAGGATTAAATCACTGGATCTTTAACATTACGCAGGATAGGACTTATTCGCTTACCAAAGGATTCCATAATTCAGGACTTACTTACTTCAAACCCTTTTCAACTGGCCAAGGATGGCATTTAAAAACTTAACAATATATATATATATATATATATATATATATATGTGTGATGTGTGTTTGTGTGTGTGTGTAAGTGTAAAGTGTATATCAAATATATTTTTGTTTTTACCATATCTATATTTATTTCTTGTTAAATTCTAACAACAATCCATGATTCCACTCCATCATTTTTATTTTACTTCTTGTGCGTTTCTCACACCAGCTATTTAACTGACGGTATTTCGCTGCAATCTGAGTGACAGCAAGTTTTTTTAGGTCTCCAGGACTCTTCTGAATATACTAGCTGATTTTAACAGCGACATTGTCTGGATGGACTTGGCACTTCTTCAGGGATTTTTTTCAAGCCTTTCGAGACTGTTCCAAGGACACCAGTTAACAATTGGTATCACCCACACCCTCTTATTCCACAACTTAAAAAAAAATCTCTGGCAAGTTATATATATATATATATATATATATATATATATATATAAGGAAACGTAGAAGCGTATACATCATGAGAGAGAAGGAAAAATTTCTTAAAAGAAAATTAGGGTACCCTTATAATTAGATATATAATCTAAAATAAATAATTCTTTTTTTCGATCAATTCTCATCGGAGAAATTTATTGATAGATAGTTGAACGTAGGTTGGAATTGTTGAAAAAAAGGTAATTTTTAATTTTTTTTTCCTTTTTTTATTTTTTTTTCAATAGGAAGGAGAAATTAATATATATATATATAATCCTGATATCAGTCAATGGGGTTTAAAAATATGCAGTCTATTTCTAACTCCCATTGATATATTTACCACCCTCAAAAGGTAAACTCCTAATTAATGAATACACTCTTTTGCAGTAATACTTTAAAAAAAATAAAGATTCTCATTTAATGAATTAAATTATTAGAGAAAACATTTCACAAATAATTAAAAACCATAAACGTTTATAATTAGATCCTTAAAATGTTACTAATATATATAGTCTTACATATTTGCTTAATTTATACAAAAATATCTTGTAGATAATACCTTGGTCTTTAAAAAAATGTTAAACCACTCAGAAAATTACTTTCTATTGTGTCAGTACACAAATTTTTCTGTAGATTCTTTGACTTAGCCATTAAGTTTGTGTTTTTTTTTTTTTTTTGGGGGGGGGGTAGCCACAAAAGTTAGTGCACATTTAAAAGAAACTGACCAAAAATTCTTGGTAATTATAATAAAATCGGTAATTCTACTCTGTTCTGCAGAGCACCTGAGGCGCCCCCCACCCTTGAGCGAGAATGCCGACGGGATCAACGCATTTTTTGTGTCTACCAGCCATGAGCTTCGGCTTGTGGGTGGGTCCACAAAAAATGTCCTTGTGTCACGCCCTCATAAGTGGGATGAGAGGCAAATACCATATCCGCCAATTTACTCTCTGATATTGACGACGCTTTGAATAAAGAGTTAAAAAAATTACCGCAAATAGTTTTTTTTAAGTTAAGATGGCGGTGTATAAATATAAAAAAAGGCTGTGTTAAATTAGTTAGTTTAGTCACAATTAGTGAAATAGATCACTAATTAGGACTGAGCCTATTCTAGTAGTGACCACCCCAAGCAGAGTTTAACAGGTTTGAATTCAGAGTTTTCCTTCTCCTAGACTTGTTGCCTAACCAAGGTTAAAGAGTCCAGTCTGTCCTACGATTTACCCATAGTTGGAGGGAGAGTAGTTGGATTCATACCTTTCCCAATGGTATTAGCACTATGTGAACTGTAGTTTCGTCCAGGATTTAAACTCAGGTTGACGAGTCCATTTCCTACGACGCTAACCATTACAAAAAGACAGCAAATATAAATATACTGGTTAAATAAAACTTAACAGACCTAAATTCCACCATCGTATGTCACCCCGCCGAAAGAAAAAATATATTAAAGGGTTATTTCAATAATTGCTTACATTTTGTTATGCCTCTTTAGTGAAATTTCTCTCCTCTGAGGTATTTATCCAACCCGTTCACCACGGGTAAGATATGATGTACGGTCATAAGTATACGGCATCTAGCAAGGATCGAACTCGCTTTTAATGAATCTGCGAGATTGGTTTGCTAACCATTATACCACGATGGGACGCCTTCAATGGTTTTCTAATATATTTCAATAGTAACTTATTCAATCTGTAAATTTAAAGAAACCGATGTAACTAATTGTAAGAAAATAAATAATAAAACATACAATTTTAATAGTTCGTGCAAAACAAACCTTAAAAAATATTCACTATAAAGAATATCATACGTATATATATATATATATATATATATATATATATATATATATATATATATATATATATGAGGTTAAATAAACAAACAAATGTGTTTATTTTTATATGGCTTTAAGCCGACAATTTCTGGAGGATATGTGCTTAATTGAAGTCATACCTAATTTTGAAAATTAATTAGTTAATGATCAATGAATTTAGGCGGACATATATGTTCAAATGTAAGGCTAAACAAATCGAGAAAAAGTCAATCCCTGAATAGGTCGAAATTTACATTCAGGGATTGACATTTTCTCGATTTGTTTAGCCTTATATTTGAACATATATGCCCGCCTAAATTCATTAATTATTAACTAATTAATTTTCAAAATTAGGTATGACTTCAATTAAGCACATATCCTCCAATATATATATATATATATATATATATATATATATGTGTGTGTGTGTGTGTAGATAGGAGGGTTGGAGTAAATCCGACAGTATGAGGTAAGGTAAAAGAAAAAGTGGACAAAAAATAATAACTCAAACAAGTAGAAGTAGGAGACTACTTCTACTTGTTATTATTTTTTGTCCACTTTTTCTTTTACCTTACCTCATACTGTCGGATTTACTCCAACCCTCCTATCTTAACATATATATATATATATATATATATATATGTGTGTGTGTGTGTGTGTGATGTGGGTGTGTGCATGTATGTATCCATGTGTGTGTGTGTGTGATGTGTGTGTGTGCATGTATGTATCCATGTATGTAGTAATGAGGTAGATGTGTCTCCTGTAATATTCCCAATAAAGAATAGCTATTAGTGATATATTTTTAAAGATCCATAACCTAAAAGCTTTCTTATTGAAGAAATCGAATTGATTGATTTGTTTCTTTTAACGGCACGCCAACCCGTCTTTTTTATGCCTATTAAGATTTAATTATTCAGCTTCATTAGTTGTTTTCCTGACGTTAATTATAATTTCTTTGTCATATTTAAAATGTTCTTTAAATATTTTCAAACTCCTCTAGCATATTTCAAAATCATTCGTAATAGGTTTTTTTCTTTTCAATTTCAACTTTCTATTTCAAAAGTACGTAGGAAACTCTTTGCTCAACGGCTATCTCGCACATTATTTCTAGTCTGACCCCTCCACATCGTAACTGGACCGTGTAAACCTGGTAGTGTCAGAGCCATGCCGTCGGGAACATAAATTCCTGGTAGGGTCACCCAAGGCGGACAGGTCTGGCACCCAGTGGTACTAGGGCCACAACTTGGCCAAAGGGGCTCTGCCTAAAATCCAAAGGGCGTCTCCATCATCGTCATGAATTAACATCTTTTTGGGTACTTGTCACTGTGTCTGTAGAAAATCTGCAGCAAACAAGGAGATCTCCATCTCCTGACTGGGATCTGCAAGCGGGGTTTGTGTACCGCTTGTGAATTTCGAATTCCCTCATTACTCCTTCAATAAATTCACCGCTGGTGAATTCGTTGGATGGAGCCGGTTCAACCAACCCAGAGTGAATGCCGGCACAGGGGAGAAAAAACAGTTTTTTTTTCTTATTTAATTTGCTTGGTAAAAGGGATGAATCCCGGTGTAGTCATTTTATAACCATGATCTTGGCATTAAAGAATTAAATATACATATATAAATATGTTTATATGGGGTTTTACAGGTAAGAACGAACGCAGACATAAACACCCATACATATACACAAACACACACACACACATATACACACACACACACACAGATAGGCGAACGCACGTGTTCAGAAAGAGTAATTACCTCACATTCAGTTTCTAGCTAAAAAAAATTGTATGTGTATATAATGTTGTGTAGTCTGTATGTATGTAGTCAAATGGAAATTGATAGAATTATTAACACATCAAAATAGATTAAATCATGTCATAAAAAGATAGATATAAAGAAACAGACTGAGATAGACCGACAAAATGAGAGATGAACTGACTTGGATATATATATATATATATATATATATATATATATATATATGTGTGTGAGAGGTATCCAAACCTTGGTAGTAAGGGATGATTCTATATGTGATTTCTAAGATGCACTGTATTGTCATTGTATGATCCAGTATGTATAAATACAGTGAATCTTTAAATCACTAAAGAGAGCTCAATGTATAATAAACTTTTTAGATTATATACAGAGCAATATTTATCTTAGAAAGGAAGGAAAAACTCAACACCGTAATTCCATAATAAATTTATTTCGAACCAAAATTGGGGCCTATATAAATCTAAGTTGACTTAATATAGCTCCCCAAAATTCAGTCTCATCAGATGGAGGATCAGGTTATTTGAATTTCATAACTGAAAAATTTTACTTCTCAAAAAAAAAAAAAGAATTTATATAGACCCCAATTTTGGTCGAAATAAATTTATTATGTAATTACGGTGTTGAGTTTTTCCTTCCATTCTAAGATATATATATATATATATATATATATATATATATATATATATATATATATGAGAGAGTGAGAGAGAGATGAATAGACTGTGATAGATAGATAGATGGATATGGGAAATAGATATATGTGCAGCAAGAGAAAAAGAAGTATATGAACATATATTAAAGTTAAAAATTAATGGTAAAATGAATGAAATGAGGGGGATAAATGAAAAATCCTTTCCAAGGGACCCCTCTCAAAAGTATTAAAACACTTTTTGAGAGTGGGGTCCCTGATAGAACGTTTTTCTCATCTATTATTAGACTCCTTTGAAGCATCAAGTTAATATAATTATTTTATAAGTTATTAGAGAAGATAAAATCCGTCTCTTACCTTTGTAATATCTGTTGAGTATGGGTTTGAATTTATATATATATGTATGTATATATAATCTTGTCTGGTTAACTTCCGGTGAATATTGCTACATTGTAACTATCTTGAATTCAAAATAAAAAACGGTCAAATAGAAGAATACATATGTATATATAATTAATTTCCAATGCAGTACACACATTTTAAAATGCCTATAGCACCTTTTCCATCAATTCTGCTCCTTCCAGCCTCCACATTAATATAATTTGAAAAAAACTGGAACACATCACCACTGATGAGGGCACTTCAAAGTGCCGAAAGTACTCGGGACCTGAACTTTTCCCCCAAATATTAAAAAGTTGGCCAGAAAACTCGAAAAGATCCCAAATAAAATTGTTAAACAGGAGATGTGTCTTTTGTTTAATTCAATATATATATATATATATATATATATATATATATATATATATGTGTGTGTGTGTGTGTGTGTGTGTATGAGAGAGAGGGAGAGAGAGAGAGAGAGTCGAGAATATATCAATTTTTTAAAATTAAATATACTATTTTTTAAAGCATGGAAAATAAATATGAAAATAGTAGAATAGAATTAAATTCTAATGAGTTCAGACCAACGAATTTCTCTTTGCTTCTTTAACGGTTTCTTTTTTCTAATCAAATTAACAATATGCATCGAATTTATTGTTTGTATCTGGCTTATTTCCTGTTAATAAGAGACTGGTTAGATTCGAAGTGATTAAAGTTACATTGTTCAGAAGATATTCACACTATATATAAGTTTAAAGATGATTGTAAAAGATTAAAATGTTACAAAATTACTAAATTTTCTATTATCATTGAAACTTTCTATTATCATTGATTAAAGGAGAAAATTATGTATATATATAAATTTTAATTCAAAACAAAAAATAATTTGAAAAATATCGTTAATTATATAAAAATATTAATTATAAAAATGAGTTAATATTTGTACTACTATTATCAATAAGATCTATTAATAATGAAGATTAGGTCTATAATTATCTCTAATCGAAACTACGTCCCTGCTTACATCACATTACCCAAAATCGTCATAACATAGAATAAATATACTCAAAATTTGACCATGCAACCTTGGACTGACCTCACTGATTTTTTTTAAACAAGTTTTAATAAATACATGCCCGGTATTATATATTTATATATAGTTTGTTCAATTTTAATATATATTTTAAGTTATCAGAACTAAGTTCCCATTTCAAATTGTTTTATCTTTTATTTCTTTAATAAGTTTGGCGATTTTACTTACTTATGTTACAAACTAGCTGACATTGAATTTTTAACTCTCACCTCTCAGGCAATATCTTTCAAAAATATTTTTTACACCAACCGGAGTGCGTTTTTGCTAGTTAATCATAATATAGACTGACCGTTTTATCTAAGTGGTCTTGTGTTTTTGTATCTAAATCTGATTTTGCAGGATTAAATTATAAAACGTCATATGTAATTAAAGTTATATTAATCATATAAAGGATTATGGGTGATGTCTATAAAAGACAAAAGATTAAAACTGTTTCAGACATCAGTGACAAATTCTATTAAAGCCGACCTTTGACTTTTATTCAAAAATGGAATCAAGGATAATTATTGTTTAAAATTCAAATTTAAATTTATATACAGGATGTTTGAAAAGTTATTCATTATTTTAAACTATTTATAATTGTTTATATGCACCCAGTATTTCTATTTTTGGTTATTTATAACACACACACACACACACACACACACACACACACACACACACACACTCAGTCGGTAGAGCGTTCGGCTAGAATCCACAAGGTTCCTAGTTCGATACCGGTCCTCGCCAACTCAGCGTATGAGTAGAAAAGGGATCTGTGAGGTAAAGTAAGGAGTTGATGGTAGGTGTGGCGCTCCACCTCAGATGCTAAAAAAACATTCTCCTTGGTCTAGCGCTATTGAAAAGGGGATAGACTCCCTCGATGACTGGCTGATGCCGACTTTACTTTTTTTTTTACATCTTTCTCAATTCTTTGTTGAATGTTCCTTAATATATGGCAATTAAATCGGTGTCTGCCAGTTGTTATTTTTGTTCGTAAATGGCTGAATCACCACTTTCCAGGAGGATGGATAGGTAGACGTAGTCCGTATGAGTGGCCGCTCAGAAGTCCTGATTTAACACCCTGCGATTATTTTTTTTTTCTTCGCGGTCGATTGAAGGAACAAATTATACTAAGAAACCAACGACTTTGATATAACGAATACGAGAATTTTTTCTGGTATTCCACAAGAGTTCCTGAGAAGATCAGTTGATGCGATTCCTAAGTATCTTGAGAGGCTGGAGACGAATTCTGGTGCTCATATAGAATTTTAAAATAAAACTCTATATTATGTGTGTCCTTCTCATATTTATTTCTGTAAAAATGATAATTCAGAAATAAATTATAAGATTTTTGTAATAAGGAGTTACTTTACAATCACCCTGTATATACCTAATTTTTCCTTGGATTAATAATGATATTTCAATTTTTTAATTTTTTAATTTCTTAATCGTTTACAATCCTTTTTAAATTTATATATAGTATAGATATCTTCTGTACGATATGATATTAATCACATCGAATCTAATCTGTTATAAAAGACAGAAAATGAACCAGACACAAATTCGATACACATTGTTAATGTCATTAAAAAAAGAAACCGTTGAAAAAAGTAAAATAAATTTTTCTGATCACATGAGAATTTAATTCGATTTTACTTTTTTCATGCTTATTTTCTCGTACTTCGGAAAAAAGTGTATTTATCCATTTCTTTTTTTTTTTTTTTTTTTTCAATATATTCTTGACCAGCTAATTCAGAATAATTGCATACACGAGACCCTAACTCTAACTCAGCTTGACTTTAACAGAGGCATCGCTAATAAATGGGATGCTAATTAAGATTAATGATGACTATTTCCTAATCATTAAGCATATACCTTCAATGACAAAGGAAATCGTAACGTTAGTGGTGACGTAGTTTCGGTTTCAGACAGATAGCTAGATAATCTCCATAATGAAATTATTATTATTATCATCGTCATCATCATCGTCATCATCATTATTATTATTATTATTATTATTATTATTATTATTACTACTACTACTTTATTATTATTATGACGAGTTTTTAACACCAGCGTTAGCTGATGATCTTTCGCTGAACACAGAGTGAAGACAAGTCTCCTCGGGTCTGCTGGAGTATTTAGCCGATCTCAACAATGCTTTTGTCTCGACGGTCTCAGTGACTTCTATTTTCTCAGATTTAATTCTCTATTTAACCCCCCACACACACTCACACACACACACACACACACACACATATATATACGTATATATATATATATAGAGAGAGAGAGAAAAAAAAAGAGAGAGAGAGAGATTTGAACAAATATAGTGCGTGAGTGACGAACAGACTGAGATAGATAGATAGATATGAACAGACTGAGATTGATAGATCTGTAGAGGGATATCTTGATAGAGTGAGATATGAACAGACTGCAATAAATAAATATGAACCGACTGAGATCGAGAAATTTGAACATTTCACCGGAAGAAAGAGTCAGTTGGAGGGAAAGAGAAACTAAAACGGAAATATGATTTCATTCTTTTTTTCTTTTGTCAATATAAACTATACAATGTAGATTTGTCAGTGATTTCAGAAACTATCCCAAACTTTAAGAAAAAAAAAAAGACAAATTCAGAGAGGAAGGAAGAAAAAGCAAACGTTGAATTGTGAATTTAAAAAAAAAAGAAGGAAAATATGTCACAACACTGTTATTATTTTTTGGTAATTTAGCGCTCTTTTTCTTTTTTTTTTTTTCTTTTCTTTCCGTGATTTTAGTTTAAAAGTTTTAAAAAGCGTTTCAAAATGGACAGACACCGAAATCAACAAATATACAGTGAATGTAAAATCAAAAACAAACAATTACTTACACTTTCAAGCTAGCGTCCAGATTATATATATATATATATATATATATATATATATATATTATATATATATATATAATGTGTGTGTGTGTGTGTGTGTGTTGCATTGAAAAATTTTTTTATATAAAAGACGATACCAGGATTTTATAATTCTCTTGGAATATTATAGAATCAAAATGGATATGATTAGGTGTTATTTATTACCGACATCGACAGCATTGAAAGTCTGTAACCAAGAAAATAAATCAAGTTCGGTTTAAAAATATAGTTGCAATATAAAATGTTGATTATCTTCAACCTACAGACTCCCGAATTTTTCACTGTTTTTTTTTATTTTTATTTTATTTTTGTTTTTTTTAAGGATGCTCTTTTCAAATTAGCAGCAGGAGCTATACGCTTCTTTTAAGGAAAATATGAAGTCAGCAAAAATAACTAATCTTTTTTGAAAATTAATTCAAAGATGTTTTTTTTTATTTGGATTCTTTAATAATTTTCTTTCTTTTTATTAAATGAATACAAATAACTAAGTTTAAATG
>CM042144.1:104488508-104498508 GCA_023376005.1 Doryteuthis pealeii | reverse complement strand
TCAGAATTCATGTTTATTTTACAAAAGAAAATCCCGTATAGAAACTTCTAAAAATCTTTTGATATAATTATTCCGACTATAATTTTTAAGAAAAAAAAAGAATTAAAAATTGTTTTTTATCTGGTTTTTTTTTTGTTTTGTTTTGTTTTTTTTGGGGTTTTTTTTCAGATTTCATAAAATAGGGGGAAGACCTCGTAAAAAAATTTTCGGCTAAACTTGCTAATTTACTTTTTTTCCCATTAAACGCTAACCCTAAAACCCTAAAAAGTTTAACATTAAATTTGTGGGTTCTGTTTTTTCTTAAAAAAAAAAACAGAACCCAAATTATTTATATTTCCTAAACCCACCCTAGAAAATTAACAGTTTTTACAATTTGTGGGTTCTGATTTTTCTGTCGACCAAAAAATATTTTTAGCCAATATAACATATTTTAAATTTCAAAAAACATATTTCATTTTTCATAGAATTTGTTAAAAAAGCAGATAGTCATAACTTGTTACTTTCAGTTGATTTAATAGTACGAAAATGTAAACATTTTTCGTTCATAATTTTCATTAAAATTTTTTAAAAAATCATCAGTTTTTTTTTTAAGTTTCTTCTTTTGAATGGTCCAAAAATGTTGAAGATAATGATAAACTTTATTCAAGTTTCATTGTTGTAAATAGAATATTGTTGTCTACAAAAAGTTTCACTGAAAATCCAGTTTGAAAGTAATAATATTTTGGGGACAATTTTAAATTCAGTTTTTAATTGCTTGATGAGTTAGAAATACATTGTAATTTATTTATTTCAATTTTTTGTATTGACAATAATTCAATTCCAGTTCTTAACGATAAAAAGAAGCTGAGAATCGAAAATTTAAATTCTTCGTATTGCAATATCTATTTTTGCTTAAACTCAAGATAGTATTTTAAAAACATCGTTTTAAAACGTTTTCTCTAAAAAAAACTTTTTCATTAGTTCTCTAAAAAAACTTCTTTTTACCATTAGTATTAATGACAAAACAACTCGTTTTATCATTTTTTTTTATTTACATTTAATATTATACAACCCTATACTAGTGAATATTTTAAAACATTTTCATCAATATTTTCCTCTTACCCCCTCTCTAACTACTGTCTTCCACTTTCTCTCTCACTCCCTGGTGTTCCAAATTTCATTTTAGTCCGGTCATGGACCGAGTACTTAAGCTAGTATATATATATATATATATATATATATATATATATATATATATATATATATGCGCGAGTTCATTTCATATCTAGAACCTCAGCAATAAGTGGATCAAAGTCTTTCCAAAGAAAAGTTTTACTAGCTTCGTTGCAAATGTTTCCGATTTCTCTGACATCGTTCAATTTTAACAGAACCTTTTGATAGAGCAATTTGGCGATCATTTCCGGATATTTGGCCTCGATGTAACACCGGAGCCAATAAGTGAATTTCTCCTGTGCCTTCTTCACCAGCAGTACATTGGACACTTCCGATTTCTCGGGATTGAAAAACTCGATCAACATCAGCAGGATCATGATCACTTTGTCTTCGTTCGTGCAAATTTTGAACGACTTTATGAAGTCGGCAATCTGAGTAAACAGTTTTTCACCGAGGGCATTCTTTAAAATCACCGGGTCCAGATATTTGTCCTGTCCCTTTTGATTACGGAATACGACAAACCCTCCCTTGAAGGAGTAGGAAATCGCAGCCCGAATCGCGAAAACTTCCCGAATGCTGCCCTGAAAAAGAAAAAGAAGAAAAAAAGAAACGTATTAATATATTATCAGCAGTACATGTGGATATACCACAGCATTACGATGTAATTATTACAATGTTTGTAGCTGAATAATTTAATATTAGCAGGGCCTGTGGATATACCACAGTATGATAAGTTAATTATTATAACGTTTGTAGCTGAATAATTTAATTCTAGCAGAACCTGTGGATATACCACAGTATGATAAGTTAATTATTAAATGCTAAGTTGATTAAAATAAGTTAATTATCATAAGTTAATTATTAAAACGTTTGTAGCTGAATAATTCAATATTAGCAGGACCTGTGGATATACCACAGTATGATAATTTAATTATTAAAACGTTTGTAGCTGAATAATTTAATATTAGCAGGACTTGTTCATATACCACAGTATGATAAGTTAATTATTACAACGTTTGTAGCTGAATAATTTAATTAGCAGGACCTGTTGATATACCACAATATGATAAGTTAATTATTATAACGTTTGTAGCTGAAGAATCTAATATTAGCAGGGCCTGTGGATATATCGTAGTATGATAAGTTAATTATTAAAACGTTTTTAGCTGAATAATCTAATACTAACAGGACCTGTGGATATACCACAGTATAATAAGTTAATTATTATACGTTTATAGCTGAATGCAGGACCTGTGGATATACCACAGTATGATGATGTAATTATTAAAACATTTGTAGATGAATAATGTAATACTCGCAGGACCTGTGGATATATCACAGTATGATAAGTTAATCATTATAACGTTTGATATGTTTATTTAAGAGCTATTGCGAAATAGTTCAACATGTAAAAAGTATAATAATCTTGATTGAACTCTATCTCACTCTTTTTTTTTCTTTCTTTCGTAATTTTCATAACTAATTAGCGTTATCTCTATCTTTCTGTTTTTCTTTCTTTCTTTCTTTCTTTCTTATTACATTTTTGTGTGGCATATCCTTTTTCTTCCCTTTCTTTCTTTATAATAAAAAACGGTATGATCCATTATTTAAATGATATCATGACACTCAAAAGAAATAAGAATTCGGCGGGTAATTAACACCAGATAATCCGCATTTACATTTTACATTTGGTCGATTGGACGGTCTTATTTTTAACCAGAGGATAACGGTTGTACAATTAAGGAACACGAGTATTAATTGATATAATATTTATCTAAATTTTTTAAATGAGGCTTGATAATTTGTATTACTTGGATTTTTCGGTCTTTTGAATTTGAAATGTAAACTTTAAATATGCATTAAAATAAAACAAACTATACATAGATATATAATACCAGTCATGTATCTATTAAAACTTGTTTTAAAAAACAATGAGGACTGTCTAATGTTGCATGTCCAAATTTTGAGTGTATTTATTCTATGTTATGACGAGTTGGGGTAATGTGACGTAAGCAGTGACGTAATTTTTGTTACAGACAAAAACCGGAAGCGAATCTTCATTATTAATAGATATATATTTACATACATATACAGTGTTACTTTGACTTACGAGTTTAATTCGTTCCGCTCTTAATTTGATTTCCTCGTATATCAAATCAATGTTCCCCGTTGAAGTAAATTAAAATGGCATTATCCGTGGCACCCCCCCCCCAAAAAAATACTTAATTTTTGTTTCATTTTTTTTAATATGAAAAATAGCCCTGTATTGCATAATAATATTATAAAATAAAATATACTGAATCATGTGCTGAAATATGTTATAATGTTTTTTTTGTTTTTTTTTATAAGTAATATTTTTCTTTGGTGTGATGAATTTAGAAACTGAGTGTTTTTTAGTAAAGTTATTAACATAAGCGTGTCTGAAGTCCGCTCGTACCTCAAATTTTAGCTCATTTTTTATCATTTCAATGTTGAATTAATATCTTTATTCCAGATTTATGAATAAATATTAATCAGCGAAATAAATAAGTGAAAATCATTTACAAGAAATATATCAATTCAGGGGCCGGTGTGGCTCAGTCGTTAGAGTGTCTGACTAGGGATCACAAGATGTCTATATTCGATACCGGCCTTCGCCAACTTAGCGTATGAATAGCACAGGGATATGTGCAGAAAAGTAAGGAGCTGATAGTAGGTGAGGCCTTCCACCTCAGACGCAAAAACAAAAAACTTTTTTTTTTTTACAAAAAACTTTCCCCTGAAAAACTGTTTATTTAAAAAGTATTTATAAAAACATTTCTAGCTATTTAAAAATCTAAATTTACTTATTTACGTTAATTCCGTAAACGGTTACGGTATTAGTGACACACATACACACGATAATTACGTAGTTTAATTTTACATCAAAAAATAATTAAAATCAATAATTATTTCTAATTAGAACCCACATATGGGGCCGGCTTAGCTCAGACGGTAGAACCACAAGGTTCCTAGTTCGATACCGGTCCCCGCCAACTCAGGGTATGAGTAGCACAGGGTTCTGTGCGATGAAGTAAGGAGCTGATGGTAGGTGTGGCGCTCCACCTCAGATACTAAAACAATCTCCTTGGTCTAGCGCTATTGAAAAGGGGATAGACTCACTCGCTGACTGGCTGGTACCGACTTTAGGCCGCCCCGACGACTTTACTTTTTTAACTTTAGAACCCACATTATTATCTAATAAAAACGTTTGGTATTTATCAATTAAAATATAACAGATTTTAAAACCTCTTAGTCTAGTTGTACACAAAATCATGCGACTACTAAACCGCCATTATTTAAACTAACAAAACTATGCATACTCTGGAACAAGTATTTAATTCTAAATATGATTAGATATTATTTCTCTGACTGTTTGAGATGAGGCCTGAAGAAAGTTCTAAGTGACAGTTATCTCTGGATCCCGAGTTCAGTCCTCAGTAGAGACAGTTAGATAAAAAAATAATTAACACAACTCCTACCCCAGCTATGGTTAGCGGAATGAGAACAGATACCCCCGTGGAATGAATAAAGGGTTAGGTTCAAAGTTCCGTGATGGCTCCCGAATATGACAAGAGAGTTCCCGAGTTCGAAAAGAAGGTTCCCGAGTCCGAGAAGGTTTCTGAGTCCGACAAGAAATACCTGAAGAAGGCCGGAGGGCATATCGGCCGAAACAATTGTACAAATAACAATGAAGATGGGGACAATAGTTCAAATAACGCAGATAATACTAATGATTAGATATTATACTGAATTAGAAATATTAATTAAATTGAATAAGAATGCAAAAAAGAATACATTTATATTGACTTATATTTTAATTGTACATAGCATTGCCTTTAATACGTTTTAGAATAAAACTATATTAGAATCAATAACACCATGTGATTATTTATTAAACTTTTAGTATGTGCGTCTGACTCATTAGATTTATCTTTATCTTTATATATATATATATATATATATATATATATATATATGAAATACTCATTGCAGGATTTTAAATGTATTAATAACATAGTCTGTTTTGAGGCAAATCCATTTAAGCTAGACCTTAATAGAGACAATCTTAATAACATGGTATGCTAATTAAGATTAAATAAACATTATTTAATAACAATTGAGAATATTCTGGAAATAACTAAGGTGACTGTAACAGTGACAGTGATGTAGTTTCGGTTACAGACAGACAGATACGTAATCTCTATTATAATAAGATAAAATCCCCTGTAATAGGCTAATTATTGGATTTTAATAAAATGTTCAGTATTTAAGGCAATAAAAGATTGTGTTTATTTTAAAAGATATTTTTTCGCAAAATTCTGAAGACAAAATGTGCTTTTATTGCTTTTTTATGTTGTCATGTGCCAACCCTTCGATTCCTCAATCATTTTATTAACTTGATTCCCTTAGTGAATGTGAAGGATTTTTACATGTTTTAAATATAATTCCATGGAGAATTAGATTTTGTTTACATTTCTTTTATAACAGTTTGTCTATTTTGCTTGGAGAGATGCATTAGGTACAATATTGCTCTTGAATGCATTTTATTTTTTTATTCTTTTATTTTATTCGTTTTCGTAGCTTAATCTCCTAAGTAAGTGGTTACCATGTTTTTCTGTAAATAAGACCTACCTGAAAAATAAGACTTAGCTTGATTTTTCAAGATGATTTTAATATAAATCGCCCCGTTACTTAAGAGCGACAGACAGACGAAAATGTAAGTATTCTTCACAATCACATTATACGACGCAGATACTCGACATCCCCTAAAAGACTTAGTGTTATAATTCGATGTGAAAATTAATATAAGTCCTGACTTATTTTCGAGGAATACAAGAGAAAAAATTCAGATCTTTTTAAAGGTTTTTTTATGTTTAAAATTGACTTTTGTAGATTAAAATATTCACTCACTACAGATGAGTGGAATTTAGTTAAGTAATTGTTAAAAATATCTTATTAGATAGTAAAGAAAAGTTGGCAAACTAGCCTATTATCAGTATCAGTCCATCGTCTTTTCGCTAGTGCTAGATCAAGGTGATTGTCTTGCTAATTTGGTGCTCCACACCTACTGTAAGCTCCCAGATGTTTTACCACACAAATCGGATTATCCAAGCTGTGCTACTCAGGCGCCGAGTTAGCAAGGGTTGATATGTTTACATAAGAGCTATTGCTAAATAGTTCAATGTGTAAAAAGTATAATGATCTTGATTTAATTCTCTCCCCCCGCTTCTCTCTCTCGCTCTCTCTCTCTCTCTCTCTCTCTCTCTCTCTCTCTCCATTTATTTTTTCCTTCTTTTCATTATATTTTATTGAAACAGGTTAGCGTTATCGTATCCACGCACTCATACCCTCTATCTTTCCCCTACTCTCTTTTTTATTTTTTTCTATGTGCGCTAGAAGGTGGGGGATGAAGGTCTTAGTGTACTGGGTATGACGTTAAACTCTATCTGATTGTGTTCTAATTCTGGGTTACTGGTGGAAGTGGAGTATCCCTTCATCACCATTACTCCCAGGTCCACTCTGACCTTGAGGGGTAGTACCTGCAAAAGGTCCAATCTATGGATTAAATAGAAAAAATGAGTTTTAAAAATGTGCTTAAAAAATTGAGTACCCATCAAGGATGAATAAAATAAAATATTTACGGCATAGAATAACCCAACAAGGGTTGACATGCGGTAAATCTAACCCGGAACCTTGGTCTATCGACTGAGCTAATTTTTTTTTTTTTAGTCCATGTGATTTTGTTTTGTATTTCTTGAGTTGTTTTCCATTGGACGATATGTTTTCGAGAGATTGACCCACAAGAGAGCAAATATAAAAAAAAAAGTTACATGGTAGTATTTGTTAATGTAAAACACACGGATTATTGTGCTTTTGATCATCCATAGTTTAGTAAAAACGGCGCGTAATAAATCATAAAAATGCCAATAAAAATGTGTTTTTATTTTCTTTAAAATTTATTCATGCCTATCAATCCCTGATTAAATCACAAAATTCAACGAGACTTTTTTTTTTTTTTTAGATGTATTTACTTATGATCTAATTATTTGGTAGTATCATACCATTGTTTTTTGGGGGTTTGTTATTTTGGGATTTAACATTATTTGATAAATATTTTTCTATGAAACAATGTGTCTTTTCTTCCTTACTTTTACTTTATTAAAAAAACAAAAACAATTACACTCAGTCGGTAGAGCGTTCGGCTAGAAACCACAAGGTTCTTGGTTCAATACCGGCCTTGGCCAACTCAGCGTATGAGTAACACAGGGACCTGCGTGGTAAAGTAAGGAGTAGGTGTTTGGTGTGGCCCTCCACCTCAGACGCAAAATCAATATCCTTGGTCTAGCGCTATTGAAAAGGGGATAGACTCCCTCGCTGATTGGCTGATACCGACTTTAGGCCACCCCGACAACTTTACTTTACTTACATGGTATGTTTAGAAGATTTTTTTGCTTTTTGTTTTTTCACAACTTACAATATGAACATACGTGGACTCTATAACAGCATTATATATACTAGCAAATATATGCACCCTCCGGGTGCAAGTATTTAAGTTTTAATGTAATGAAATATCGTATTAGATTAGAAACGCTAATGAAACTAAATAAGAATGCAGATAAAAAGATTTGAAACAGAGGGGGATTTAATCAAAAAATAGAACAACTGAAATTTGCTCTTCCATCACTCTCGTCTTTCATTGTTATTTTTTCTAATTTAAGTATTTAGTTAAAAGAGGAAGTAAATAATAAAATGACATATTCTTTCTTGTTAATGAATTTCATTTAAGATTCATTGAAGAGATTTTTGCTTATATTCATCAAAATAAAACCAAACAATTAGAAATCAATAATACTAAGCACATATTTAATAAAATCACATTTTTAATATCAATATGCAAATTAGTCTTCCCATTCACACTGCAAACCGCTATTTTTTGTATATATAAATACAATTGCATGTTATTAGTATGTAGATATGGTCAACAGTGTAAGTAATGTAAAACAATTTTATTTATAATTGAGGTTAAAATAAGGATAAAATCATGGAGAATGTGACGTAAATAACAAAGGGAATTGTGACTTGAGTAGTAATTTAGTTTCGGTTACAGACAGACAAACACACAATCTCCATTATAATAAGATATATATATATATATATATATATATATATATTGTAGGTAATATGGGTTCTATATTTATTAGTAAACACTGGTAAATATAATTGATAGACCATTTATATTTTAGAAAGCTTCATAAATAAGCTTACATACAGACTCATAAACCCTACAAAAAGCGAAATAAGAAGAATAAGCAAATACATACTAGAATGAATTAATAATGAACTAAGTGAAAAACTATATATATATATATATATATATATATATATATATATATATATATTTGAGGAAGAATGAATAAAGAAAAGAAAGAAATAGAATGGATAATAAAAGATGAATTTAATCAATATCACTTACACATGTGTTTCGGTCAGTTCATCTGTGTGAAAATATTCCGCACACAGAAGATTCGACCTTCATCAGAGTGAAATTTTATTTTGAATCAAAAAAATCGTTGGGAAAAAACGGAGAATTTTTGAAAATGTTCGAAGAGAATTTTTAAAAAATCACATTTGGAACGCTGAAATAGACCGTTAGAATTTGGATATTTGATTTTTCTAGGGGTTATGGAAGAAAATAATTTTGTATTGCAAAAATAAAGTGTTATTATTTATCCCTAACATGTTGAAATTTCTCGGAGCCTAGTTTATGTTATTGTTAAAAAAAATAAATAAAAAAAACGGTGAAATATTAAAAAGTAATCGTTTATAAAAAGAACCTATCTTTGATAATAGATAATTTTTTATGTTATCTTTTATTTTGATGTTTTCGTAAGATGGTTCTGTTTGGTTGTGTATATGTTTGTATTTACAGATTATGTTAAGTTAAAAGTTACGCTGTATATAATGAAGAATGTGATTTCATTATTGCTTGAAAATTTGAGGTCAGATAATATGGGAAGAAATGGGTTTTAGGTATATTTATATATATAATATTGCGTTATATAATATATATATATATATATATATACACACACACACACATATATATGTATGTATGTATGTATGTATGTATATAGTTACCAGCTTTTAAAGTTATTTCGAAGTTACAATAATGTTTTTAATAAAATTACGAATAATAATTTTAAATGTTTGCTTGAAACGTTAATAGCATTATAATTAATACTTGAACGGATTAATTTTAGAAGTAAAATTTGACGCATATTCTCAATTGCTTTATCTTTTTAGCATTTGAATACATTTCAAATGAAATAGATGTTAGAATCAAATTAAATAACACAAATTCGATCTTCTTTTACAAAATAACGTTTTCAAAATTCAATGTAATATAACGATGAATGACATTTAATTAAAGGAAATTCTAAAATGCAAGTTTGCTATAATTTTCCAACATATTTTCTCACCCTTTTCAGCAGGGTGGAAGAATACACCGATACGTAAGACCCCCTAATGTGGCCATCCGTTGGCCGTATGTGGTGACCTGGGATGCTTAAGGAGCGAATCTCGTGGCTGAGCAGTCCCTGACATGTAACACTCCACTTTGGCCAATATTTAGATCAATCGGTTAGTCAGGTCAGTCCTTAGCACCTATATGATAGTCCCTAGCCTATGGCTCTTATGGCAAACCCAAACCCTTTTTATTATATATGTGCTCCAAAGCGGTGACCGAGGGTCTTAGTGTCCTGGGTATGACATCAAAATGCATCTCATGGTGAAGTTCCAATTATGGAACTCTGGGAAGTGCTGAGTA
>CM042144.1:104441008-104483508 GCA_023376005.1 Doryteuthis pealeii | reverse complement strand
AATTAAACAAAAGACACATCTCCTGTTTAACAATTTTATTTTTGATCTTTTCGAGTTTTCTGGCCAACTTTTTAATATTTGGGGGTAATTCGTGGATAAGTCCACCAAAGTTCAAGTCCCGAGTACTTTCGGCACTTCGAAGTGCCATCATCAGGGGTGATGTGTGCTATTTTTTTTTTTAATTATATTAATGTGGAGGCAGGAAGGAGAAGAGTTGATGAGAAAGGTGTTATAGGCATTTTAAAATGTGTGTACTGCATTGGAAATTAATTTTTTTAAGGATGGTTTGTATGGAACACATCACCCCTGATGATGACACTTCGAAGTACCGAACGTACTCGGGACTTGAACTTTGGTGGACTTATCCACGAATTCCACCCAAATATTAAAAAGTTGGCCAGAAAACTCGAAAAGATCAAAAATAAAATTGTCAAACAGGAGATGTGTCTTTTGTTTAATTCCACACACACACACACACATATATATATATATTAATATATATATATATATATATATATATATATAGAGAGAGAGAGAGAGAGAGAGAGAGAGAGGGGGGGGAGACTAGAAGCGGCTATCCAGCGTCAACTGGGCTGAGGTGGGGCACAAAAAACCCTGGTGTAATGATTTTTTTACTTTTGAGATTTACAAGTGCTGGACATTTTTAAGTATAATTTCAATGCTATTTCTATGTATATTCTGATTTGTAAATATCTTTGAATGTCACCCCGCCGAAATAAAAAAAAATATACCAAAAATCAAAGAAATAACAGAATTTAATGAAATTTTCAGTGTTGATATACAAATAAATAAAAGATATAATGCACCAGTTATTTTATTTAAAAACTTTTTTCAGGTCAGTTAATTTGAACCACGTAACACAGATTCTAAAAGATACGTGGTTCAAAGTTAATTGACCTGAAAAAATGTAAAAGTATTCATGAATATATCGACACTGAAAATTAAATAAAAATCGGTTAATTCCCTGATTTTTCTTTCTTTCGCCAGGGTGACATATAGTGGAATTCGATTTAACCCATTCTCTTATTGTCCGAGCTGAGATCTTTTCATGATCCTCACATACCCAGGCGCGGTCTGTAAATACCTGTATTTGTTAACCTCTAGGTTGACTTCTGATTTAGGTCGGAAAATTAAAACGGAAAGTTTTTTGGTGATCCCCAATGACAGTTTAACTACAGTCTATGAATTAACATTTTGCGAATTGGGATTAAGGTTGTTTTTGATTACGTATTGCTTAAAAAGATAAACAACAAAAAACCTAAATTAACCCAAATTACTATACATTTAATGTTAAAAAATATTTTTTAAACTAAGTTTAATTGAAATTATACATTGCAATACTAACACAAACAACTGTCTCAATAATAGATTCAATAATTAATTTCAATGGTTAATTAAATGTATAGTAATTTTTGTTGTTGTTTATTTTTTTAAAGCAATACGTAATTAAAAACAACCTTAATCCCCTAAAACCGTAACCCAATTCGCAAAATGTTAATTCGTAGACTGTAGTTAAAGTGTCATTGGGGATCACCAAAAAACTTTCCGTTTTAATTTTCCGACCTAAATCAGAAGTCAGCCTTTATTTCGTTTTGATTCCTGTTGCTTTCAATCGCAACTATTCAGTAACGATTACCTGTAAATTGTCTTATTGGATACAGAAGTTAATGTTATTTAGTGTTAATCTTTTCCATTTCATGAATGATTAGAAGATATTTCAAAATTCAACAAATTATCTCATTTTATTTAAAAAAATCTTCGATATATATTTATTAACAGATGCTAATAAAGTACACATTAAATCCAAACAGATCAAATTACTCATATTTATTCATTTAAATGCAGTAATGAGTTATACTAAATAAATAACAATTATGTAAAGAAACACTGTGATTGACAGTGGAGGTCATAGATTATCCTCCAATATGTCAGAAACGGATGATATAATGTTTTGATAGAAAGCTGCGTGCTGATTGGTCGGTTAATACAAGCTACGTGCATGTATTAACTGACCAATCAGCATGCAGCTGTCGAAGACGAGGAAAAGGGACTTAGGCTTTTTATTCATTTACTCGAAAAGCTACCGGCGTTGCCCGGGGTTTAAAAAGTTGAAAATAAATCTTTTAACTATATTTATATCTAGATAGATAAAAATCTATTAATAATGGAGATTTGCTCGTTATTTGTCTGTAATAAAAACTACGCCATTGCTTACGCCACATGATCCCAAATCGTCATAACATAGAATAAATACATTAAAAATTTGAGCATGCAACATTAGACTATCCTCATTGTTTTTTTTTAAACAACTTTTAATAAATATATGTCAGGTATTATATATTCATATATAGTTTGTTTTATTTTAATATATATTTAAAGTTTACATTTCAAATTGTTTTATTTTTTTGCTCCTTGAATGAATTTGATGATTTTACTTACTTAGGGTACAAACTCTCTGACATTGAATTTTTAAATCCCTCACCCTCAGGCAATATCTTTCAAAAATCATTTTTTTACATCACCCGGTGGGTGTTTTTTTATTTTGCTAGTAATTGTTATGTCTTATTATTTATATATTTTTGTTTTTAAGTTGTTTATTTTTTCTTCTTCTTGTTAACACGTTTTCTTTTATTTGCTTTTTTTATTATGTTTTATTCTTTATTAATTTGTTTCATCTTTTATCATTTTTGGGATTAATTTTTTAATATATCATTCATTTATTCAATTATACTTTTATTAAGCTTTTCTTATGGAAAATGAGGCGAGAAAAGTTTTTAACCCTTCTCGGTCAAAAAACTTTGATTTTTGCACGTCTGCACCAATTTTCTTTTATAAAAGGACATCCGCTCGATTGTTGTAAAAACAGACAAACAGGCAGAATATTTCTAATATATATATATATATATATATATATATATATATGTGTGTGTGTGTGTGTGTGATTAAACGAAAGGCAGGTCCCCTTGTTTAACGATTTTATTGGTGATCTTTTCAAGCTTTCTGGCCAACTTTTTTTGTATATATTTGGCTGGAATTCGTGGATTAGTCTACCGAAGTTCATATCCCGAGTGCTTTCGGCACTTCGAATTGCCATCATCAGGGGTGAAAGTTCTCGGGATATGAACTTCGGTAGACTAATCCGAATTACATCCAAATATAAAAAGTTGTCCAGAAAGCTTGAAAAGATCACCAATAAAATCGTTAAACTGGAGACCAGCCTTTTGTTTAATTCCATATAATATATATATATATATATATATATATATAAGCTCTCTGAAATAGATTATAATGCTAAATCTCTAAGTCTTTTGTTATTTCTTTACTTATATATTTGCTTTGTGACTCTAACATTAAGAGCACACATTGAGCTCTCAAACTGCGACAGATTTTTTTGAATAAAACTCTTGTGTCGCAAGGAAGATTTCTTCTCTGGACTTTTGGATTATATATATATATATATATAATATTATAACTATAAAACGGTTTTTTAACAATTATACGAATATTTTTTCTTTTACTAACTTAAATCATCACAAAACATAGTTAAGTGTAATTGTCTTAACATGGTGGGGTTTATACTAGTATCAATGATATTAACAGAATAAGATTTGACTGCATGTAGTTGAGGGTTATGCCCAGTCAACTCCTCAGATAAATAATGTATCATTCCGGTTTGGCTGTTAGGAAAGAACATAAAAGCAGATTGAGAGAGAGAGAGAGAGAGAGAGAACAAATGCAAGTAACATAAACAGAAAGACAGAAAGAAAGGAGAGATAAATTTATGAATAGTTCTATACGTTATACGCTTATCGTCTGCTTCAATGGGATGGATGAAAGAAAGAAGAAAGAAAGAAAGAAAGGAAAAAAGAAAGAGAAATTAAGAGATGATTATATACACCACACGCTAATTGTCTGTTCCCATAGGAAGAAAGAAAGAATGAAAGAAGGAAAGAATGAATGAAATATTCCAAGGTATAATTGTATACACCACACGCTTTTCTACAATTTTCTACAATTACCCGATTATGGTATGTTTAAAAGAAAGAGGAAAGAAAGACAGAAAGAAAGAAAGAAAGAAAAAATATATATTCTATGAGATAATTGTATGCATCACAAGCTTATCACCTGTTTCGATAGATAGAAAGAAAGAGGAAAGAAAGAAAGAGGAAAGAAAGAAAGAAAGAAAGAAAAAAATAAATATTCTATGAGATAATTGTATACATCACAAGCTTATCCCCTGTTTTGATAGAAGAAGAAAGAAAGAAATATTCTATGAGAAAACTGTATACATCACAAGCTTATCACCGATTTCGATAGATAGAAAGAAAGAAAGAAAGAAAGAGAAGTAAGAGAAAGAAAGAAAGCAAGAAGGAAAGAAAGAAAGAAATGAAAAAAAAAGCAAAGGGACAAGATAGATAGAGAAAAATATAAGAGATAGAAAGAGAAATGAGTAGAAAAAAAAGAATAAATGAAGAATACATATTCTGAAAACTTATTTTAATTGTTTATTAAACAAAAAAATGACATAATATTTCATAAATGATAATAAAATCTTCCGAAAGTCGACAAAATTACTCAATTTTCATCAAATCTTCAGTAGATATTCATTAACCGATGCAAATTAAGATGTCATTAAATCGGAACTGGTCTAATTAAGCTCATTTATTTATTTATTTATAATTTTATTTATTTATTTATTTTTAGGGAAGCGATTAATGAGTAACAATAAATAAATTAGGAGGATCTAAAGATAATTAGGACCATATTACTTTAGGCACCCCTTTTTGATCTCGATTAAGAAAGGACATGTTTTTTATTTACACCGTCAATATCCGATTGTTTGTTAGGGGTTAGTGTTAGGGGTTAGGGGATAGTATTATAATCTAAAAAGATCGTCTGTTAAAACAACCGGATATTGACGGTGTAAATGAAAAAAATGTCCTTTCTTAATCGAGATCAGAAAGGGGTGCCTAAAGGTCACATGGTCCAAATAATTTACTCAAAAAATATTAAACAAGCATATGTAATATAACGAGATTGTTATTTAAATTTGATTTGGTTATTTTTTGTTAATCTTGAATACACACGCAAACAGACATACACACATACACACACGCAAGCACACACACACACACACACACACAAACACACACACACACACACACACACACACGCAGTTATGGAAAAGAAGAAAAAAAAGAATTAAAAAAAAAACTCCTGTAAATATTTAATTAGATAAAACGTCGACTATTTTTTTTTTTTTTTTTTTTTCAAACTTAATTTTTATAAATTCGAATCTTTCTTTCTGTTAACAATCTAATGAGATAGAATGTATAAAAAACTATTCTGAAAATGTCTTGGACATAAAAAAAATGTTTTTAAAAGATTGTATTTAATTTATTGTATACTTGAGTTTTTTGTTTAATCAAAAAAATGAATAACTGAAATAACTTGTCTTATTTGTTTTATTAATCTCTCTCTCTCTCTCTCTCTCTCTCTCTCTCTTCTCTCTCTCTCTCTCTCTCTCTCTCTCGTTCATCTATCTCTCTCGCTCTCTCTCTATATATACATATATATATATATTCATCTGTCTGTGTTGTGAGTATATTCAAGAAAAAATGTATTGTATATATATAGACACACCCACACATATATGTAAATATAAAGAATATATATATATGTATATATGTATATATATATATAATATAGACACACCCACACATATATGTAAATATAAAAGAATATATATATATGTATATGTATATATATATTATATATAGACACACCCACACATATATGTATATATGTAAATATAAAAGAATATATATATATACATAAATATATGTATATATATATATATTATATATAGACACACTCACACATATATGTAAATATAAAAGTATTTATGTATATATGAAAGAAATATTACTATTTGTCTTATCACAGTTTTTATCAGTTTCTGTGTGTCTGTTTGTCCGTTTGTCTGCCTCTGCCCGCGCCCCTCTCTCTCTCTCTTTCTCTACATATATGTATATGTATACGTGGGTGTGTTTGTATATATATATATATATATATATAAATATATAATATAAATATACACATATGTGAGTTTGTGTGTGTGGTCGTGTATGTGTGTGTGTGTGGTTGTGTGTGCATGTGTGTTTGTGTCTGTAAGTGTGTGTGTGTGTTCAAGACAAAGAAATGAATAAATAAATAAATAATGTCTCGAGATAATAAAAATAAATGTCAGATATAAACACCATATCTTTGTAAAATTTAAAAACTGGAATGTCCATGGTTGTCACTCGTAAATATGAATCTAATTAATACGATCTCTTATTTCATGACAAGTTAGATTAATTTTTTCACGGTGAAAAATAGAAATTGATTGTTCTCTGTGATAAAAAAAGATAATAAAATTATTTTAATTCCAAGTTATTCGTGACTTCAAAAACGTTGTTAAGCAATTAACGAAAAAGAAGGGAAAAAATACAAGATAGTGTGTTTTTATGAATACTTTATTTACTTAGCTTTGTCTGGCACAAGGTCACAAGTGTGAGCACTGAGTTAGGATCAAACTTACTACATAGTATATATCATCTCCGGGACCAGCTTGTTAATCACTACTTCAGTATCTAATAATCAATTGATTTTGGTCTGGTACAAGGACACAAATTTGTGGTAACCCTAATAGGATCGAAGGTAAATTAAGTAAAGTCAATTAATTTTGGTCTGGTACAAGGACACGAGTTTGTGGTAACCCTAATAGGATCGAAGGTAAATTAAGTAAAGTCAATATATCTTAGTCTGGTACAAGGACACAAATTTGTGGTAACCCTAATAGGATCGAAGGTAAATTAAGTAAAGTCAATTGATTTTAGTCTGGTACAAGGACACGAGTTTGTGGTAACCCTAATAGGATCGAAGGTAAATTAAGTAAAGTCAATTAATTTTGGTCTGGTACAAGGACACGAGTTTGTGTGGTAACCCTAATAGGATCGAAGGTAAATTAAGTAAAGTCAATATATCTTAGTCTGGTACAAGGACACAAATTTGTGGTAACCCTAATAGGATCGAAGGTAAATTAAGTAAAGTCAATATTTTAGTCTGGTACAAGGACACGTTTGTGTAACCCTAATAGGATCGAAGGTAAATTAAGTAAAGTCAATATATCTTAGTCTGGTACAAGGACACAAATTTGTGGTAACCCTAATAGGATCGAAGGTCGTAAATTAAGTAAGTCAATTAATTTAGTCTGGTACAAGGACACGAGTTTGTGGTAACCCTAATAGGATCGAAGGTAAATTAAGTAAAGTCAATATAGTCTGGTACAAGGACACAAATTTGTGGTAACCCTAATAGGATCGAAGGTAAATTAAGTAAAGTCAATTGATTTTAGTCTGGTACAAGGACACAAATTTGTGGTAACCCTAATAGGATCGAAGGTAAATTAAGTAAAGTCAATATTTTAGTCTGGTACAAGGACACGAATTTGTGGTAACCCTAATAGGATCGAAGTAAATTAAGTAAAGTCAATTGATTTAGTCTGGTACAAGGACACAGTTTGTGGTAACCCTAATAGGATCGAAGGTAAATTAAGTAAAGTCAATATATCTTAGTCTGGTACAAGGACACAATTTGTGGTAACCCTAATAGGATCGAAGGTAAATTAAGTAAAGTCAATTGATTTTAGTCTGGTACAAGGACACGAGTTTGTGGTAACCCTAATAGGATCGAAGGTAAATTAAGTAAAGTCAATATATCTTAGTCTGGTACAAGGACACAAATTTGTGGTAACCCTAATAGGATCGAAGGTAAATTAAGTAAAGTCAATTATTTAGTCTGGTACAAGGACACAATTTGTGGTAACCCTAATAGGATCGAAGGTAAATTAAGTAAAGTCAATATATCTTAGTCTGGTACAAGGACACAAATTTGTGGTAACCCTAATAGGATCGAAGGTAAATTAAGTAAAGTCAATATATCTTAGTCTGGTACAAGGACACAAATTTGTGGTAACCCTAATAGGATCGAAGGTAAATTAAGTAAAGTCAATATATCTTAGTCTGGTACAAGGACACAAATTTGTGGTAACCCTAATAGGATCGAAGGTAAATTAAGTAAAGTCAATATATCTTAGTCTGGTACAAGGACACAAATTTGTGGTAACCCTAATAGGATCGAAGGTAAATTAAGTAAAGTCAATATATCTTAGTCTGGTACAAGGACACGAATTTGTGGTAACCCTAATAGGATCGAAGGTAAATTAAGTAAAGTCAATATATCTTAGTCTGGTACAAGGACACAAATTTGTGGTAACCCTAATAGGATCGAAGGTAAATTAAGTAAAGTCAATATATCTTAGTCTGGTACAAGGACACAAATTTGTGGTAACCTAATAGGATCGAAGGTAAATTAAGTAAAGTCAATATATCTTAGTCTGGTACAAGGACACAAATTTGTGGTAACCCTAATAGGATCGAAGGTAAATTAAGTAAAGTCAATATATCTTAGTCTGGTACAAGGACACAAATTTGTGGTAACCCTAATAGGATCGAAGGTAAATTAAGTAAAGTCAATATATCTTAGTCTGGTACAAGGACACAAATTTGTGGTAACCTAATAGGATCGAAGGTAAATTAAGTAAAGTCAATATATCTTAGTCTGGTACAAGGACACAAATTTGTGGTAACCCTAATAGGATCGAAGGTAAATTAAGTAAAGTCAATATATCTTAGTCTGGTACAAGGACACAAATAATTCGAAGAAATTAAGTAAAGTCAATATATCTTAGTCTGGTACAAGGACACAAATTTGTGGTAACCCTAATAGGATCGAAGGTAAATTAAATAAAGTCAATTGATTTTAGTCTGGTACAAGGACACGAATTTGTGGTAACCCCAATAGGATCGAAGGTAAATTAAGTAGAGTCAATTGATTTTAGTCTGGTACAAGGACACGAATTTGTGGTAACCCCAATAGGATCGAAGGTAAATTAAGTAGAGTCAATTGATTTTAGTCTGGTACAAGGACACGAATTTGTGGTAACCCTAATAGGATCGAAGGTAAAATACGTAAAGTAGACAGAGTGGCCTATTATCGGTTTTATCAAGGTAGGGAGTCTATCCTCTTTTCCAAACCTTTTTTTTTCTTGTTCTTGTTTGTATTTTTTCTTTTATTGGCTTTTTTTATCATGTTTAGCCTCTATTAATTTTTTTTAATTTTTTAATCAATTTTTGAATCAATTATTTTATCAAATTTTAGAATTGATTTTTTTAGTATATCATTGATTTATACGTTTGTAATATTTACATTCGGCTTTTTTTTATTGAAAAGTGTGAAAATTTTGTTACCTCATTTTGAACAAAAATTGGGTGAAGATTTTATTGAACTTTCGTCTTTGATGGTATCCACCAATTTTTCCTTTTTAAAAGAACTTCTCGGTCGTTGTACAAAGAAACATGTAGATGTACACAGATAATATAATATAATTAATTTTTTTTTAAAATGAAAAGGAAGTGGAGGAATAATGAATAGAATGATTTATTATTAATTTAATAATTTTGTATGGTTGTTAATGAAAAAGATAATAGTGCTATAATATAGGTAATATTGAATGGTTTTATTTTAATTTTATAATTTTCAATATATAATCTTGGTGATGGAATGAATAATATTGGAATTAATATTAATAGTTAACAATTTTTGGTTTCCTTCAATTATTAAATGAGTTTGATATAGATATTCACAGGTATTTCTGCTTAACTTATTGAAAACGTTAAATAAGAAATGTAAATATGATTACTGGAGTAAGTTGATATCAAATAAGATGTATAGAAGGGCTTTTATTATGATTTATCTTATAATAAAATAATAATAATAATAATCTAATATTTATATTATAATCATATTATAAGTGAATTTGATAATTTAGTAATGATATTTAATTTTTTTAAATAAATAAATAAGAGTACTACAATAATATGATAATTATATTATAATACAATATATGGTTGTTAATTATAAAGATAATAATAATAATAAAAGTATTGATAATAATACTACAACTAATAATAATGATAATAATAATAATAATATAATAATAATAATAATAATTGTAGTTAAGGAGGTAAATATTGTAATAATGATATTTATAATAGTGATAAAATTGATAGATTTGTTTTAAATTTTAAATGTTAATTTTAAGGATATAGTCTTTTAATGATTATTAGATTTTTCTAAGGTTTTTTTTAAACTGTCTAGACTCTACAAATTAAAAAAAAATTGTTTTGGTAAGAAGTCTGTGTTTTACACACTTCTTACCAAAACAAATATTTATTTCAAAGGAAACAAGTGTAAACGTTGTATCTTTTGTTGTTGTTGTTGTTGTTGTTGACATGCTTTTCTTATTGTTGTTGTCATATTTTTTTTCTTTTAAGCAACAACAAGATTTTTCTGGTGATATATTTTCGTTTTTTAAAACTTCTCTGTATTTGTAAAACCCGTATCGCACTTTTTGGGTGACTTATGGCACGACTTTAATTAAGCACATAATCTCCCACAAATTGTCGGCCTTCGCCATTTTCAAACACTGTTTGACTACTTCATATTATATATATATATATATATATATATATATATATATAGATAGATAGATAGATATATAATTGTCGACTAAAAAAAGCCATATCATAAACACACCGCGTGTGTATTTACTTCTCATATATATATATATATATATATATATATATATATTAGGTAGTCACAAAATTGTCCTAAAATGCGTTTTAGACAAAATGACTTTAGCCCCCACTACAGAAAATGATTTACCAAAAATCAGGGAATTATCGGATTTTAATGAAATTTTCAGTGTTTATTTATCAATGAATGATCTTTATAAGGCATTATCTATTTTATTTCAAAACTCATTTTTTTCAGGTCACTTAATTTTGACACCCCCCTTACTTTAAGGGTGTAAAATATTGGCGAGTTGATCCTTGTTTGATACTGATTACAGTATAAATAAAAAGATAAAAGACCGAAGTTGTAAATAGAAAAATAAAATTTTAAGTGGAATATTTCATAAGAAAATAAGTACCGAAAATCGAAAAATAAAATGTAAAAAAAATAATAAATAATTAATTTTTGGAGATTTCTTTTTTACTCCTTTAGATAATTATTTAATTGGCTATTGTCTTATAAAAGAAAACAATTATACGTCGATATTTTTTGCTTAAAAACGAGGGGGGGGTACTTTTTCAATAAAGTTTTTCTTCAAAACGTATACTTTGTTTTACTAAAATATGGTTTGCATTAAGTAGATATTTATTTCTAGAATCTAAAAATATAACATTTAAACTTAACATCAGGCTTTTCATATTTTAAATGAATTTTGTATATTAATTTTTCATAGCAAAAATATTTAATTAAAGTTTTGAAATAAAATAACTGATGCATTATAAAATTCATTAATTGATAAATCAATACTGAAAATTTCATTAAAATCGGATAATTCCCTGATTTTTGGTAATTTTTTTTGCAATCGCGAATGTTACATTAAATTTATAAACAAGCCATCACAAGCCATTTAAAAAGAGCCAAAATGGCTGAATGGATCGAAATTGACAAAAAAAAATCCTTTTAAATGTATTATTTAAATTTAATTTCCTTTTTTTTAATGATGGTCATTATGTTACTACTTATCATTTTAGAGAAAAATTTGACCTTAAATAATATTAAGAATTTTAAAAACGAATTATAATTGATTAAATCATCAATTGTAATTCGTTTTTAAAATGAATAGCAGACGAATTTTTGGGACTACCTAATATATATATATATATATATATATATATATATATATTGCAGCACACAACAGCATATAAGGTATAATGAAAATATTTACTTAGATTGAATATACATATACATATATATATATATATATAGATTTTTTTTCAAACTAAGTAAATATTTTCATATATATAGTAGCGAAAACAGGAAATCAACAGTACTTAATAACTGATAGGGTTTTGCTTATGTGCTTTTCAAACTAAGTAAACATTTTCATTATACCTTATATTATATATGGGAAGGGCCAAACTTTTAATTCTAGTTTAGTCTAGTTGAGTTTGTTTTTTTTTTGCTATTTTAGTTTGTGAAACATGCTTGAAAGGTTAGTTTTTTTGTGTGGTATTGAGGGGAGAGTGTTCTAATCTATTGTTGTATCAATTTTAAATTCATGAGAAAATATAACTTAAAAAAAAATTCATACTTAGAATAATCTAAAAATTTAAAGAGAATATAATCATTACCTTACGGGTTTTTATTTTTATTTTTTGTTTATGATCAAGTCACGTTGAAAGCGCCCCCTAGATAATCGAAGTGAAGTAGCGATGAGTCTGTTCAATACTTAGATGGGTGACCCTTTAGGCAACAACAGGTGCTGTAAGCAACCTGATATCAAAATGACTTGATTCGGCATTAAATGACCCGAAAAGGTTTGATATGCCGTAAAACACAACAACCAACCAAATAGTTTTTTGTTTTTGGAGTCGCCATTTGTGGGGAAGAAGTTTTTCTTTGTTTTTGCTTCTTTTCCTTTTTTCCTTATTGCTATTTTAGTTTTTGGTATATGGTGGGAAGAATGGTTTTCTTTGTGTGGCATTTAGGGAAAGGCGTTCTAATCTATTGTATAAATTTTGAATTCCTTAGGAAATAGAACTTTTTAAAAATCGTTCATACCTAAAGTAATTTATTTACAGAGAATATCAACATTACCTTATTTTTTTGTTTGTTTGTTTTTGTTTGTTTGTTTTTGTTTTTTGTAGTAAGGGGGGGGGTATTTTTGGAGTCGCCTTCAATGTTGTCTAAATACGGGTTTGTTTTGTGCAATGTATTGAAAGCTATCGTGTCTCGTACAAAGAAAGCAAACACTGAAGACTGAAGGAAATACTAAGTCGCTTTTCAGAATCCGAAATTTGTGCACCGGTTTTCCTTTGATTATCACAAAAATGCAAATGGCCGCGGTTTTCATGCAACCTTTATTGCTTCACTTAAAAAACAAAAAATTCAACAACAACAAAAAAGACGCGTGCACGTGTACTTAATGTTCGTCTTTTTTCTTTCCCGTTGGTTGAAAGAGTGGATTCTATTGATCTCCTATCCATTTGCAGAATTCATTGATTAGCAGCAAACGATTGATCACCCCCCTCCCCACAATAAACAACACCCCCACCAACACACACCATACCCAACCCCCCACATAATCTCAAATGGTCATCTTGCATGGTTCGCCGGTTACGCTACACTTGTGAACCTTTAGTCAGTCAAGCAGAGCCGAATTGGTGTATCGGGTGCCTTGTCGTTGAGAAATCAAGGAACAAGTGCTTCCTGCCGTTGTTATTGCTATGAATAAGAACCGCACTTGGTGCTCCGCACATGTCCCTTTGGGCGAAGCACCGGACTAATCACAGCAAATAAACTAAGCTCAATAACTAGCAATAAATAATTTTCAAGATCTTCTTGTGTGTTTCCACTTGGCACGACCTTAACATAGACGTGGTTGGAGTCCTGGTAAAAATAACAATCTTCCTAGTTATTTTTTCTCTCGCTTTACTGAATTAAATCCAGATATTTAAAAAAAATCGATTATATTTCGGTGGAGTGTGGTGTAATCGATAAAGTCGTAACAAATGGACTCGTCGACCGGAGTTCAAATCCTAGACTAGACTGTTTGCATTTCACATAGCGCTAATAGCATTGGGAAAGGTATGCATCCATCTACTCTTCCTCCAGCTATAGGTAAATAGTAAGGCAGACTGGGCTCTTTAATCCTTGACTAGGTAACCAGTTTAGGAAAAGGAAAACTCTGAATGCAAATCTGTTAAACTGCACTTAGGAAGGTGTTGAGATATATATATATATATATAATATATATATATATATATATATATAATAGATGTATAAAGGTTTTTTACATATCTCGTTCCAGTAAAAGCTGAAACAGTGACAACCCCACACTATATATATATTCAAAAATTGGCGCATTTCGTTTGGAATGGAATCGGTGACCAGAGTTCAAATCCTGGACGAAGCTGTGTATTTCACATAGCGCTAAAAACCCTGGGAAAGGCATGCATCCATATTTCTCCCTTCACCAACGAGCTATGGTTTAGTTGTAGGACAGACTGGTTTATTCAACTTTGTTTAGGCAACCAGTCTAGGAGAAAGAAAACTCAGAATTCAAATCAGATGTATTCCACTTAAAAACTGACCTTGTGTCATATCATGCAAATTGCAGAAGGTTGGTTGGTTGTTATTTACGACGAGTCAATTTCTTGTGACTCTAACCATTACACCACGTGCCACCAACTACTAGCCACGCATAAGCTTCGGTTAGTGCGTGGTTCTCCACTATAATGGTCCTAGTGTTCGACTGGTATGGTGGGATGTCAGTAAATACTTACTATAGCTAATGGGCATATAAACTGTTAACGAAGAAGTACCCCAAATGTATCCAAAGCTCATTATAAAGCAAAATTGTAAATAACCTTTCCTATCAGGGTCGGTATCACCCATTGTACCCTTGGCAAGGTCCGGAGGACAGGGTCCGACACAAGGTCAGTTTTTAAGTGCATTTTGGTTGTTTTGCTTTTCCACATATCAAAGCTTTTCGGATCATTTTATACCGATTCAAGTCATTTTAATATTTAGTTTCTTACAATACCTACTGTTGCTTAAATAGCCACCCCTGTAAATATTGAATAGGCTCATCGCTGCTTTAACTGCAGTGATATAGCGGCAACCGGTCCCTTCAATGTGAATTGACCGTTAGCCATTTTAACCTATTGCCTACCAAATTTCCCATATGGCTGCGCCAAATTTTCTTGGTATTTTTTACCTTTATGATTGGATATTCCAAAGTTCTGTAATCTGAGTCCTTCTGATCAATTATAAGGAACTAACCATCAGTTTTGTATTTTGTTTACGATAAGATCGCAGTAGTTGGAGAGTCGTTGTGAGCGGTTTAAAATAGGCAAAGAGTGGAGTGGAGTGTTACTGCTTTGAATTATCAGTTTTCTTTCATCTAGAGTTTGCTTTAAATAGTTAAATATCCCGGTCTGTACTATTATTTACCCATCGCTGGGGTTGAACAGTTAGGTGTGTGTCTTTAGCACGAAATGAGATTCTAAAAACCTTGTCAACAATTTGAACAAGAATTGCCGACTCCATTTTTTGTGGTGGTAACCGTTACGCTAAGCTCGCATCTAGGTATTGAGTGATATCAGAGTATTATTACAAAATGATGTCGTGCGATAATCATAGTCGAATTCGAGATGATAGCCATTATGCATGTGATAATGTATACTACTTGTTTTTTTCTGCTAGTTTTGAAGTCGCGGCTGGCTTATCACTTCTGGGGACGGAGAATGGAATTAGCGGACAGGGTTCAATTTCCGGCTACGACAATTTACAATTTGCACTAATATTTTTAGAAAAGGCCTGAATTAATTTTTCCTTTGATTATTGATGAAGAGCGAGGAATTTGATACACTTCAATTTGGTAAAAGGAAATTTATCTTGGCTTTTGATAAAAAGACAATGTTAAATGACCAGCCTGTTTTCTGTTAACAAACATGTATTTACCCAACCCCTCTGCCAGCGGAAGTAGGTGACACAAGCAGAAATTTTAAGCCGAGTAGACTTCGGTTTTTCCTTTTCTAAATTGGTAGCTTAACAAAGGGGAAAAACCAGTCTACTCTACCATTTACATATAGCTGGGTTGAAAATAGATGAATCCATACCTTTCCCAGGGGTATTAAAAATTGGATGCAAACAGTCTTGTCCAGGATTTGAACTCGTATCGCCGATTCCATTTCCTACGACGGTACCTGTTACGCTAAGCGTGCCTAGTAACATATAACCCAGTAAAAATTTTGACATATTGCTAGCTGCCTCTACCAAATAGGCCTTTACCCAACTTGTAAGTATGGGGCGTCCAGCGGGGATCGAACTCGTTATTCAGTAGTAATGGATCTACCAGACCAGCCTGCTAAGCATTAAACCGCGATGAGACGCCGAAAAATGCTTCCATCAAGTAAACACCTATTGTGCTTAGAGATGCCATGCAAGGGAGATTACTCTGTAGTTTACTGAAAAGTTCCATCATCCATTCTATTTTCAGGTTCTATGGAAAGAGAAATGGTTGAAAAATTAGCATTGTTGTAAAAAGAACTCTTTTCTTTTTTTTTCTTTTCTTTTTTTCTTTCTTATTTTTTTTCTTTGCTTTTTTTTTTTTTCACATACATATTTTAATGAAAATGTTTACCTACCATGAATATCGCAATGCGGTCTTCATGGGCCAGCTTTTGAAAGTCAGGGATCGTTTTCATAAAAGATATCACCAGGGTAATGCTTTTATACATGCACTCGATTGAGTCATACGGTATATTGGGTTCAATATTCTCTTCGATTTTACAACTGCCGCTAAAAATTTCTTCGTGATGTTGCACCAGTTGCCTTATTGGATACAGCGTAAAACGTACGTCTTTCTTGGAGTTGAGCAAATTCCAGTAGATGTCTGACAATAACGGATACTTGTCAACTGGCATCGTTATCTGTTTGTATTCCTCTACAATGGGTTGACTCGACACTGTCATTTCTTTCTCCGTGTCCGAGAAGATGCCGGCTGATGTGGTGGAGGTCGATGATGTTGACGAATGGTTCGACTGGTTGGAGTAGGAACCTGACGGTGACAGTGCCAAAGATTGTGGTGATTTCAGTTTCTTTTCATTTGCCTGGCTCAGTCGCTGTCTTCTCTTGGCCAATTGTTCATCATCTGTTGAATGGCATAGAAAGAAAAAGAACAAATGACGGTAGAGAAGGCATTGGAGTCTTTACATAGATTCTAGGTATTATAAACATTAAAGACTTTGGGGATTTTATTAAAAAAAACTCACCAGAAATAAGTGCAATGGAAAAAGCAAAACTTTACCACAGACGTTAGTGGACGGTGATCAAACTCAAATAAACGCTGTTGTTAATTATTAAAGCAGAACCTCTCCATTTTAAAGCTTGTGGGTGGGCCCACGTTAAAACGGAGCCTTGTACCCAGTCCATACAGGTGGGGTATGAGACAAATAAACTCTCCATTTTAAAGTTTGCTGCTTACTTTATATTGTTTTGTATTTGCGTTCTACTAAGCTAAGCTTAGTTAATATCGCTATGGTTTTCTTTCAAATATCAGTGATTAAGTCCAGCGAAAAAACATAATTCTTTATGGTGATTTTAAAGACAAGTATACACTTCCCACTTCAAAGATATAAACAGTACATAGGTACATAGGAGTGTTATGTCAGAGAAGTAGAAAAGTTGTGTTTTTTATAGTAAGGAAGAAAAATAAAAAAAAGTAAATTAAAAAGAATTTTTTAAAAAGAAGAAAAATAAAGAAAATTAAAAGAAAGAGAAAAAAAGAGAGAAATTAAAGAAACATAAAAAGAGTTAAAAATGAAGAAAAATTAAAGACTAATAAAGAATGTTTGAGAAGAAAAATTAATGAAAAATAAAGAGCTAAAGAAGAAAAAATTAATTAAAAAAATAATGAGAATTAAAGAAGAAAAAAATAAAGAAAAAAAAGAAATTGAAGAAGCAGAATTAAAGAAAAATGAAGTGATTTAAAGGGAAAAAATTAAAGAAAAATAAAGAGTTAAAGATTCTAAGTATAATAAGCATTAAAGACTTTGGGGATTTTTTAAAAAAAACTCACCAGAAATAAGTGCCAAGAGAAAAGCAAAGAAAAGGCAACAAAACACATCTATCTCCCAATCTATGTATCTATCTATCTATCTATCTATACATAAATAAAGGGCAGTTGTGTGTATGTATGTCCGGAGGAAACTACGAAAATACAACTATTAACGACAAAATAAATATATATACACATTAAATATCACTGGTTCTTGCTTTTTGGGCAAAAATTATGAAGATTTGATTTATATTGATAGATATTTAAGAACTTAAGATATATACAGAAAAGCATCAAAATTCTACTTAAAAATGTCCAGCATTTATAAATCCCAAAAGTAAAAAAAAATCAGTATACCTTTTCAGATTTGCTTCGAGTACGTATATAAATGTGTGTATGTATGTATGTCCGGAGGAAACTACGAAAATACAACAATTAACGACAAAGTAATATATATATATATATATATATATATATCTTAGAAAAGAAGGAAAAACTCAACACCGTAATTCCATAATAAATTAATTTCGACCAAAATTGGGGCCTATATAAATCTAAGTTGATTTAATATAGCTCCCCAAAATTCAGTTTCATCAGATGGAGGAAAATAACCTGATCCTCCATCTGATGAGACTGAATTTTGGGGGAGCTATATTAAATCAACTTAGATTTATATAGACCCCAATTTTGGTCGAAATAAATTTATTATGGAATTACGGTGTTGAGTTTTTCCTTCCTTTCTAAGATAAATATTGCTCTGTATATGATCTAAAAAGTTTATTATACATTGAGCTCTCTTTAGTGATTTAAAGATTCACTGTATTTATACATACTGGATCATACAATAATAATACAGTGTATCTTAGAAATCACATATAGAATCATCCCTTACTACCAAGTTTTGGATACCTTTCATCTATATATAATATATATATATATATATATATATATATATATATATACTTGACAAAGTGTGACCCGTTCGGTTACCCATTCAATCACTCATTCAGCTCTGCGTAGATAATTGAGATTAGGGAAAAGTGTCTTAGCAAAGCGAATAACATTTATAAATAAATAAGGGCCGGACAAAACTTTAAAATCATTTTGTTAGCTTTCTAAGAAAGGGAATGTTTGACCTAATTTAAGTTACCAGTTGCTGCTTGTGAAATTTAACATAGAAATACATTTCAAATCCCCCTTCTCTCTCTCTCTCTCTCTCTCCCTCTCTCTCTCTCTCTGTCTGTCTGTCTGTCTGTCTGTCTCTGTCTGTCTGTCTGTCTATCTCTCTCTCTCTCTCTCTCTCTCCTAGAGAAACCGACATTATATAACGAGGAGGTAATCAAGAGATACATAGAGAGAAAGAGAGTGATATGCAAAAAGTAAAATAAGGGATTGGTCAGTTTTTGACTTAATTGCAAATTATGACTAATTAGAACCAATTAAAACGGATTTTTTCAAACGTTATTCAATCCTAAAAGTAAGGAATAATTTAGTATAATTTTCGTGTCATTAAACTAAACAGTAAAAAACTTTTAAAGGTCAGTTGGTGTGTATGTATGTATGTATGTATGTCTGGATGAAACTAAGAAAGTTAATTAACTCAGTTTTAGTATAATGATAGATAGATAAGTTGATTTGAATTAATTCGCAGCTTATTTTATTTGAATTTATTGGAAAAGGGAACAAAGATAATTTATCTATTTACCAAATAAGTTGATTTGAATTAATTCTCTGATTTAGTAATGAAAAACTTGTACCTTTTTAGATTTAAGATAGATAAATTACCAAAAGTCAGGAAATTATCCAATTTGAATGAGATTTTTAGCACATTATTCAGCAATGAATTATTTTATAATCAATAGTTTGTTTTAGCTAAATAAAAGCCTGAAGAAAACATTTTATTGACTTAAAGGGTGGGTGGAGTCAATTTCATAATTTTTAATTATCTAGAAAAACTCTGTAACTACCTTTACCCAACATGAAATATTTTTAATTAAAGATTTATCTAATCTATTTAAAAAAAAAAAAAGAAAGCAAGTTTAATAATCATATTAAATCAGACATGTTTTCCGAATTTTTATATATTCAGTTTTTTTTTTTTTACTAACGATTGTCCTTATTTATTACTATAAAAAATTACTGGAAGCAAACAAAATTTTTTTTTTTTAAATGGGGGAGTGTGCTTCACCTATGATTTTTCTTAAAAAAAGATTGTGCTACAGTTTTTTTATTTTTAGGGTCATTAATTTAAACAGTAAAAACGCCTTTTGGGACGAATTTAATTGTTTAAAAGTGTATTAAAAAATTAGATATGTAATATCATTTTTCTCTTTTTTCTTTTTACTGATGCCCATTATGTTACTACTTTTCGACTAAAACAAAAATCTGACCTTGAATAATGGATTTAGATAATTTTAATTCGTTTTTACATTGAAAATGAGCCAACATTTTGGTGCCTATCGCATAAATGCGTCCTGGCCTCCTGCCCTTAAAAGAAACGCTGCTGAAAATCCAACAAATGTTACTCATGAACTCCCTAGCTGTTTGAAGGCGTTTTTCCCGAAAGGTTAATGTGATATGAAAGCGATATTTTGCACCCCAAGTCTTTTCTCGACAAATAAATAGAAATATTTTACCCTCCCCCACTTTAAACTATTTTTGGGCGGTTTGAAGGTGTTTTTATTGACAAATAACTTTTTAAGTGGTTTGAAGGCGTTAAATAGTAAGCCATCTCCAAAATTGAATATATAAAAATTCGGAAATAATGTCTGATTTCATTCACATGATTATTATTGAGATTAAGCTAATTTATTGAATTAGCTTAATCTCAATAATAAAATCACCTTCAAACCGCCCCAAAATAGCGTTCTTTTTGTGTTTTTAGGGCAGGAGGCCAGGACGTATTAATGCGATAGGCAAAAGAAATATGGACGGATCTTTTTTTCAAAATATTAATACTTATAAATGTACTTAAAAGTATAAATAAATGAAATTATTAATGAGACAATACGACTGGATAATTTGGAAGTTGAGAACTGGATTTTTATTGTTTTATTAAACTGTACAAAAATAAAATTCTAAAAAAACAAAAACGTAAGTTATGGTGAAATGGGTATTGCGTTTATTTTTGGTTTATTTTTTCTTACATCTTTTAATCACCAAACATCACAAATAATGAATTTATAACAAAATAAGTTGATTTGGAACTTGCACCCTTTTTTTTTTTTCTCTCTTTTTTTTTAAATTCAAGACCGTTTATTTTTAGTTGTAGTAAGAAATGGTAATAGCGATTATCAGTTATGGGTTTGGAATGGGACAATTGAAATGGATCATTTTTATTAAGCTACGGGTTCCCTGAATCTTGATATGCAAATAAAGTGAGTAGTTATATGTATCTATCACAATGACTCTCCCACTCCCTCTTACTCACACAGAGAGACTAATATTGATATACGGAGAAGGTAATCAAGAAATACACAGAGGGTGAAAGTAATATGCAGCAGAATGTCAATGAGAGACTGGTCAGTTTTTTACTTAATTGCTAATTACGACTCATTAGAACCAATTAAAACTTTTCAAACATAAGGTAATACTAAATGCAAGGTATATTTTGGTATGAATTTTGTGTCATTAAACTAAACAGGAAAAGCCTTTAGGCAATAAAAGGTGATTATCCCAGCTTTAGTATAATATATATATATATATATATATATATATATATAAGATTTTTGGATGTTTGTTTATTTTAGAAGCGTTGTTGAATAAAGTATATATTATTATTTACATTTTTGCTTGAAGGCAATTACAATTGTAATTACAATTATAATTTCCTTCAAGCAAAAATATAAATAATATATATGTGTGTGTGTGTGTGTGTGTGAAGAAAGGAAGTAAATCCGACGGTATGTAATATATCAAGAAAAATGAAAAAAACAGACTGAATGACAAGGATTACCACTCGCTTTTCTCATTATTCTGTGATAAATAATTTCTTATCTTATGCCCTGAAGATGATCTAATTAATAGATCGAAACACTGCAGCGTTGGCCAATAAACTCACCACTTAACCCATTTAAACCAGTGTTTTTTAATTTTTCTTGATATATTACACACACACACACACATATATATATATATATATATATATATATATATATATATATATAATCAATAGTAATGGTATTATGGATGATTTGGACTCATAACTTAAAGTTTCATGGTTATACAATCCTCAGATGAGTCAAATGGTTGAGATCTTAAAAACCAGTAGTTTTTTTAGCGTTTATATAAACGTGAAGCATTTTCACGCGATTTGATGATATAATGCTAAAAATTGTTTTTTAAACTGTGGCTTGTTTAACGTTTATATGATGTATATATATATATATATATATATATATATATTAGCTATCACCAGATCTTGCTTTTTGAGCAAAAATCACGAAGAATTGATTTATACTCGTAAAGATAATTGAAAAAATATAATTCAAATGATAACAGCATGGATATATATATATATTTTTTTTTTTTGCATTTAGTATTGTATATAGGAGACATCATTTTTTTCTGAGTGGCTGGATCAACGCAAGGACATTTTTGCATAGGGATTTTAATTAGGCATCCTGCGAGAATCAAACTTACGATTCAGTATTAACGGATCTGCGAAACTACCTTTCTTTTATCCTCCTATCTACCCAGGTAATGTGGGGTAGCCGCTTCCAGTACATATATAAAGGTCAGTTGGTGTGTATGTATGTATGTCTGGATGAAACTAAGAAAATAAAACAATTAACGAAAACGTAAATATATATACACATTAATTTTTTTGTAGTATTTAGTGCAAGTATTATATATATATATATATATATATATATATATATAGCTTAAGCGGGGTTTGAATTCGAAGTTTTCCATCTTATAGACTGGTTGCTTAACCAAAGTTAAAGAGCTCAGTCTGTCCTACTATTTACGCATAGCTAGAGGAAGAATAGTTGGATTCTTACATTAGTCAAGGTATTGGCACTATGAGGACTCTAATAGGTACAATCATTCCGAGTCAAATTAGATCTGGATGTAAAGGTAATAATAATAATAATAATAATAATAATAATCTATATATAATGGAGATAGACTGCATTTTTGTCTGAAGCCGAAACTATATTACTACTCAAGTCACAATTACCTTAATTATTTACGTCAAATTCTCCATGATTTCATTCTTTTAAACCTTCAGTTATTAATAAAAATTGTTTTACATTATTAATACTGTTGATCATATCTACGTACTAATAACATGCAATTGTATTTATATATACAACAAAATAGCGATTTACAGTTTGAACGAGAAGGCTAATTTGCATATTGATATTTAAAATTTTGTTTTAATAAATATGTGCTTGGTATTATTGATTTCTAATTGTTTGGTTTTATCTTAAGAAATATAAACAAAAATCTCGTGGATAAATCTTAAAAGAAATTTATTTACAAGAAGAAATAACTGTAATATTATCCTTTACTTCCTATTTTAAACTAAATAGTTAAATTAGGAAAATTTACCAATGAAACAGGGGAGTAATGGAAAATGATGGAATAGTTAGTTTCAAAGTTGTTCTATTTTTCGATTATACCCCCTCTGTTGCAGATCTTTTTATCTGCATTCTTAGTCAGTTTCATTAGCCTTTCTAATTTAATATGATATTTTATTATATCAAAACTTAAATACTTGCACCCGGAGGGTGCATATATTTGCTAGTAATAATAATGGAGATTCGCTTCCGGTTTTTATCTGTAACAAAAATTACGTCACTGCTTACATCACATTACCCAAAATCGTCATAACATAGAATAAAATTTATTCTACGATTTTTGGCATGTTCAAATTTTGAGTGTATTTATTCAATAAATAAATTCCACCCCTCGGGCAATATGTTTCAAAAATCTATTTTTACATCACCCGGAGGGTGTTTTTCATTTTGTACTAGTAATAATAATAATAATATAGTAATAATAATAATAATAATAGGTAGATTTCTTTGTTTTTAATACCAAGAAAAAAAGAAAGACTATTTAATAAAGTATTTATTGTTTTTCTTGTGTAGACTTAAAATATAAGGGAAGTAACTCAATTTCTATCAGTATCTAAGTCTAAGTCGACGGAATGACCTATTGTCGGTATCAACCGAAAGCGAGGGAGTCTATCCCATTTTCATTTGCGCAAGGACAGAGAGATTGTTATTGCATCTGATAGCAGGCGCCACACCTACCATCAGCTCACTACTTCACCACACAGATCCAAACTGTGCTACTCACGAATTGAGTTGACGAGGGCTGGTATCAAACCTGGAAACTTGTGTTTCTAAGGCGCAGTTTAATTATATAGAAAATCGTATAGAGGAGAAACTGTCAGTTATCAAGCATCGTTGACTTCATGTCTTCGCTACCATAACTTAGATATTCATGCCCTATCACCACCCTGTCAGCTGGGCGTTAGAATGCACCAACTGCACCACTGCAGAGGGGTAAGACTCCCCCAATGGGGCCACCTGTTTGCCGTGGGAGGCGACCCGTGATGCTTAAGGATAGAGCCCATGTGAATGAGCAGTTCATGACATGCAATACTCCACTTTGGCCCTATCTTGGGCTAGACGGGCGGTTGGAGAGGCCCCCTCCGATCAATCGGCTGGTCATGTCAAGCCCTAGCACCTATATGATTGCCCCAACCCTATTGCCCTTATGGCGAGCCCCAACCTCTTTTTATTATATGGGTGCTAGAAGGCGGTAGCTGCGGGTCTACATGTGCTGGAAATGACGTTAAACTCTATCTGATGGTGAGGTTCCAGTTTTTGAGGTTTAGGGAATGTGGAGCACCTCTTCATCACCATTGCTCCCTGGTCCACTCTGACCCGGAGTGGTAGTATCTGTTAGTTTCCCATCTATGGGTTAAATAGAAAACATGAGTTTATAAACAAAATTGTATTATCCATTAAAAATGAAATTATTTCAAAACTTTGTTAGCATTAAACATTTTTTTTACCAATAGAAGTATTCGGCATAAAATAACCCAAAGGGTTGACATGCCCTAAAACCCAACCAACCAAACCATGCTCCATCAATAATATTATGCACTTATTATTTATAAATGTCGTAAACTATATCATCAATGGTAGAAAGAATATGCGCCCTCGGGAAAAAGTATTTAAGTTTTAATGTAATGAAATTCATTAAATTAGAAAAACGAAATAAGAACGCATATAAAAAGATTACACTTATTTTGATTTGATTTTAATTGTTTTATATACAAAATCATTCATAGGATTGATTTTAATACACTGGAGTATAAAACAATGATAGTAGAGATCAATAACACGGAATCAAATAATCAATGTTTGTTAATTGATTTTAACGGCATATCAACCCGTCTGAGGTTATGTCATGTCTAACGGTTAGGAAGTTATACATATCGTGTATTTACATTTATACTTTTTAGTAATTGGTTTTAAAAACGTGTTAACATTATTGGGGATTGTGTTGTATGGTATTGATTAGTTTCATGTCTATAATCTATGGTATGATATTATTTCTCTCAAAAAAGAGAGAATATCCTCCATGTTGACATTTTCAAATAGATCTTTCATATTGTTTGCTTTAAAATAACGGTTTCTGCTGTGAGCAAAGAACCTACATTCCATGAATAAATGTTTAACTGTCAAAGGTGTTTGACATGTTCCACATTGTGGTTGTTATTCTTGTTTGGGTATATAGGAGTGCGTTAGTCTTGTATGACCAATGCGTAATCGAGATACAATGACTTGTTCCTTTCTAGACTTCTTAAAGTTGGTCTCCAGCCTCCCAAAGTGGGTTTGATTAGGAAGAGTTTATTGTGGATGTTGTTATTCCAGTGTTGTTGCCATTTTGTATGAAGGAATCTATTAATTTTAGGTTTCATATCAGTATATGGTATCTTTAAATTGTCGGGGATCAAATCTAGAGCTGATTTAGCTGCGGAGTCTGCTCTTTCATTCCCCCTCACTCCTATATGACTTGGGATCCAGCATATTCTAATCTCCTTAGAGTTAGACATGAAGTCTAATCTATTCAGGAGCTTAATCAAGTAATTATTTATTAAACCGGTTTTGTTAAAACCAGTATGCTAATTAATCACACCATATATCCTGTATCGGATGTTTTAAGGTAAATCCAAGTAAGATTTTCATCGTTAATAAATAAGATTTATTATTTGTGTTAATGATTTTGATAATAAATTAGATAATCACTGATAAACTTACGCATTATTATTAAACTAGAATCTGCTACCCAGCGTCGCCTGGGTAGAGGAGGACAATAAAAAGTTAGTCCTGCACGAGTTGCATCCGCGCAACATGCCACATTAAAATTCCTATATAAGAGAGACGTTGCATTGATCCGGCCTGGTGGAGTGTCAGAATAAAAGGGCATGGACTCTGTGAAAATAAATTTAAAATATTAAATACAAAAAAAAAGCCATGTTGTTACTATTTAAATTTTATTTTTTTAATTATCTTCACGAATATAAATCAAATTTTCCTTATTTTGCTCCAAAAACAAGATATGGTGATATTTAATGTATATATATATTTACTTTGTCGTTTATTATTTTATTTTTTATAATTTCCTCCGGACATACATACACACCAACTATCCTTTATATATTGTATAGATTATTATTAAAACAAAAATAAATAATTAATAAAACAGAAATAATGGTTTGGTTTGGTTGGTATGGTTTGGTTTGTTTTACGGTATATCAACCTCAGTGAGTCATTTAATGCCGATAAATTTTGAAATAAATTAATTCTTAATGGATACTCAATTTTTTTATAAACGTATTTTTTCTATTTAACCCATAGATAGGACCCTAACAATTACTACCACTCCAGGTCAGAGTGGACCAGGGAGTAATGGGGATGAAGGGGTGCTCCACATTCCCCAAAACCTAAGAACTGGAAGGTCACCATCAGATAGTTTAGCGTCATTCCAGGACCTGAAGACCCTCAGCCACCATTTTCAAGCATCTATATGATAAAGAAGATTTGGGGCTTGCCATAAGGGCACTAGGTTGCTAGGGCTTGACATGACCAGCTGATTGATCAGAGGAGGTCTCTCCGACCGCCCGTCTAGCCTAAATGAGGTCTAAATGGAGTGTTGAATGTAATGAACTGCTCATCCACAAGGATTCCGTTCTTAAGCATCACAAACCACTACCCACGGCCAACCGGTGTCCTTATTGACTACAGAAATAATGAGAGTTAGATCAATATGTAGGGGTGACAAGACTTTCGGACCACAGTGTATAATTTCAGCAAAAAGGGAAAGGTTGAACTTTTAAAACTGATGACCCTCTACATTGAGAACCTGTGGGCTTTTTCTCTTAGTTTCCTTCTCTTCGTGCAAACTGGACTATTCTAAACTCATGAATGTAATTTCAGGTTGAAGAAGGCAATTTAATTCATCCATGCGAGGCAAGCAGTTCTCGCGAGGCAGGGAAACGAATCCCGTGTCTCATTGGAGAGGTTTAGGGAGAATCTATCTTATCCTGGATTCTATTTCCCAGCACTTCAAACAGAAATTACTTTCTTGCTAAATCATTCCGAAAGCATCTTGTCGTTATAATGAAGACCTCGTTCATCTCTCAGCACAGCAAACGATACTTCTACCTGCGTCAGCAGTGCTAGATCTGGTTGGCAGCTTTCCGTCTACGAGAGACGATGGATTAGTGTCAAAGTTTTTTTTTTTTTTTAATTTGAACTACATAGCCTGGGCGGGTTCATATGGAGGATAAACTGTTGCCTATGCAGCAAACCCCCTCTCCCCACTGCCACTGTGATCCAAAGGAAAGGCAAGGTACCAATGCGTTTTGGCAACGGTAGTGTCGCAGGAGTTTGATGGGTAATACTGGATTTCACACCACCTTAGGGACTCCGGCTCCTGATTTGTTTTCGGGGTTTACTCCCCTAGCCTTTCGTTGAAGGCAGCAGAGGTTTTATGTCGGACTTTTCCTTGACTGATGGGTTGCCGACCAAGGCTAAGGTGCCCCTTTTACACCATTTGAGGATTTATGCGGGGTAGTAAGTACCCCAAAATCTACTACTATTGGTGTTCCTGTGGAATGAAATGAGATTAGGGGAACGGTATATTTGCGTTTGTGTGTCAGATACCCAATATTCATGCAGGTCCCGGTCGCAACAGTAACCAGTATCTAATTATCATCATCAAGTCGCACTAGTAACACGTATATCCATGGTAATCTCTCGCTAACTGTCCCTATCATTTATTGCCCCTGGGAGGTCTTCTGCGCAGCATTGGTCTATGTGTTACGTAGCGACCTTCTTTGCTACTCTAAATCGTGTATTTGTATACGTTGCGGGTATCGTCACTAACCCAAGACGATATATGTAGTTGTCGTTTAATGAAATCTACAACACATGGGTATAGTAGAATTGATTGTATTTCTCTCCGTCGGCTGGTGGGTGGCGTGCGTGACAATAGGAATCTGCCCAAGGGTTGACGATGACTACTACTACTGCTGGGATGGTGAGGTAAAGAGGTGGCTAGTGGCATCTCACCGCCCTTGGTCGCGATGGACCGTGTCGACGGTCGCTCCTTGTGCTCTGTTCGCCGTCTGCTGTCTGACTCTCTGGGATCCCTGACTTCCTTTTATATATATCAAACGCCAACGCGTTTTCTTTTGTTATCTTTATCAGCGGACAAATCTATTTCCGAACTTATTGTTACCCATCCTTCTTTGTTCGCTTTACCCGGAAAAAAGTCCTTTGTGACTCTTTTCGTCTTCTCCCTACCTCGATCCAACCGGAAGACCCTATTTCCGTTTTCACCTTCTTTTAAATATCTTCAGTATACAACATATGTACGTCTTTGCTAGAAGGCCTACTCTGGCGTGTCCATGTGATGGCTTCCAGAGAAGAATGTCACATGAGTTCATCCTTGCTTCTCCAGCAGCCATCAGCGTGTCTTGTTCGCCTCACACGGATGGTATGTGTGATATGGGGCAGGTGGTCGTTTAGCTGTTTTCTCGTGGGGTGTTGTTTCCACGTCTTGTTTAAGATTGCGCGCAGCATTCTTGTGCAGCTCCTTTTTTGCTTATTCACCAGGTGCTTTGTTGGGGTTCAAGTAGTGCAACCGTACAGTAGCACTGATGCAACTATGGCTTTGAAGAATTTTCGCTTTAGCTTCTTAGTGAGATCGGATTTCCAAATCGCTGTTTCCATGCCTTTCCTATGCGTTCATTAACGTCGCTTTCTGTTGACGTGATATTACTACCTAGGTACGTGAATTGTTTCAGCAAGTTTAGGAGTTTATCATCGAGTGTTTTCATTTCTAAAACATTAATGCATCTAGTAATAAGTACCAAATGTAGCTAATCGCTTTTTCGGTAGGCTGTTGAATACGGTGACTATATCCTCTGCAGCGGAGTAACACTTCCCTTAAAGGGGTGTCCTGGTATGGTGAGGCTCCAGCTCTGGATATCTGAGGAGTGTGGAATACGTATTCATTGTCATTACTTCCAGGTCTATGCTGACCTGTAGTGTTTGTACCTTTTAAAGTTCGATCTATGGGTCAAAGGAGAGTGACAAAAGTAATAAAAAGAGTGAAAGATTACAGTTACAGAAGGAGATTAAAGAAAATGGGATTATATGCTTTTCTAGGGAGAAGAATGAGAAGTGATCACATAATTGAAACTTTCAAAATAATAAATAGAATTTCTAATTATGATAGATATTCGTTTTTAATATTTTTTCTTCGAAGTAGAAAATTACTGACAGGGTAAATTTCAAAAACTGAGTCTTTTTTGTTTTTGCTAATTTTTGCAACAAATTAGCTAAGATTAAAAACTGCAATCGTTTAAAAAACGAAGATTATTTTTGATGATTTCAGAAAAAAATGGTAAGAAAAATAATTTAAGAGGACATGTTCCATGCTGCCTTTTCTAGGTTATGTAGTAGGGCTTCGGCCTGTGCGGGCGTATTTGCAAGAAGTGCTAGATCATTTACGTAGTCAGCGCGGGCCGTCGAAAAAAGACATACATTAAACAGCTCTGCGTGGATACTGGATGCTGCGCAGAGGACCTATCAGGGGCAATGACTGATAGATACGGTTGACAAGAGATTGTCATGGATGTCCGAGCTGCTAACCCGACATGATGATGATACAAAAGTTGACCTTGTGTCACATCCTGCCCGTGTAGGAGGGGCTGGTTGAATGCAAAATTAAAAAGCTACATTCTGGTCCAACAAGAAATGATCTACCAATTCCGTTTTCGCAAATTGAGTGGATAACAAATGTATGAGATTAGATTCGTAGAGAAAATAGAAGTCTTTGATATCGCTGCCATTGTTACGCGTAACGCCTGGCCTATGATCAAAGATGGAATCCTAATGGCCCGTTACGATTCGTTCCCGTACGGCTATCATCATTGACTTTTAACATAGATAAGAAGATTGTTCGTCGTTGTTGAGTGCATAAAAGTCAGTGAGCTGAGACCCAGAATCTTCCAGCGATTCATTAATTACAGGCATTTTTCCTGCGTGTGCGGAAGAACGTCATGTTCGTCTACGACTTTAATAGTTTTCGCCACAGCCGCGAAAGGTCCTTTACTAGAACCCGCGTAAAGCGCTAAATCCCTTTTTAATTATCTTGAACAGATCGATAGAGCACGGGCACCATCGATTTCAAAGATATCTTAAAGCTTTGTGGTAATCTACAAACTAATACAATCCACCGTTCTGTCATATGTATATTTATGTTAACTAGCAGGACCTGTGGATATACCACAGTATGATAGTTTAATTATTACAACGTTTGATATGTTACTTAAGAGAAATTGTAAATAGTTCAATTTGTAAAATGTCTAATAATCTTGACTAGCAGGACCTGTGGATATACCACGGTGTGATGATTTAATTAGTACAATATTTGATATATTTTCTAAAGAGCTATTACGAATAGTTCAATATGTAAAAAGTATAATAATCTTGATTTAATTCTCTGTCACTCTTTCCTGAAAGAGGGGTTGTAAAATATTTACATTGATTTGCCAATAAAATCTGGGGCAGGCGTTTAAAATATTGTTACATAATTGTTAGTAACCTAACAATTGTGTACGGTTAGTGTAGAAATCAAAATGGCTGTTAGAAATTACGGCTAGCAGCAGTTTTTTTAGTGGAAGTATGTGACGATATCATGGAAGATTGATTGGCACATGTTAAATTCGTGTTAACCCCTTTTCCGGTAGATACCGTGAGAATTAGTAGAGAAATGAGAAACAAAGGCTCTTTCCGGTTTTGATTTGAAAGAGTTAGTCAGTACTGGGCAAGCCACGGAGATGGCAAGTCGCGATCAGCGCGCTCCCGGTATTCACATTCTGCGCAGTTAGTCTGGATGGGAATTTCTAAATGAAATATAATATAAAGAAAATCTAAGTCTTGGGTTATTTATCCAAAAACTACTAATGACCCAGGACTTCTGATAGACGAGAAATCCCTAATGGAAGACCAGACACGAAATCACCAAATGGAAAGTTCCAGACACTAGGAGAAGAACTCCCAGCTACATAAGAGAGTAAAAGATGATCAGAAGAATATAAGAATATCTACATTAATTTATTTACAAAAAAAGTGACAAATTACGACTCGGAAAATATCTAAGTTACACTGGAAATTCGCCTGGCACTGGCTCACAAAAACATAGCGTAAGATAAAAGCTGGAGGCCAGGACAGCATCAGATCAAAATTATCAAAATTACTTCCGTAATTTATAATTTCAATATTACAAATAAAACAAACATAGTTTTTTTTTCGATTCATTTTAATTTCATGTTGGACAATTAATCGATGTAAGACCATATAGAATGTTCATTTTTTAAAATTGGGTGAAATAAAATAGGACAAATAATAAATCTGCGATTAAGCGATACCAGATCATCTGTATTCTTATTTTTTGTATTGCATCTTGGACAATTTAGACGATGTCATTTTAACCAGAGGGTATTGCAGGATGATAACGGACGGAAGATTAAGGAACAGGCGTATTAATATATAAATTGTATTGCCATTCATTAACAAAAGCTAATTTAAACTGCATCTAATAGTGAAGTTCAAAATCTGGAGCTCTGGGGAGTGTGGAGTACCCCTTCGTCGTTATTACTCCCAGGTCCATTCAGACCCGGAGTTGTAGTACCTGTTAGGGTCCCATCTATTGCTTAAATTGAAAAGAAATGAGTTTGAAAAAAATTAAATACTTATCAAGAATGAATAAAAACAAAACATCTTCGGCATAAAATAACCCATCAAGGGTTGACATGCCGTAAAACCAACCAACCAACCAACCAGCCAGCTAATAAAAGCTAATTGTTTTTTGGGTTTTTTTGTTTTATTTTTTTTTCTTACGTTTACAAATTTACACAGTTGAAATTTACGATGACATAAACCCTCGAACAATGTCCTTATGTTAGAAGAACTGGTTTAGCTCAGTCGATAGAGCATCCAACAAGTAAGTCCAAGTTTCCGGGTCGATACGAGTCCCCACTAACTCAGTGCATAATCAGTGCAGCTTGGATTATCTGATATGTGCAGTAAAGCATCGAGGAGCTGACGGTTGTTCTGATGTTCCATCTCATCAAAAAGAAAAAAAAATCTCTCTTGTCTAGCGCCAGTTGCCTCTGAAAACGTTTCAACAGATATTTTTACTAACGTCAACAAATATTAAAATCCCAATAGATTAATGTCTATACAATGACAGGAAAATATTTTCACACCATAATTTAACCTGTTCTTATCAGCGGCTAGCAGAGCTACTCGGCGTTTAGTTTTGCTTTAACAAAGCATTGGGAACATATATATATATTTACCAACCCCTCCGCACGAGCAGGAAACGACACAAGGTCAATTTCTTAAGCGGAGTTTAACAGGTTTGAATTCAGAGTTTTCCTTCTGCTAGACCGGTTGCCTAACCAAGGTTAAAGAGCCTAGTCTGGCCTATTTATCCATAGCTGGAGGGAGAGTAGGATTTATACCTTTCCTAAGGGTATTAGCGCTAAGTGAAATGCAATTGCCACGTCCAGGATTTGAACTCGGGGCGACGAGTCCATTTCCCATGACTTTAACCATTACACCACGCACTTTCCATTGGAAACATATAAGAATGTCTTGTACATGATTTTACTATAAGAAAGCATTGGAATGAGTATTACAATAGGATACACTGGATAGAATTTTACTATGAGAAAGCATTGGAATGAGTATTACAATAGGATACACTGGATAGAATTTTACTATGAGAAAGCATTGGAAAGAGTATTACAATAGGAATACACTGGATAGAATTTACTATGAGAAAGCATTGGAAAGAGTATTACAATAGAATACACTGGATAGAATTTATTACAATAGGAATACACTGGATAGAATTTTACTATGAGAAAGCATTGGAATGAGTATTACAATAGGAATACACTGGATAGAATTTTACTATGAGAAAGCATTGGAAAGAGTATTACAATAGGAATACACTGGATAGAATTTTACTATGAGAAAGCATTGGACACTGATAGAATTTTACTATGAGATTTTACTATTTGGACTACCAATAGGAGCATTAGGAATACACTGGACTATGAGAAAGCATTGGATAGGAATACACTTTTTTATTACAATAGGAATACACTGGATAGAATTTACCACAATAGGAATACACTGGATATAATTTTACTATAAGAAAGCATGGAATACACTGGATTATGAGAAAGCATTTTTTTTTTAGTATAGAAAGCATTGTTTTTTTAGTATAGAATGCATTGGATAGAGTTTTACTAAAAGAAATCATTGGAAAGAGCTTTACTATTAGAATGCAGAGAAAAAAACTTTTACAACAAGAAAGCATTGGACGGGGTTTTACTATGGAAATACATTAGAAATGTTTATTTAGATAATATTATACCAGGACATTTTATTACGGTACAATATATTGAATCTCGCTATTGAAATATTCATTGGTATATATCCATTTCTGTGCTTATACTCTTACCAGTTTTTTTTTCTATCCTCATCCGTCAATATTCTAATGAAAAAATATATGAATAAAGAATATAAAGAAAATCTAAAGAAGTCCGCAATTTATCAAAATGTACTAAATAAATATCGATCATATATAAAGATATGTCCCTGAATAATTTTGAATCAAATTAATAGTTTATAAATATATATGTGTGTGTAAAAAGTTTGTAGAAAAAAACAAGATGCTAAAAGTTTTGCTGACAGAAATCTGTTTCGACCATATGAAGAGGTCTTTATCAAAGCAACATTGTAAACATTTTATACACTTTTACTGCAAACTCTTTTGAACTTTTTTAATTATAAAAATGCTTATAATTTAAAAAAAATAAAATGTATTTTATTTTTAACATAAAAAACGCATTTTTTTTTTAAATTTTTCGAAAATTCCGGTACTGATCGAGAGCGTTCTGTGCCTCGTGATTAATGATATATTTATTTCGTTTTTCTGTTTACAATGTTGCTTTGATAAAGATATCTTCATATGGTCGATTTCTGTCAGCAAAACTAACTTTTAACATCTTGTTTTTTCTACAAACTTTCTACACATATTGTCGGATTCATATCAATTTTACCTTTCATATATATATATATATATATATATATATATATATATAACCAAATGTATACACTACTATCAGAGTATAACCACAAACACAAAAAAAGCATGATGAAACAAGCAAAATATCCAAATATCAAATACTTACTGAGTATCCACCCTTTTTTCATCCCGATTTCAAAGCATCTTTTTAAACGGCAGCTGGCGCAGAATTTACGGGTGTGGGGATCCAGTCGACACTTTCCTTCAAATGTGCAGTTAAATACCTAGAAAAGGAAAAAGAAACAAAAAAATCGACATACAATAACTTCAACTTTTCTTTTTATACAATATATGCACAGATCCCACTAGATCACTGAAGTTAAGCAGCGATGAGTCTGTTCAATAGTTAATTGGGGGATTATTTAAGCAAAATGAGGTAATGTAAGCAAACTGAGTCTTTTGTTTATCAAAATGATTTGATTCAACATTAAATGACGCAAAAGGGGTTGATATGCTGTTAAACAAAACCAACCCACAACTGTTTTGGAATTCAGAGGTTTTCCTTCTCTAAAACTATATATATATATATATATATATATATATATATATATATATATATATCCAGTTTTAGAGGAGGAAAACCTGAATTCCAAAACGGTTGAGGGGACTGAACGCTGACATCGGAATACTCCGTTATTATAATTTTTTACAGACGCTGCCTCTGTCAATAACAACAGAGACAAAAGATCCGTTGAACAGGAACAACAGTCATTTGATAAAGGGTATCTAACGAACCCGAAAATTTATGATAAAAAATAATTTTAAAAAATAAGTGAATCCAATACTCCATAACATCGAGTTCATTCATTTATTTTTAGATGCTTCGTAATAACGCCCAACTTAAAAAAAACATAAAAATATATACTGAGAGAAGCATACGAAGACCTCTTAAAATACAATATATATATATATATATATATATATATATATATATATATTCTTTCTTTCTTTCTTTTGAATTTGAGTCCAATCGAATTAAACACCAAAAATTGACGTGGGCTATTAGAAAGGGTGATTTTCAGTCCAGCAACATTCAAAGTGGAGAAGTTCCAACATATAGTTAATGTGGAAGAGTATGTCTCTCCAGGGCTGGCCCAGTGAGTTATCTGATAAAACAAGGATACAGCGTCAAATGGTATTAGCACTCAAGTATGAAAAAAGGACAGGAAATGGTCTTACTCGCGCACGAGTTGACAGCCAACATATATATATATATATTCCTTTATATATATATATATATATATATATATATATATATATATATAGGGGTTTCACGTATGCCTCGCATATTTGTGTTATAAAAAATCAAAAATTAAAATACTGTTTTTTTAAGCATAACTGGGTGTGTTGTATATTTCTTCTATTATTCTTCTGCTCATCTTTGGTATCTTACGTTCTTCTTCTAGCGGCTGGACTTTGTCTTGGTAGTTTTTAGATAATAACCCAAGACTTCGATTTGCTTTAGATCATATATTATTCCAAAATCCCCACCAGACTACCTGCGCAGATTGAGTCGGCCGTGAGCTTAACACGATTTGCCACCTTCGTGATTTAGCCGATACTGAACTAAACTCTCTTTCTAATCTAAACCGGAAGAGGGTCTTCTCCACCGATTCTCACGGTATCCCCCAGAAGGAGGATCAGACTGAGATGAAACCGAGTCACTCAATCCTTCAAGGCCGCCGGCTGCAAATTATAACAGCCATTTTGGTTTCTACACTAATGGTACATAAGTGTTAGGTATCTAATAATTATTTAACAGGTGGTGAATGTTTGTGTTGAAATAGATCATAGAAATAATGTTGACATACCGTTTATGTCAGAATTAATAGTCTACATTATGGAGATATTTATACTCATTGTTGGCAAATTAGAATTACATCAAGCGATTTTAATCTCCAACAACATGTATGAATATTTCCATAGTGCAAACATTATTAATTTTTACAAAAATTCAACAGTATTTCTATAATCTTAAATAAATATTAGTCTATTTTAACATTCATCACCCAGTCATGTTTAAAAAAACAGTATTTCTATTTTTGATTATTTATAACACGCATGCACGTACGCATGCACGCACCCATATACACATAGGGCCGAGTTAGCTCAGTCGGTAGAGCGTTCGGCTAGAAACCACAAGGTTCCTAGTTCGATACCGGTCCTCGCCAACTCAGCGTATGAATAGCACAGGGATCTGTGCGGTAAAGTAAGGAGCTGATGGCGCTCCACCTCAGATGCTAAAAAACAATCTCCTTGGTCTAGCGCTATTGAAAAGGGGATAGACTCCCTCGCTGACTGGCTGATACCGACTTTAGGCCGCCCCGACGACTTTACCTACTTTATTAGCTTGATAAACATAAACACATCGGAAATACGAGTCCCATATAATGTAAAACAAAAAAAATTTGAAAAAAAACTTCAAAACACTTTGTGGAACTTTTCATCATAAAATAAGTGATTGTTTCTTCGTATTTGTGTGTAGCAAGCTAATGAGAAAGTTAAGGGGTCTCGCAAAAGAAAGGACACAATGACTATGGGCGTGTGTGTGCGTGAGTGCGTGCGTGCGTGTGTGTGTGTGTAAAAAGGAAACAGAAGGTTTCGTTTATCCAAATATGTAATGAATAGCAAAATTAATTTGGAAAGAAAGAAAGAAAGAAAGAAGTAAAAGAAAAAGAAGAAACAACAACAAACTTTTCGAGTGAGAAAAGAGTCTAACCTTCTTCTTGAGGGCATTCCTCCTGAAGAAAGCTTTGCAGGATTCGCAGGTGATAGCATCGAAGTTATACCCGAGGGCAACGTCATTGCAAACACGGCAGATCAGTTTGGTTCCATCTTTCGGTTTGGGCCGCCTCTTCTGCTCCTTCTTCGCGTGCCTGTCGTTCTGTGGGGACAAAATGAAAAAAATAAAAAAATGCCAATAACAAATTGATAAGACTTCACATAATCACCAGACACAAATCTATTACGCATATCATTATCATCATCATCATCATCATGTCGTGCTAATAGCACGGATATCCACGACAATCTCTCGCAACCAGTATCACCACAATGTTGGTCAATGTAGGACGGCCAACACTGAGGTGCCCATGTGCTGGTTTCAACAGTAGAACCTCACTCATGAGTTCGTCTTTGCTTCTCCAGCCGTATCCAGCACGTCTTGTTCGTATCATTAGGGGCCGTACAGCTAATAGCACGGATATCCACGACAATTGTTACCATTCATTGTCCTCGGGAGATCCTCTGCGTATAGCAACCAGTATCCCCTTAGAGTTTAACGTCATTTTCAGGACATGAAGACCTGCAGCCACCGCCTTCTAGCACGTACATTTAAAAAATTCTTGGGGCTTTATATAAGGGCAATAGGGTTAGGGCAATCATGTAAGTGCTAGGGCTTGACATGACCAGCCGATTGATCGGTGGGGGCCGCTCCGATTGCCCGTCTTGCCCAAGTAAGGGTCTAGGGGAAGTGTTGCATGTCCAACAGGATTCCGTCCTTAAGCATCACGGGTCGCCACCCACAGGTAGCCGGTGGCCCCATTGAGGGAAACCTTTACCCCTCTGCAGAAGTGCATTCTAAAGTCCCCGCCGACAGGGCTCAAAATGCTTTTGGTATTAAATTAGTCACAAGGGTTTGATGTGCCATTAATTCTTTACCTGCCAAATTCACCCCACGATTGTATCAAAATTGAAAATTAAAATATCTTGTCATTATGTGACAAAATTTCAGATTCATTTCTTAATTGACTGTTGAGGTTCAGTGGAAAATGTATTTGTTTTTACAAGCACGCTAATTAAAAATGTGTCATTATTTGTTACTGAAAAAAATTCCAGTATTCAATAATTCAATGAATTGCTTATTTCTTTTTCAAATTTTTTTTTAGTTACACTGATTAAAATTAATTTTAAAAAAATAAAGTTTGTGTGTTATTATAATCATTTATTTTATATTTTTTGTTTAAATTTGAAATAGTATTCTAAAAAATGTAACACTAAAGTTGTGAGTAGTTTAAAGCCTAATTTTATTTTTCTAAAAGCTATTTCTATTGATTTGCAGTGATAAAAAATGTATTGGTTTAATTTATTTTCTTTTTTACCCTATAAAATGTAAGAATGAAAAAAGCTAAGAAATAAATAAAAAGAAACTAAAAATTAAAAATAAAAAGAAACTAAAAATTAAAGATGTAATTTTTTTTTTCGGATAGCAATTTTTTTGCTTACATAGAGTTTTAAAATACATATACATAAAAATTAAATAAAAATTAAAATAAACTAAAAGTTAAAAATTAAAAGAAACTAAAAATTAAAAATGTAATTTTTTTCGGATTGCAATTTTTTTTCGCTTACATTCAAAATAGAATGTTAAAATACAACCCCTTGGTTTGAAACATTTCTTGATTTTTTTTAGTTCTCCCAAAAAATTAAGATTCTTTTTTATTTTTACAAATAATAATATTTTCAGACGAATAACATTTCTTTGAAAATCTCGTGAATCGTAAGCTTTTGCCAAGTAATCTGTTTCTCGTTTTCGATGTCACATGACCATTGCGTCATTTGCTTTTGAGTAAAAACTTCAAACCACACAAGCTTTAGATTTTAGGGATTCTTTCTTTCTTTTTAATGGATGAGCACGGCAGTATCATCTAAATCTTAACAACATCTTCATATTGACTGATCCTTCTTAGAGATGAGAGTTTAATAGGTAATTTCTATCATGCATTTTCACTGGTCATTGGGTTTGTAAGAAGATTGAGATCTGAACAACACTGATATATATATATATATATATATATATATATATATATATATATATATATCAAATTTCCATTTCGATAAGAAAATGTCGATAAGTAAACATACACACTTCATCATCATTAAGTAGTACCAACGGCACGGATCTCTGTGACTTTTCCTCGACATACGTCCCTGTCGACCATCGCTCTCGGTGTGTCCTCTGCATAGAATCCAGTATCTGCACAGAGCTAATTGATGCAGATTTTTTGCTGAACACACACACACACACACACACACACACACACTATATAAAAAATCCAACCTACCAACCTAATACAAATAACTTGTATGGTTACTAGTATTACTATAAAAATCATTATCATCATGTTGCGCTATCAGTACGGACTCCCACGAGTCTCTCTCTCTCTCTCTCTCTCTCTCTCTCTCTCTCTCTCTCTCTAAATGTATTATTCCTTATTCTCTCACTCACTCATTTACTCAAAAAGTGATCAATGTCTGAAAATATACGACATTAGGCATAATTAGATAGGAAAATAAAAAAAGAATATATATTTGGAGTTAACAAACTTAAGTTGAGAGAGAGAGAGAGAGAGAGAGAAGTGCGAGACTTCTATTGCTTCCCCCTTTCTCTATATCTCTCACTACTCTCTCTCTCTCTCTCTCTCTCTCTCTCTCTCTCTCTCTCTCTCTCTCTCTCTACCTAATTATCTCGTCATTTACTTAGAACTATTTTCAATTTATCATCATCGTCGTCGTTTAGTTTGAGTAAAGAAGGTTTAAGGAAAACCCATCAACCCGTCCAGGGTTATATAGGCATGATATAACCCTGGACGGGTTGATATGCCGTTAAAATTAATAAACCAACCAACCAACAGAAAATCAATTAAACCCTCCGAATATCAATTAAACCCTCAGAAAATTAACAACACGCTTCGAATATCAATTAAACCCTCAGAAAATCAATTAAACCCTCCGAATATCAATTAAACCCCCGGAATCAATTAAACCCTCAGAAAATCAATTAAAATCAATTAAACACTCCGAATATCAATTAAACCCTCAGAAAATCAATTAAACAATTAAACCCTCAGAAAATCAATTAAACACTCCGAATATCAATTAAACCTCAGAAAATAAATTAAGTAATGAATTAGATGAGCAGATTAAAAATTGCAGCCCTACAAACTGACATTCACTGTTTAAAAATAATGTTAATAATAATAATAATTCTAATATATAAAACAAATCTATCTATATGATTGTTTCTTTCTTTCTATATATCCCATTCCCTTTCTCTGGGGCAGAGAGAGAGAGAGAGAGAGGGGAGTGAGAGAGATAGAGAAAGGGGGAAGTCTCACACCTCTCTCTCTCTCTCTCTCTCTCTCTCTCTCTCTCTCTCTCTCTCTCTCTCTCTCTCTCTCTCTCTCAACTTAAGTTTGTTAACTCCAAATATATATTCTTTTTTTTATTTTCCTATCTAATTATGTCTAATGTCGTATATTTTCAGACATTAACCACTTTTTGAAAAAAATATTTTTCCGATTCTTGCGTTGTTTTAAGTCTAGATTAAGTATGTATCTTCTTCGTGTGGTTACCGTATTAAAGATAATTATATGATAACAAGTATTAATAACACAAATCTGCCCTGTCGACTGAGACAGTAGAATACGCCGACTGCAACTCTGCAGAGGAGTAAAATCCCCCAATGGGACCACTTGTTGGTCGTGGGCGGCGATCTGTATTACTTAAGGATGGAATCCTGGTGGCTAAGCAGTCCATGACATGCAACACTCCACTTTAGCCCTTACTTGAGCTAGACGGGCAGTCGGAGAGAATCCTTCGATTAATCGGCTGGTAACATCAAACCTTAGCACTTATATGATTGACACGACCTTACTACCCTTATGGCAATCTCAACTCTTTTTATCTTATATGTGCTACAAGGCAGTGGCTGAGGATCTTAGTGGCTTGGAAATGATGTTAAACTACATCTAGAGGTGAAGTTCAAATTCCGGAGCTTTGGGGATGTTATATACTGGCATCAAATTCTATATGTTATATAGCGGCTTCAAATTCACGGCCCTACTTCGTGTATCTGGATACGTAGCGGGTATGTAGTAGTCACCTACTACCGACTACTGGACTTCAATAAACAACAGATACGTATATACAAGAGAGAACCCTTCTTTATTTTCTTCGGTGTATGGGTGGTGAAGGCGCAGAGCTTACAATGAGTGCCCGAGGGGTGGTTGCTGTCGGGAGACGTGAAGTGTCCTTTTTGGTTACTGGCTGGCATCTCTCTGTGTGGCTTGAATCTTCTCGCCTTTATATTGATAGATACGCCTCCGCATCTTTATCTTTTGATCTGATAACGGACATTTGTTATATATTTCTTTATCTTCTCCCTGCTTCCTTGACCGAAAACCCTCTCTTCCGTTTTTTAACTTTGTTCGCTTTTACCGGAAAAAGTCCTTTGTCATTTTTTTCGTCTTTTCTTTGTTTAATTTAACAGGAAATTCCTATTTCCGTTTGTACAATATACAACAGGGAGTGTGGGCTACCTCTTCATCCCCAAAACTCCCAGGTCCACTCTGACCTCTGGTTGTACCTGATAAGTTCCCATCTATGGGTTAAATTAAAAAAATGAGTTTAAAAATTTTTTTTTTTTTAATTGAGTTTGAAATAGAATTAATACCCATCAAGAATTGATAAAAAAACTTCTTCGGCATAAAATAACTCAACACGGGTTGACATGCCGTAGAAATCCCACCAACCAACATAATATAAATAATCTGTATGGTTTCTAGTATTCTTATCATTATCATCCTGTTGCGCTATCAGCACGGACTTCCGCGCGTCTCTCTCTCTCTCTCTCTCTCTCTCTCTCTCTCTCTCTCTCTCTCTCTCTCTCTCTTCATTCTCTTTCTCTTTCTCTTATCACTCGTTTCTATGAGTCATTACTCCTTCAAGTCCTCCTCACGATATATAGCGACTACACAGAACCCTCCGCACGAACTGACCAATGTAATTTTTTACTGGTCGACCAAATTTGGTGCGTCCAACTTTAGTGTCCACGGACTCATAAGTGACCTTCTCCTGTGGCACCTATAGTTGGCTGCACCATGGTTGGTCGACCGGCAAAAAATTACATTGGTCAGTTCGTGCGGAGAGGTTGGTAAATACATACCATTCCAAACTAGAATCGTCCACGGAATAATGACAAGGAAGGGGAACTCAAAACTCTCCAGATCTCCAGAACCGGAGCCTCACCATC
>CM042144.1:104408508-104436008 GCA_023376005.1 Doryteuthis pealeii | reverse complement strand
TGAGCCAATTTATTATGAATAATTTATGGGAAATCAAAAAAAAATGCAAAGCCGATCCCTAAAAGAAAATCCTTTAATCTTTTAACAAACAAAGGACAACAATAAAGGGAAGAGTCTAACTTTTTTGTGTATGTGTGTGGATTTAAAATTTGGGATTGAGTTCAATACTACGAACTCCCGATTTCAAAAGTCTGAAACAGATGTTTTTTTTTTGTTTTTTTTTGTTATTTGTTCTTTTCTAAAAAAAAAAATGCCTCAATAAATCTTTACCAAAAAAGGGAACATATTTCTCTGAAGTAACCGCTAACTTCATATGATTTAAGATGATAGAAGGACGTACAAATATTTCAAAGCAATTAACTCAGCTTCAGATATTCAATCTGCGAAATTCAGTTTAGCTCTTTTTATCTATCGATCAATTGGTGCATTGGTACAAGGGAAAGAATTACATCAAAGAAAGGGCATGAGATTTTTTAATTATTTTTTTATATATCCAGATGTCACATGACCTTTTAATTCGAGTAGACACATCATGTATCAGCAACATTTTTGTCAAAAATTGAGATATCAATCAACACTTCAGCCTAGGATCAGACCCCCTTAACCTGTCTTTATGTTAGCTACCATTATTATTATTATTATTATTATTATTATTATTATTATTATATTATTAATTCCTTTTGTGTTTTTACTGGAGTCTGAGTGACATGTCTCTTCAGGTCTCCAGGACTCTTCTGAGTATTCTAGCCGATTGCGGAAATGCAGTAGTCTGGATGGTCTCAATTCTTCCTCTGATTTCCAGTTCCTCCAGTCTTTTTTTAAAAGCTTTTGGGAGCCGTTCCAAGTGCACCAATTACAACTGGTATCACTTTGACCCTCATATTCCACAGTTTTTTCAATTCTCTGGCAAGGTCCAGGTATTTGTTTATCTTTTCGTTTTCCATCATCTTCACCTTGTGATCTGCTGGCACCGCAAAGTTCACCAGTTGACAAGTGCTCTTTTTTTGGTCTCCTGGCTGGGATAGCGTGATCCGTATTTATCTCGAAGTCTCAGAGAATTTTATGAGTTATTATTATTATTATTATTATTATTATTATTATTATCACTCTGAACGTTTTCACACTCGAAATAACTGGTAGTTCACAGGAGGTTGAGTGACAACTAGTCTCCTCAGGTCTCCACGACTCTTCTGAGTATTCTAACCGATCTGAATAATATGTGGATGGTCTCAATTCTTTCTCTGATTTCCAGTTCTTCTGATCGGTCATTATTATTATTATTATTATTATTCATTCCCGGCGAGTTTTCACACCAGTGTAAGCTGGAGTCTGAGTGACAACTTATCTCCTCGGCTCTCTAGGACACTTCTGTGTATTCTTGCTGATCTTAACAATGCTGTTGTCTGGCCGGTCTCAATTGTTCCTCTGATTTTCAATTCCTCTAGTCTATTTTCTAAACTGTTGGTAATCGTTCCAAGTGTACAAATGAGTAGCACATGGATCTGTGCGGTAAAGTAACGAGCTGATGGTAGGTGTGGTGCTCCACGTCAGATGCCAAAAAATCTCGTTGGTCTAGTACTAGTGAAAAGGGAATAGACTCCCTCGCCGTGTAGCTGATACCGACTTCAGGCCACACGATGAGAAATAGTCATTATCCTACTGCACAACATATAGTCGAAATTTACACTTAGCTCTACCTTGTGCGACTGAGTCCAAATTTAATTGAATTTCATAGAACGAGGTATGTCAAAAAGCTGCAGCTGTCACAAAAGATCTGTGTCAAACCCAAACTACAAACTACGAGTTCTTGTCACAGGGCCAGGTGATCAACCAGCCTGTCTACAAAGAGATACTGTGGCGTTTTCTTCGTTCAGTGCGCGAGAAGAGACGAGAGATGTGGCCGGATAACTCGTGTGTGCTTCACCATGACAACATACCTACCCACACTGCCCTGAGCATCCGAGAGTTCCTGGCCCAGAAAAATATTAAATACAAATACCAGCCTCTTTTTTGCTTTCCGACGTCGTAGGGTACGGATCGGGCCTCTGGTGCCTAGTATGGGGTCACAGTAATTTAACAGTGTTCTCTCTCTCTCTCTCTTTCTCTCTGTCTTTCCTTCTCCCCGATACAGCCCACGAGACGCACGAGACGAGCCCTGGAAATAAAAGCTAAGCTTGTGACGATATATTTTTCGCGCTTGTACTTTTTTGTCAACAAGATGGCCGCCACGTGCAGAACGCCTTTTTAGAGTTGTGAATTTGGAGGCACGTGGACGAGACCTGCTATACAATATATACCGCTACGTTACTTATATCAGCTTTGTGTATCGTGAATACAACAGATACCACAACGTTACAGTAGTTTGGATTTGAAATAATTTTTGTGACACCAGCCCTGGAACTTTTAACATACCTAGTACTATAATTTTTTTTTCTTGTTTTGAAAATAGAGCATTGCTAGTAAATTAATGGGGAACTTTTTTTTTCTCTGAATGTTTGAGATGAGGCTTGAATATTAGTATTATCTGCGTTATTCGGACTATTGTCCCCATCTTCATTGTTATTTGTACAAGTTTCGGCCGATATGCCCTCCGGCCTTCTTCAGGTATTTCTTCTCGGACTCAAGAAACTTCTCGGACTCGGGAACCTTCTTTTCGAATTTGGAAACTTTCTTGTCGTAATCGGGAGCCATCAAAGAACTTTGAACCTAACCCTTTTTTTAGTCCACGGGGGTATCCTGTTCTTATTCCGCTAACCATATCTGGGGTAGGAGTTGTGTTAATTATTTTTTTAACTGCCTCTAATCAGGATTAAACTCGGGATCCAGAGATAACTGTCACTTAGAACTGTCTTAACCTAACTACTTTATCCACTAGGCCATGTGTCCAATTGGACAATTGAGTGTGAATTTTGGGAACTTTTTTTTTAAAAATCAAAAGCATATCCAAATACCTTGCTATTATTGCTGTCACTGTGACTACTGCTGCTAATGCTGCTGCTGGTGCTGGTATTACTGTTGTGATTGAAGTTATCACTGCTGCGATGATTACTGGGGCTGGAATTGCTGTGATTCACGATGATGTTACTGCTGCTGTTTTTGTGGTCAGATTCGCACATCTCCTCCGACAAATATAACATCATCGAATCTTCTCTCTGCGAAAAGAGTGAAAAACAAAAATGAATGAATATTTAAGAAGAAAGGAATGAATACATACAGGAAGAAGGTCCAAAAATTGGATTATGTTAAAAAAATTTACATTAACGACACATATTTCAGATTTTCTGGTATCTTCTTCAGGTTTCGATTAACAATATATACATATATATATATTTCTGGCATTTGTTTCATTTTACTTTTTTACTTGATAAAGGGTGAAGGTCACCCGAAATATTGTAAAAATAAAGCGAACCAGGATGAAACAGTGACTGAGTATTGAAACTCTGTTTTTTTGTTCCATTTTTGTTTGTTTTTTCATGTCCCATGCTTCATGATATAATAAAACAAACAACAACAAAAAAAGTTCACAAGAACAAAGTTGATACGCAATAAATTCATAAGACAAACAGAAATATTTCTGTTATGGTATCTGTTTCAATTGTTCTCAACTAGTTTCGACCCTAGTTCATCGTTAGAAAATTTGTTGTGAAAGAAATGTTTTTTTAGAAAGTTCATAGTTTTCTAAGTCTTCTGTTCAGTAAAAATCATATATATATATATATATATATATATATATATATATGGGAGAATATATGCTTAATTGAAGTCGTATCTAATTTTGAAAGTTAATTAATTAATAATTAATTAATTATGCGGGAATACCTATTCAAATGTAAGGCTAAACAAATCGAGAAAAATCAATATCTGCATGTACATTTCGGCCTAAGAGATTGATTTTTCTCGATTTATTTAGCCTTACATTTGAATAGGTATTCCCGCCTAATTAATTAATTATTAATCAATTAACTTTCAAAATTAAGTACGACTTCAATCAACCACATATTCTCCCAAAATTGTCGGCTAAAAAAGCCATATCAAAACACATCGTGTGTGTATTTACTTCTCATATATATATATATATATATATATATATATATATATGTATGTATGTGTGTGTGTGTGAAAATAAAATTGAAATTAATCCGACAGTGTGAATATGATATAATAAAAAAACAAAGGATGTTTACAAATGCATGGGCTCATCAGGAGAGAATGTGCAAACGTTGTTGCTTTTTAAACCGTCGAGAGGAAGGCCCCGAAACGGTTTGCACATTCTCTCCTGATGAGCCCATGCATTTGTAAACATCCTTTGTTTTTTTCTATATATTATATTATATATATATATATATAATATATATATATATATATATATGAACTCGGATTACAAAGTCCATTTTCTACGATACAAGCTCCTCAATTACTTTTGTACACACACACACACACACACACACACACACACACACACACACACGTGAAATGCTCTAACTACAGGAACTGGACTGCCATCGATGATTTTGGGTGGAGGGGTTTGTTGTTTTTGTTTTCTTTGTTCTTTATTCTTATCATTTCTCCGACCTCCTCTAAATATTACTACTTCTTTTTTACATGGTCATTGTTGTTGATGTTCTTCTTCTTCTTCTTCTTCTTCTTCTTCTTCTTCTCTTCTTTTAGTTTTCCCATCATTCATATCCCATAAATGCTGCTCTCCGAACATTAGAAACAACATGAAGCACAGAAAATGCCAATAATTTACGGAAAATGGAGGATGATTATTTCCTTGTTTGTTTTCATATGAAACGCCAACAAATAACAGCGTTGGGACTAGAATAGAAATAGTGAAACCGATTTTACCGCCATTATTTTATTACAGATTTATTCATTTATTTTGCTAATCCCGATCCTCTGCCTCATCTGTATCAAACAACAACAACAACAACAAAAATATCAGGACTTTGTCAGAGAACTAAAGAAAATGTAGAACATGAGGCTGATGGTCGTACAAATCATAGGAGAGATGCCTGGAATCGTATCCAAAGATTTGGAAATCCGTGGGAGGATGGAAACCATCCAGGCAATATCATTGTTAAGCGTGGCTAAAATTCTCAGACGAGTCCTGGATACATGAGGGGACTTGGAAAATGTTAGTGTGAAAAACAGCAAAAAGTAAAATAATAACTAGACGAAACTGTGGAAATTCGAAGGTTTAATTAGTATATAGATATTATATTGTGAAAAATAGATCCGACAGTATGAAATTTAACATTTTGAAAAAACAAATGATGTTATGTAATTGCTGACAGAAATCTGTTTCGACCAAATCGATAAACTAGTCTTCATCACGAGCAACATAGACGGGAAAAGAAAAATATCCGTTAAAAGACTGTTTACAAAATGAACGATTTTTTTAAATTAAAAATAAAATTTATTTTATTTTTAAGACAGAACACGCATTTTTAAAAAATTTCAGCAGTTGAATATAGCGTTCGTTTTGTAAACAGTCTTTTAACGGATATTTTTCTTTTCCCGTCTATGTTGCTCGTGATGAAGACCAGATATTATATTATACAATATTTTTCATATGCATATAGTTATTTACTAAGCATAACTTAGATGTCGCACAGGACCAGAAATATGGGTCACCCAGTGAGAATCGAACTCACTAACGATGGTCAGTAAATCTAGCTTGCTAACAATTACAGTACGTGAGGTGTCCCATATATATATATATATATATATATATATATATATTATATCAGGTATATATATATATATATATATATATATATATATATATATATATATATATATATAGTTAAGGTAGCCTGAACACGGAGTTCACGGCGCCTGGTTACTGACAGTTTCTCGCCTATGCAATCTTCTGACCAAGGTTTGGTTTGAAGATCGCATAAGTAAGAAACTGTCAATAACCTTAAGATGCCTTAACGTAAATATAAATGCTCTAAGAATCATATTGAACATTTTCTGTTGACAAAGATAATATTATATAATATAATACAGACACACACACACACACACACACACACACATATATATATATATATATATATATATATATATATATATATATGTATATATATATAGTGTGAGATGGTCACTGTTTCAGCTTTTGCTGGAATGGTGTACCAAAGGCAGTATTATTGGTAGAGTGCTCAATATAAAATAGAGCTGTTATATAATATAATAAGATAAATATATAAAGGTTTTACATATCTATTTATTAGGTGACAAAAACCCCGCGTACGCAACCTTTATGCTGTCCATAAACACTCTCATACATTCAAATTACCACCTCATACATACGCATATCATTTTATCCAATTATACACATCCCATGTCTATTGAATTTTCTGAAATTTTTTGAAATTCTTTTCGATTTTCCTTGCATTTGAAACATCTTCACCTGATGATTGCATCGCATGAAACCAATATGGTCGTGAATGTTCCTTTGTCACCTAATAAATATATATGTAAAACCTTTATATATTTATCTTTATATATATATATATATATATATATATATATATATATACCAACCCCTCCGCACGAGCAGGATGTGACACAAGGTCAATTTCTTAAGCGGAGTTCAACAGGTTTGAATTCAGAGTTTTCCTTCTCCTATACCGGTTGCCAAACCAAGGTTAAAGAGCCCAGTCTGTCCTACTATTTACCCATAGCTGGAGGAAGAGTAGGAATCATACCTTTCCCAAGGGTATTAGCGCAAATTAAAATGCAATTACCAAGTCCAGGATTTGAACTCGGGACGACGAGTCCATTTCACATGAGTTTAACCATTACACCACACGCTTCCTACTAATATAATATTAATATATATATATATGTGTGTGTGTCTGTGTGTGCGTGTGTGTGTGTGTGTGTATGTAAATTTTGAATAACGTAAGAAAATCGTTTTGTTTTATTTTCGAATATATTGTGCATTTATCCTTTTCAAAACAATTTATTCTTATAATAAATGCGTCAAATCGTTGAATAGCACTCATTCAAATCCCATCAACAGCACATGTGAATAAGATGACAATAAAGAAATATAGCCAATTATTTATTCACAATTCCATGGACATGAACTGAATGAAGATGGTGAAATCTGCATTATGTTGCACAGGTTAATATTCATCTTAAACGTTTCTTTTAAATCAGTTGTTTCCAACCGGAGACCGCACAGCATAGCACACGCACCCGGCTTAAGATGATCGTTAGAATTATGGAGTGGCAACAACTCTCAATATTTCAGAAAGGGGCGTTTAGAAACTTGAAGAGGCGCTGGGTAAAATTGTGTATCATCAATTGAGAAGTAGAAATAAAGGAATAATACATTGGGCTGTCGAAACTGATTATGTTCAGATTAAGGGTCGCTATTTTCTAAACCGGTCCATCACTGGTTGGATATGAGGGTCGATTGTTTGTAGCATGCAATGAGAATCGAACTCTCTTTTTAGTAGAAATGGATCATGGATCGAGGATAGTAATGGAACTGCAAGACTGTCTTGTTCACCATTACACCCTGTTATCATGCTTTTATATCCAACCCATTCGCCACTATGTAAGTGTACCAAACCCGTTTTCCATGGGTAGGATGTGACATAGGACGCAAGTATATGTCATCCAGTGAGGATCGAACTCTCTATTCAATAGTGATCAATCTGTCAGACTAGCTTGTTAACTATTACACCACGATGTGACGCCTTTTTACTCAACTCATTCTCCACGGTGTGAGATATGACGAACAGTTGCAAATATGGGGCATTCAGTGGGGATCGAAATCTTTTTCAGTAGTAATGGATCTGTAACGCTACCTTGCTAGCTTGCAAACCATTGATCCTTGATGGTGGACACATTTACCCATCTCGTTCGCCATAGGTACGATATAACAGAAGCTTGCAAGTATGGGCATTCAGCAAGGACTGAACTCTCTTTGCAATAGTAATGGATCAGCAAGGCTAGCTTGCTAATCATTACGCTTCGAGAAAAAGCTACACCGGGACTGTGCGAGGATGCTGTCTTGAACAAATCCAGGCAACATCATTTCACAAAATAACATCTGTACTCGGCACTTTTATGACACACCTTGTATTCTGAAAAAAATAACGATCCATTCATTGTTCATTTCTATCTTGGTAAATACAGCTTCAAACTCGGCACTTTTATGACACACCTTGTATTCTAAAAAAAGAACGTTCCATTCATTGTTCATTTCTATCTTGGTAAATACAGCTTCAAACTCGGTACTTTTATGACACACCTTGTATTCTGGTCAAAAATAACGATCCATTCATTGTTCATTTCTATCTTGTTAAATACAGCTTTAAACTAGGCACTTTTATGACACACCTTGTATTCTAAAAAATAACGATCCATTCGTTGTTCATTTCTATCTTGGTAAATACAGCTTCAAACTCGGCACTTTTATGACACACCTTGTATTCTAAAAAATAACGATCCATTCGTTGTTCAATTCTATCTTGTTAAATACAGCTTCAAACTAGGCACTTTTATGACACACCTTGTATTCTAAAAAATAACGATCCATTCGTTGTTCAATTCTATCTTGTTAAATACAGCTTCAAACTAGGCACTTTTATGACACACCTTGTATTCTAAAAAAACGATCCATTCGTTGTTCATTTCTATCTTGGTAAATACAGCTTCAAACTAGGCACTTTTATGACACACCTTGTATTCTAAAAAAAAGAACGTTCCATTCATTGTTCATTTCTATCTTGGTAAATACAGCTTCAAACTCGGCACTTTTATGACACACCTTGTATTCTAAAAAAAGAACGTTCCATTCATTGTTCATTTCTATCTTGGTAAATACAGCTTCAAACTCGACACTTTTATGACACACCTTGTATTCTAAAAAATGAACGTTCCATTCATTGTTCATTTCTCTCTTGTTAAATACAGCTTCAAACTCGGCACTTTTATGACACACCTTGTATTCTAAAAAATAACGATCCATTCGTTGTTCAATTCTATCTTGGTAAATACAGCTTCAAATTCGGCACTTTTATGACACACCTTGTATTCTAAAAAAATAACGATCTATTCGTTGTTCATTTCTATCTTGGTAAATACAGCTTCAAACTCGGAACTTTTCACACAAAGTAGCCAAATAAGACGAACAAGACATTCTGGACACTGACAGAAAAGTAATCCCGAACACAAATGACCTTATGGGCAACTGATACTGGATACTGTGATCTGCCAGGAGAGATGGCTGAGAAAGAGGGAGGAGTGGTAAGAAAGAGTCATGTGTATCTATGCTTTCATCACGACTTGATGAGGAGGAGGATGATAATAATCCAAGTTAACGCTTTGCCTACAAGATTTCCCAAAATTTTCTTGGTATTTTTTTTACCTGCATGATGGGATATTTCAACGTTCACTAACTATTCACCACAAAACTCATTCTATTTTAATGAAATAATATTAATATTGTAATCTGTGTCCTTCTGTTGAATTACGAGGAACTAAACATCATATCATATTATATATATATATATATATATATATATATATATATATATATATATATATATGTGTGTGTGTGTGTGTGAAGAAAAGGAATTTAATCCGACGGTATGTTTCTTTCTCAAATGCCCTGAAGATGATCTAATTAATAGATCGAAACACTGCAGCGTCGGCCAATAAACTCACCACTTGACTCATTTAAACCTGTATTTTTCATTCTTTCTTAATACACTACACACACACACACACACACACATATATATATATATATATATATATATATATATATATATATATATATATATATTATATATATATATTGTTACTAAGGAAGGTGTGCTCTTTGCGTCATATAACCAAATGTGCAATTTTTACATTCAGTTTTTTTTTAATTTTTTCATCGTCAGGTTACATGTATTTGAATTTTTCTGGATACATGAATTATTATTATTTCACAAAATGACTAAGAATGCTATTTACAGTTTGAATCGTGCAATTATTATGCATATATTCGGTGAAATACACACACACACACACACACACACACACACACACACATACAATATATATATATATATATATATGTGTGTGTGTGTGTATGTTTGTTTATGTGTGACAAAAGACAAAGGTTGTAGTAAGGATAAAACTAAACGACGAAGCGTAAAGAAACTTCAGTTCCATCGGTTATCAAATCAATAGCATCTGCCGGACATCCTCTGATCGATCAATATTAATGGCTATTAGAACAAACGTAATTTGTCTAAGAAATTAACTGTACATCACAGGTGGACTAGATATTATAAATTGCTTCAACGAAAGTGCGTATGAAAATCGAAACAACAGATGTTACTAGTTAGACTGAAAAGGCCACAAGTAAATTTATTATCACAAGTCGAGACTATCGAAATTCGAGAGTTTAGTATACATGAATTATATATATATATATATATATATATATATATATATATATATATATAGCACTTTCTTCAATGTAACAAGTTTATGCCGCTACATGATCCGTGGACACTACTCGTATATATGCGGTGTGACAAAAATGGATCGAGACTGAATTCATTGATGTGTCTTTTTAAATTCAGAAATTTTAATTTTAAATGAAGATGAGTACACTTAAGCAATTTATATTGTAAAGTGATGATGGCTAGATGCCCAGACTACAGTCTGGACGTCAAGATTTAGTGTAATTTCCATAATTGCATCTGATGGTGAGGCTCCCCTTTTGGGGTTCTGGTGAGTGTGGGATATATATTTACCAATTCCTTGACGCGAGTAGGATATTACACATCGTCAATTTATTAAGTGAAGTTTAAAAGGTTTTAAATCAAGAGTTTTCCTTCTCCTTGACTGGTTGTCTAACCAAAGTTAGAGCCTTATCTGCCCTACTATTTACCCATAACTGGAGGGTGTATGGTTAGATTCATGCCTTTGTGAAATGCAAACAGCCTCGTCCAATATTTGAATTCAGGTCGTCCATTTCTTACGACAATAACCATTAGACAACGTGTCTCCACGGTCTCTTTAGTAGAGTATAGTATATATATATATATATATATATATATATATATATATATATAAAGTAAAGTCGTTGGGGTGGCCTAGTGTCGGTATCAGCCAATAAGCGAGGGAGTCTATCCTCTCTTCACTAGCGCTAAACCAAAGAGATTGTTTTTGCATCTGAGGTTGAGCGCCGCACCTACCATCAGCTCCTTACTTTACCGCACAGATCGAAGCTGTGCTACTCATATGCTGAGTTGGCGGGGACCGGTATCGAACTAGGAACCTTGTGGTTTCTAGCCGAACGCTCTACCGACTCGCTTTCATTTTTCACAAGTGTCACGAGTGAATCGAACTTAAATTTTAAAAGTAATGATCGACCGCCGTCCGTCGTGTTTTAATTATTAGCAAGCTAGTACCGCAGATCCATTACTACTGAAAAGCGAGTTCGATCGTCGCTTGATGCTTTTATACTTGTGACCTTGTGTCAAATCATACCTTTGGTGACCGGGTTAGTTTATTCTCCAAAGTAAAGATCGACCGGACAACCTTGCCATTTGCATCAGTACTAATCACCCTATTTAATGAAGATAGAGGCGCGATTTGTAACGGTTATCGTCTTAAATTGAGACATTGACCCGAATTTAAATCTTAGACGGGGCTAATGCCCAGTTGTGCAAGAAATCAATGGTTTGATAGTCGGACAGACTGGGCTCTTAAGCCTTGGTATGACAACCAGTCTAGGAGAAGAAAAACTCTGAATTCAAACCTTTTATACTCCGCTTAAGAAATTGACCATGTGTCACATCCTACTTGTGCGAAGGGGTTGGTAAATATATACTCTACACTCATCAGAACTCCAAATGTGGAATCTCGCCACCTGATGCAATTATAGAGACTTGTCACTGTCTCAATTAGACAAAGCGATGACATCCAGTCTGCCGTCTAGACATCTAGACATCATCCCTTTACGATATAAACTGCTCAGCTAGGGCTGGTTTAGCAGTCGGTAGAGTATCCGGCGAAGAACCACAAGGTTCTAGGTTCAATACTGACCCTCAGCGTATGAGTAGCACGGGGATTTCTGCGGTAAAGTGAGGAGTTGATGGTAGGTGTGGCGCTCCACCTCAGACGCCAAAACAATCTCCTTGGTCTAGCACTAGTGAAAAGTGGATATACTCCCTCGCTGACCGGCTGATATTGACATTAGGCCACCCCGATTAACTTACTTTTACTTTACTCAACGGCAACTGGTCAAGAAATAGATCTCTGACTACAAAACCAGCTGTACTCCGCTTAAAAATTGACCTTGTGTCACACCCTGTCCACGATGAAGATTAGAATGCGGCTTTATTTAAAACTCGCTAATAGAAAGCGTATTAGATTACAATCTGATTGCTAATCGGGAGTTCTGTTACTGGTATTAGGTTGATGACTCTCATTGCCACATGTTAATGACGTCTGAGATTTCTAATTCGAAGTGTCCGTTTTAATCCTCTGAAGATGGAAAATTCTCGCCCAACACATTCGAGGATTGAGCGATAAGACTCAGTTAAAATAGCATTTCTTTAATTAGCCAACTCGGATTTAACCCGAAGCAGCGTAGAAACATCCAAAATCATGAAAACTACAAACGAATAGTCTAGCGGGACTGATCGCCTAGCAAGGCTAGACTACCAGTGTCTTTACTACACTTAGCGCTTAGTCTGGTACAAGGTTGCAAAGGAGTTTTTTTTCTCCTTGAGGATTGGGATCACTACAATAGCGAATAGTCCAGTACAGTGCTTTCTAGTAAGATGTGTAGCTCCCTCTTGTAAAAAGTAAGGTGTGTTGGTTGATGGATTTTACGGCATGTCAACCCTTGTCGTGTTATTTTAGGCCGAAAAAGTTTTGTTTTACTCATTCTTGATAGGTACTAGATTTATTTTTTAAAGTCAATTTCTTAAACACATTTTTTAAACTCGTGTTTTTCTATTCTACTCATAGATAGGACCTTAACAGGTACTACTACTCCGGGTCAGAGTGAAGCTGGGAGTAATGGAGATGAATGGGTACTCCACACTGCCCTGAGCTTCAGAATTGAAACTTCAACATCAGATACTATTTAGATTAATACCCAAGACATTAAGACCCTCAGCCACTGTCATCTAACACATATGATAAAAAGGGTTGAGGCTTGCCATAAGGGCAAGAGAATTGGGACAATTAATAGGTGCTAGGGCTTGACATGACCAGCATATTGATCGTAAGGGGCCTCTCCGACCGCCTGTCTACTTTAAGTAAGGGCCAAAGTAGAGTGTTGGTGTTTTAGATGACTACAAGAGAGAATAGTCTAGTACAGTGTTTCCTAACAGGGTGCGTATCGCCCTCTTAGAAAGAGGTGGGAGTTATGAGGGAACGATGATTCAAATTATATGCATGTAGGTACTATCCTGTCTATATGGGTATATATATATTTACCAACCCCTCCGCACGAGCAGGATGCGACACGAGGTCAATTTCTTAAGCGGAGTTCAACAGGTTTTAATTCAGAGTTTTCCTTCTCCTAGACCGGTTGCCTAACCAAGGTTAAAGAACCCAGTCTGCCTTACTATTTACCCATAGCTGGAGGGAGAGTAGGATTCATACCTATCCCAATGGTATTAGCGCTAAGTGAAATAATTGCCACGTCCAGGATTTGAACTTGGGTCGACGAGTCCATTTCCCATGACTTTAACCATTACACCACGCACTTCCTACATATGGGCATATAGGGGGTTAGAGCGCAGCATATATATATATATATATATATATATATATATATATATATATATATATATATATATATATATATATATATAGATAGATAGATAGATAGATAGATGAGAGGTATCGAAAACTTGGTAGTAAGGGATGATTCTATATGTGATTTCTAAGACACACTGTATTATTATTGTATGATTCAGTATGTATAAATATAGTGAATCTTTAAATCACTAATATATACATATATATATATATATATATATATATACGAAAAGTTTCTTAGCAGTACAAAATTTTATTAGGACACGTAAAAGCGACATCATCTTAAAAGCGATGGAAAAAAATTCTAAAAAGAAAGTTAGGGTACCCTTATAATTAGATGTATAATCTAAAATAAATTTTTTTTTTCGGTCAATTCTCATCAGAGAAATACATTGAAAGCAGGTTATACGAAGGTTGGAATTGTTGGAAAAAAAGGTAATTTTTTCCCTCTTTTTTCAATAGGAAAGAGAAATTAAGAGAAATTACTAACCGTGCGGAGGGGTGGAACCAGAAATTTTTGAACCCCTACATTTATTTTAGATTATACTTATAATTATAAGGGTACCCTAACTTTCTTTTTAGAAATTTTTTCCATTGCTTTTAAGATGATGTCGCTTTTACGTGTCCTAATATATATATATATATATATATGAAAAATAGATGGAAATTAATCCGACAGTATGAAATTTAACATTATGAAAAAACATAACAAACATCATATGTTTTTCATAATGTTAATTTCATATATAACAAACATCATATGTTTTTTCATAATGTTAAATTTCATATATATATATATATATATATATATATATATATATATATTAGTTATATACCACAAGTGATTTGAAACTTTAGATCTTTCTTCAATTATGCTGTGGACTTGTAAATTACTTTTTTATAGCTGGAATATATCATGAACAATTTTGATACTCATTATACACTTTTATATAATTTTACATCAAACTTTTTGAGTTTTATTATGAACTATAATGTTTCTGATTTTTAAAAATAATTAATTTTATTTTTAACACAGAACACGCATTTTAAAAAATTCCAGCATTGAATAATAGCGTTTTGTTTGTACCCTTTCTTCTAACGGTTATTTATCCCATCTTTCTCTCATATGTTGCTCTTGATGATGACCGATTAAAGCGGTCGAAACAGATTTCTGTCATCATCATATATATATACATATATATATATATATATGTGTGTGTGTGTGTGTGTGTAGAGAAAATAGCAAAACAAAGTATCCCAAAAATATGAATGCTTAAAATGTTTAAACGTCGACTTCCCATCAAGAATGAATTCATTTTTTATTTTGTTTTAATATTTTCTAGATATCATAGGATTTATTCCATATTTTACTCGCATATATATATATATATATATATATAATATATAATATATAAACAAACAAAAACTTCAAATAATTGAAGCTTTATATATCAGACAAAAAAAATACCTTAAACAAAATAAACTTTGAAATAAGTCAACATGTTCTCAAATGCTTATAATTTTCCGCCTATCCTCCTTCCACTATACCCCACCCCTTCTCACAACCTCCCACTAGCAATTGTTATTACCTCCCACTTCTAATTCCTTGCTACAACTCGTTCTCCTTAAAAAGGAGACACGAAACCATACCATCGTTTCCTACTTGATGATGGGAAACTGTATTGCGTAAAGCGCTCGTATCGAAACCTTTGGTGGACTGTTAAACCAGTTCCACCCCGACACCAAAAAGATGGCCCGAAAATTAGAAAGGATCAACCAAAAACTTGTCCGACAAGAATTGTCTGTACAGTTCAACAAAACTTGTATAAAAGAAAAAATGCTGCCAAATACACTTATATATATATATATATATATATATATATAGATATATAGATATATAGATATATATATGAAGTAAATGGAAGTTAATCCGACAGTATGAATTTAACATTATTAGAAAAAACAAATGATGTTAATAGTTTGCTGACAGGAGTTTTTATTATGGATTATAATGTTTCTGTTTTTTTTTTTTTTAAATAAAATCTATTTTATTTTTAACACAGAATACGCATTTTTTTTAAATGTCAGCATCGAAAATTAACGTCCTTCTAACGGTTATTTATTCCGTCTTTCATTCATATGTTGCTCTTGATGAAGACCGCTCTATTAAAAAGGTCGAAACAGATTCTGTCAGCAAACTATTAACATCATTTGTTTTTTCTAAAAATGTTAAATTCATATATATATATATATGTGTGTGTGTATGTGTGTGTGTGTTTGTGTGTGTGTGTGTGTGTGTGTGTGAAAATTTGTTCAAAAATATAATAGACACAGGATGTTACGAAAAATTTTATATGCCTATACTTAAGTATTTCGGTTTCTGATAAACTATCACCAGGACAATGCAAAATAAATTTTGTAAGGGTGAAAATTGAAAAATTTTGAGGGTATGCAGAATGTGTGAATATAATGTTATGTACCTTTATTTTTTATATGTGCGTTTATATATTGTCGGATTAATTTCCTCATCCTATTTCCATATTATATATATATATATATATATATATATATATATATATTATATATATATATATATTATTCGCATCTGATGAGTCGGGAGAGTTAGACACTTTGTCTAAGCTCCCTGAAATAGACTATAATGCTAAACCTCTAAATCTTTTGTTATTTCTTTACTTTATATATTATATAATATATATATATATATATATATATATATATATATGATACATCATCCAAAACAACCACCATGAATTGACAACCTCTATAATGTAAAGAGAAAATAGTTTTATTCTAATTTATTTATTATTCCGCACCGTTGCATTTACAACTTGTCAACACATGTCAACATAACTAAATAATAATAAGACCCCCACACACACACACACACTTCTGGGATCGTAGACAACTGCAACAGGCTGAAAATCAACAGGACAACAATAACAGTTTTTTTTATCGGCTTTTGTAATTTTGTTCTTTTTCTTTTATGAAAAAAAAAATAGCGATATCAATTGAACGATCTTTACATGAACAGTTTTTCAGAATAAAAGAAATGTGTTGTGGATCAATGGGTGGATGTTTGTTCGTCACAATCAAACATTAAACGTTTCAGATTTTAATGTATGAAAACCGAAAAAGACAGAAAAAATGTGTTTTATTTTATTTTTCTCTTCGAAAATTGCTCATTATGATCTGTTCATTGAGTTCCACGAGAACGAACACTATAACACTAAATGAAAAACCTAATCTATATCTAATTCGGGACAAACTAACCAATTAATCTTAACATATTGCAACTGATTATCAAAACTTCGGTCTACTGGCTATATATATATATATATATATATATATATATATATATATATACGTTTTTTTTAAAGCGAATATTATAAAATTCCAACTGCAGTTTCTTGCTGGAGCAACTCTTCAGGATCTTCTTTTCTAGGTGGGAACTCTGTTGAACGACCCTCATATATATATATATATATATATATATATATATATATATATATATATATATATATGAAAAATAGATGGAAATTTATCCGACAGTATGAAATTTAGCATTTTTGAAAAAACAAATGATCTTCGATAAACTGGTCATCTTCAAGAGCAACATAGACGGGAAAAGAAAAAATAACCGTTAGAAGACTGTTTACAAACGAACGCTATATTCAATGCTGAATTTTAAAAAAAAATGTGTGTTCTGTTTTAAAAATCAGAAGCATTAAGAGTTTGTTGTAAAATTATATAAAAAGTGTATGGTGGGTATCAACATTTTAATATAATTTTACAACAAACTCTTTTGAGTTTTACTATAAACTATAATGCTTCTGATTTTTAAAAATTAAAAATATTTATTTTATTTTTAAAACAGAACACACATTTTTTTTAAATTCAGCATTGAATATAGCGTTCGTTTGTAAACAGTCTTCTAACGGATATTTTTTCTTTTCCCGTCCATGTTGCTCTTGAAGATGACCAGTTTATCGAACCGGTCGAAACAGATTTCTGTCAGCAATTATATTTGTTTTTCGACAAAGTCTGCTGGTATCGTGAGATACTGCTGGGGCGCTCTGGGTTAGTTGTAATGATGCTTCGGCCCCGAAACCATGCCTGAACCCAGAGTCATCATCTGATGAAGGCTTTGTTGGTTGCAATGCTACTGTGTAAATAACAGTCATTGTATTAAAGATTATTATAGAAACCAATTGAAATAAATGTTATCTTTTTATATGCGTTATTTCATTTTATCAGCCTTTCTAATTCAATATCTTTAATAGCATTAAAACTTAAATGCCTACGCTCGGTGGGCATACATTCTTTCTAGTATATATACTTTTTAAAGGAAGCGCGTGGTGTACTGGTTAAAGTCTTGGGAAATGGACTCGTCGCCCTGAGTTCAAATCCTGGACGTGGTAATTGCATTTTACTTAGCGCTAATACTCTTGGAAAAGGTATGAATCATACTCTCCCTCCATCTATGAGTAAATAGTAGGACAGACTGGGTTTCTTTAACCATGGTTAGGCAACCGGTTTAGGAGAAGGAAAACTCTGAATTCAAACCTGATAAACTCCGCTTAAGAAATTGACCTTGTGTCGCATCCTGCTCGTGCGGAGGGGTTGGTAAATATATATTTTTTTTTTTTTCAGTAGAATTGAATCTGGTTGATGAATATTTTGGGGATATTTTTTTTCATTTATATTATTAATTAATTTTTTTTTTAACATTTTTCTTTGGTGGTCACACGGTGTAAGTGAGTGCACATTTGTATACTATAGACCACTTATTATTTGTGACCGGAGGGTAAACTTAATGATAAAATTTCTTCTCTTAAGTGTGGGGAAGGGGTAAGGGTGAAGAAAACGAGGAAATGGCACGCAAATTAACATTTCTGCTGAAGACGGGAAAAAAATAATAACTTTGCTTCTCCAGTATTGATCACGATATTGATTGACCAAGTAATTAGCAGTTTATATTACGCACACGCATGCGCCCATACACAGAGATCAACACTCCCATACAAGTAAACAAACGGACATGCGCAAACCAAAAATATACAAACACTTATGGACAGAAAACACACACACACACATACACTACTTGTGCGAAAGGGGTTGGGTAAATGCATACTCATTATATATATTTACCAACCCCTCCGCACGAGCAGGATGCGACAAAGGGTCAATTTCTTAAGCGAAGTTTAACAGGTTTGAATTCAAAGTTTTCCTTCTCCTAGACTGGTTACATTCATATTTTCTCGGTTACATTTGAATATATATGCCCGCCTAAATTCATTAATTATTAACTAATTAATTTTCAAAAATTAGGTATGACTTCAGTTAAGCACATATCCTACAAAAAATTGTCGGCTTAAAGCCATATAAAAATAAACACATTTGTTTGTTTACTTAACCTCATACTGTCGTGTAACAAGTCAATAAAAAGTGGAATATAAATAAGTTTCAAAACGAACGAAGAATGGGGGAAGGCAAGCTAGTGTAACGGTTAAAGACTTTGCCTGTCAGCTTGACAGTCGAGGTTTCGCGTCACACACGGAGCAGTCTATAACCTTGCTGATGTGACCTAATAGGTCGAAACGTACATTCGGGGATTGACATTTTCTCGATTTGTTTAGCCTTACATTTGAACATATATGCCCGCCTAAATTCCTTAATTATTAACTAATTAATTTTCAAAAATTAGGTATGACTTCAATTAAGCACATATCCTTCAAAAAAAATATATATATATTTCCCATGACTTTAACCATTACACCACGCGCTTCCTAAATAGAAGAGTATATATAATGTGATTAATATAGGTCAGTTGCTAGATGACACAGGAAAGATTTGTTGATATGTCTACACTTAGAAATAAATTCGCTTCTTTAGCCAATTTTTATCTGTATATTTTATGATGCATATTTTTTCTTACAGACACAATCTGTAGTGATAGTCACCTTCTTTATGAGATTGGACTTTATTCTTTATAATAGCCCATTCTATGATGTGAGGTTTATCCATACTAAGATGTCTATCTATCATACATGTTTGGATAATGTAGTACTGCTTTGTTAATTATTCTGTTTGTTAAGCTGAGGTTGTAATTGTAACATGTTTTCCCATTTCAGTTCTGTTGGACCAAACTATATTTTTCATCACTGTTATCTTCTTCCCTGATGGGGGCATTGTATATTATCTTACTAATTAAAGAATTAGCATTCTAGGTCAATCATTGCAGTTGCATCTGTCATTTAGTTTATCACCCTTTTCATTTAATCTATCTATCTATCTATCTATCACTGATAAACTGGCATAAACTAACTATATATATATATATATATGAGTAAGAAAAGGTGGAATGAAAACATCACACAATGCTGTTAAAGAAGAAAACAATTTATAATATAATCATAGCTGATACTGATCAATATTTCGATTTTACAAAAATCATCATCAGAGCTCATTCACTCCCGTAGTTGTTTGGGTCGGAGAGGAAAGTCAAAATGAGTTTACAAAACAAAAAAAAAACCTTAATACTGCAAAAAAAAAAACGAAAGACGTTACAATATTCACCAACGTGGGCATTTCGCGCCATATATATGTCGGGCATGTTTTGTAAACTCATTTTGACTTTCCTCTCCGACCCAAACAACTACGGGAGTGAATGAGATCTGATGATGATTTTTGTAAAATCGAAATATTGATCAGTATCAGCTATGATTATATTATAAATTGTTTTCTTCTTTAACAGCATTGTGTGATGTTTTCATTCCACCTTTTCTTACTCATATTGTCGGATTCATTTCCTTTCTTTTAACATATATATATATATATATATATATATATATATATATATATATATATATATATGTATATTTGATAATTTAATCATATTACCATGACCAGGCAACTCGGCAAACACCATTTGCGACATCCGGAACACTGGACAGCTGTTTCGACCTCCTTTGGTCTCATCAGCAGTGCATACCACAATCTCCGTCACTAGAGATTGAACCCGTGGACCACAGAGTGAAGAACGGAAACTCTACACACTGGGCCACCAGCCCATGCCACAAACGGAGAATGCCAAATCATCTAGTCAATGGTAATAGAATTCAAACTGCGCAGCCATATATATATATATATATATATATATATATGCCACACGCATCCAAGCTATTATACACGCACGTACACTTATATACATACGCACATAAGGATATGTGTGAATATATATGTATATGTGCAAAGATTAGTTGATATATATACAAGCATACACACTGAAACATACCCACTCACCCATACACCCACACACCCATATATATATATATATATATATATATATATATACATATATTAGGTTACTAAGCCTTTTGCTTAGTTTGGCACAAAGCCAGTAGTAAGGTCTGTTGACACGCTTCCTAATTACACATCGCGAGTTGGCTGTACAAATATTTATGGAGGGATATCAATAATGTCGTCGCATATTTGTGGAAAAAAAACAGTATTTATTTGACTCAATAAATATTTATTTCACAACATAATCTACTTCCTTGTCAAAATCCACACTCTTAAGTGGTACAGCCATACAGTAACACTGATACGGGTACAAGTTTGGTAGAATTCTCGCTTTATCTTATCAGATAATCTGAGTTGTATCGCGATGAATGATGTGCTTAACACATTTATTAAGTACCAGTATCCAGTGCTGAACGGATACATACACAGAACAATTAGGTATAAAGAATTAACAAGACAAACTCATACTAAAAGGGGAGGGTCAGTTCGGTATAGCCAACGCAGCAAAGTCAGTCTGAATATTATTCAGCTAGTTAATTTAATTCAATCAAAGGTGATTTTATGGATGAGTCAATCAATGTGCCTTTTCTTATGCGTACATTGGTATTGCTGTATCTGTAGAGGAGATATTACTACCTAGATATGTGAATCGGTCTACTAATTTCACAGGCTTACCATCCAGTGTTGTGATGTATTCATCTTGTTTACGACACTTGAACTTTTCTTTTGTCTGAGTTCACATAGAGGCCAATGATTCTTGTCACTTTCTCTAGGGCAGTGGTTCCCAACCTTTTTCTTTTCCCGCACCCTACTGTTACACACTGGACTCGTCAAAGAACACAAACACTTGTATTTAAGAAAATGTAAGATGAGATGTTTATTCCCTCGGTTGTGTACAGCTGAGAGTCATTGGCAGGGTTACGCAAACGTGGAGCCTTCGGGAGTTTTTTTCAAGTGATCTCGAACCTGATCGTTGTCTGTCTAATCAATCTCTACGGGCTTCTTTTATTGTAGTCTGACCCCCGGTGTCACGCCTCTTTGAATGCGACACATACGCAGTTTTTTCTGTAGACACGCCTCTTCGCCCACGCAGGCTGTTTTCATTGGCTATGGGCTACGCGTACAGATTTCTGCACCGAAACCATGTCAAGTGTTCACCTGCATTTCCAGGTGCAAAAGGTCAGGTCAGGGCCACATCCTGTTTTCGTTTCCAGGCTGCACCTGGCCCCCATGCACTTCCTGTTCAGCCTGGTCCTTGGGTGCACTGATCAGGCAATATATTACACTACAATTTATACTTTTGTTCAAAAATATAGAACGTGAATCCATGCGAACAACCCTTCTCGGGAATCCCTGCTCGCGAACCCCTGCTCTAGGCTATGTACTAGTGATTTGGCTTATGCAAGGGTATTTGCGAGGTGTGTTTGATCCTCTACATAATTCGCATCTGTAATAGTCTCTATAAAACAGCGCCTTTTACCCCCTTTTTAGGGGGAGGTCTTTTATTTTTATGAGATCCAATGACGTTCGAAGTACGCAATCTAGGCATATTATGAATACGTATAGTGCTAACGTATCTCTTTGTAAGACTCCAGACACATAACTTTTACGAACATAGATTAATCTATGATTTATAGCATAGTTTTACACATTTAATAATAATTGAACATTGCTGGTGGATTTTAAAACTAAAAAAAAGTATTATTACTTAATATTTCCATTCATTAATAATGGAGATTCGGTACCAATTTGTCTGTAACCGAAACTACGTCACTGCTTACGTCACATTACCCAAAATCGTCAATACATAGAATAAAGAACAAACCATGTATTATATACACTTAAAATTTGGTTATGCCAAATACTCTTAATACTTATATATATATATATATATATATATATATAAATTATAAATTCTAAGTATTAAGTGATACGTATTTGATATATATATATATATATATATATATATATATATATATATATATATCACAACACAGAGAAACAGACAGACACACACACACACACACATATATATATATATATATATATATATATATATATATATATGATGTCACAGTGTGATGTGTTATGACAGTATTAGCAGACATGAAAGAGATTGTGATGATTGCTTGACAAATCAGCGTTCATACCGCGAACAGAAAATGCAAAAAATGACATTTCGGGTGAATCAACAAAAATAAAGAATTCATTGCAACAATGTATTATCGTTAATTGAAGTCGGAATGAGAACAATCTATGCCTGCGTGACATTCACAGCAGCTCCCCAAATAATAAGATAATTGGGTACAATGAACGTAACAAAAAAGATGAGGACACTAGTTCGGGTTAACCAGTGCATAGTCCGCTCTGTCGGCTGGGGCATTAGAATGCACCGACTGCACGACTGCTCCTCTGCCCCTCTGCAGAGGGGTAAGACTCTTACCTGTTGGCCGTAGGTGGCGACCCATGATGCTTAAGGATAGAACCCAGGTGGATGAGCAGTTCATCCACTTTGACTCTATCTTAGGCTAGACGGGCGGTTGGAGAGGCCCCCTCCGATCAATCGGCTAGTTATGTTAAGCCCTAGCACCTATATTATTTTCCCAACCCTATTGCCCTTATGGCAAGCCCCAACCCCTTTTTATCATATGGGTGCTAGAAGGCGGTGGCTGCGGGTCTACATGTCCTGGGAATGACGTTAAACTCTATCTAATGGTGAGGTTCCAGTTCTGGAGGTTTGAGGAATGTGGACCACCCCTTCATCACCATTGCTCCCTGGTCCACTCTGACCTGGAGTGGTAGTACCTGTTAGGGTCCCATCTATGGGTTAAATAGAAAAACATGAGTTTATAAACAAAATTGTATTATGTATTAAGAATGAATTTATTTCACAACTTTGTCGGCATTAAATAACTCACTGAAGTTGATATGCCGTAAAACAAACCAAAGCAAACCGTAAACCAGTGCATAGTTAGTTAATTGTTTGGATTTTACGGCATGAGGACCCTTGTACACTTATTTTACACCGGAGACGTTTTTGGTTCTTTTACTCATTCTTGATGGGTACCAAATTTTTTAAAGCTCAATTCATTAAACACATTTTAACTTATTTTTTCTCTTTTTTTTTTTTTTTTTTTGAGTAACAGCAAGTCTCCTCCGATCTTCAGGACTTTTCTGAGTATTCCAGCCGATCTTAACAGTGTTGTAGTTTGGATGGTCTCGATTCTCCCTCTGATTTCCAATTCACCCAAATTCTTTTCCAGAGCTTTGGGGACCGTTTCAAGGGCACCAATTACAATTGTTACGACCTTCACTCTCATGTCCAACAGTTTTCTCAGTTCTCTGGCAAGGTCCAAGTATTTGTCTATCTTTTCGCTTTCTTTCATTTTCACTTGGTGGTCGGCTGGGACGACAAAATCCACGAGATGACAGGTTCTCTTCTTCTAGTCAATCAATTCTAGGTCCGGTCTCCTTGCCGGGATTAGGTGGCCTGTCGTTAACTCGAAGTCCCAGAAAATTTTATACGTCTCATTCTCCAGGAGAGATTCAGGTTTGTGCATATACCATTTAGTAGTATGGGGAAAATTGAATTTCTTGCACAGTTCCCAGTGGATCACCTTTCCCACCGAGTCGTGCCTAGTCTTGTATTCTCTTTGTGCTAGTTTGCTGTATTTGCTTATTATATGATTAACCGTTTCGTCTCTCTCTCTCTCTCTCTCTCTCTCTCTCTCTCTCTCTCTCTCTCTCTCTCTCCACACATTCTGCACTTGCTAATCTGCAGTGTCTTATTTATTTTTCCTTTATTATTATTATTATTATTATTATTATTATTATTATTACCAGTGCAAAATAAAAAAATAAATAAAACACCCTCCGGGCGATGTAAAAATAGATTTTTGAAACATATTGTCTGACGGGTGGGAGTAAAAAATTCAATGTCAGCGAGTTTGTACCCTAAGTAAGTAAAATCATCAAATTCATTAAAGGATTGAAAAATAATTGAAATGTAAACTTTAAATATGTATTAAAATAAATCAAACTATATATATAATATAATAGCAGTCATTTATTTATTAAAACTTGTTTTAAAAAGCAATGAGGACTGTCTAATGCTGCATGTTCAAATTTTGAGTGTATTTATTCTATGTTATGACGATTTGGGGTAATGTGACGTAAGCAGTGACGTAATTTTTGTTACAGACAAAAACCAGAAGCGAATCTCCATTACTATTATTATTATTATTATTATTATTATTATTACAGTAATCCGGTAATTACAGATACGACTCCGGTCTCTGTTATTCTAGTTCGTTGAGCTGAATTATCTCCCTTATATATTATTTACGCTTTTAGCATGATTTTCATGTCTGACAGTGCAGTCTGTCTAACGTTTACACTCAGTATTGATTATGTCTGCTCTTTTCACGTCAACGGGACGAGAGCAATGCAATTTTTTTTTCGCCGACCAAATTAATGTGTTTATTTCCGCATTGACCTTGCACAATATTTATTGTACCGTGTGGTTCAACTGGAGTGCAAAAACATCGGAAAAATACTAAGAATATTTCAGCCTTACACCATTAGCAGTTTTATTTCAACAGTGAAACCAGGTCTCTTTTTGTTTATTTCGAATCTACTGGGCGCATTATGTAATGGTTATCGTCGTAAAAAAAGGGGATTCAACGACAACAGATCGATTTTTAGACGAAGCGGTTTACATTTCTCATAGTACTACACATTTAGGAAAGGTATGCGTCCAACTGAGTGACAGCAAGTCTCCTCATGTCTCCAGGACTCTTCTGAGTTTTCTTGCCGATCTTAACATGTAGTTTGGATGGTCTCGATTCTTACTCAGATTTCCAATTCACCCAAATTCTTTTCCCCGAGCTTTGGGGACCGGGTTACCTCAGTCGGTAGAGAGTTCGGCCAGAAACCACAAGGTTCCTAGTTCGATACCGGCCCTCGCCAACTCAGCGTATGAGTAGCACAGGGATCTGTGTGGTGAAGTAAGGAGCTGATGGTAGGTGTGGCGCTCCACCCCAGACGCAAAAACAATCTCCTTGGTCTAGCGCTAGTGAAAAAGGGATAGACTCCCTTGCTGATAGACTGATACCGACTTTAGGCCACCTCGAGAACTTATACATTCAACTAATCTTCCACCTTCTATTTACCCCTATTAGGGGTAAATAATAGGGCAGACTGGGCTCTGTAAACCTGGTATAGGATAAGGAAATCTCTGAATTAAATCTGTTAAAATCTGCTTAAGAAATAGACCATATTTCACATCCTACCCGTGCAGCGCTATTAGTAAATATCTATACTTACAGAACCGCCGCATATTACACACGAAGCCCCGACCAAGGACAAGCTTGCATAAGGGACCCAGAAGTGTGCGTTCCTTATATTTTCTATGAATAGTACTTTATGAAAATTAACATGTAGTAAAATGGGGGTTCAAATACTTTCTATGAATACTATTTTATGAATACCTACATACTGTTATTTTCATATTTGTTAGAATGAAATATGATTAAATATATCCCTTTTTAAATCAGCGAAACTCAAAACTTTTTTGAAAAAAGAATAACGAGATTTCAATTAAAACGCGAAATATAATGTTTAGTTGGCTTGTTTGTTATTTTTGTTTTAGGGCTCAAAAACAAAATAAATTACAATGTTACATTTTATTTCTAACTCAACAAGCAATTAAAAACTGAATTTAAAATTGTCGTACGTCCGAAAAAGTTTTAGAAAAAATCATTTAAGCCATTCACAAGTTACTTTTTAAAATATTATTCTCAATGTTGTAAACAAAAAAAATCGCAAATTCTTAGCGATTAAAAAGAAGGGGATAAAAAAAAACACATACTATTGTTATTTGCAAATTGCTAACTGGATTTATATTTAACACAATGACATTTTAATAATAAAGGTTAATATTATCTTCAAAATTTTTGAACCATTCAAAAGAAGAAACATTAAAACAATTCCTGATGATTTAAAAAAATAATTCCAGCCGACGGAAATAATTATGAACGAAAACAATGTTTACCTTTTTGCACCGTTTAATCAATTGAAATTTAACGTAGCCAAAAATAAGTTATGACTACTGGCTTTTTAAAAATTCTATGAAAAATCAACTAATTGTCAAATTTCACGAAATTTTCGGTAATTATTTATCTGTTGATGAAAATATGTTTGAAATAGTTTTTTTTCTTAAAATATATTAGGGGGAATATTTTTACGAGCCGCCCCCCCTATTTTATTTTATGAAATCTGAAAAAAAATGAACAGATATAAAACAATTTTTTCTATAAAGATAAGAGTCTGAATAATTATATCAGAAGATTTTTTCTGATAAGAAAATAATA
>CM042144.1:104381008-104403508 GCA_023376005.1 Doryteuthis pealeii | reverse complement strand
TATATTTCTTTTTTATTGTTATTGTGCCGATCAAATTTCTGTAATACTAACTCAATCTCCATTCCTTTCAAGGCAACTTTTCTCATTGAATATCCTTAGTTAAATGAAAAGCAAAGTCTAAGTTTCATACAGGAAGCACCAAAACCGTTTCCTTTGATATTTACATAAGAATACAAAATTGCAATTTAGAAGCCACTATCCAGCGGTTTTATATAGGCACAATCGTTTCATCTCAGAGGATTTCGCTTCCGACCTTACAATCAAAATTACTCCTGGTAGCCATTTTCTTTATTATTATTATTATTATTAATATTATTATTATTATTATTGTTTACCCCTTTTGAGTTTTCTCATCAGCATTAGCTGGTGGTCTTTCACTGGAGTCTGAGTGACAGCAAGTCTCCTCAGGTCTCCAGGACTCTTCTGAGTATTCTGGCAGATTGCAGCAGTACAGTGTTCTGGATGGTATCAATTTTTCCTCTGATTTCCAGACTTTCCAAACCTTTTCCAATCCTTTTGGGACCGTTCCAAGTGCACCAACCACAATTGGTATCCCTTTGACTTTCATATTCCATAGCTTTTTCAGTTCTCTGGTAAGGTCCAGATATTTGTCCATTTTTTCATTTTCTTTTACCTTCACCCTGTGATCTGCTGGAACTGCAAAATCCACCAGTTGACAAGTTCTTTCTTTTTTGTAATCAACACTAGGCCTGGTCTTCTTGCTGGGATAAGGTGATCCGTTTTTATTTCAAAGTCCCAGAGAATTTTATGCGTTTCGTTCTCAAGAACAGATTCTGGTTTATGCATATACCATTTTGTTGTATGGTCAAAATTAAATCATTATTATTATTATTATCATTATCATCATCATCATTATTATTATAATTATCATCATCATTATTATATTATATTAATAATAATAATAATAATAATAATACAAGAATGAAAAAGAATTAGAAACACTTATTCAAACTATAAGAATATACAGCCAAGATATAGGGATGGAGTTCGGCATGGACAAGTGCGTCATGTTAGTGATGAAGAAAGGAAGAACTGAAACGGTGAATGGAATAGAACTACCGAATCGCGAAGAAATTAGGACACTTAGAGAAAAAGAGAACTATGATACCTGGGAATATTAAAAGCGGACGCCATCAAATAGAAATGAAAGAAAAAGTAAGAAAGGAATACTTCAGAAGAACAAGAAAGCTCCTAGAAACCAAGCTATGTAGCAGAAAACTTATTACGGGAATAAACACATGAGCTCTTGTAAAATACTCGGGACCATTCCTAAAATGGACAAGAGAGGAGCTCCGACAGATGGACCAAAGGACAAGGAAACTGATGACCATGCACAAGGCATTCCACCCAAGAGACGATACAGACATACTATGTGCCAAGGAAAGAGGGGGAAGGGGTCTTGCCAACATTGAAGATTGTGTAGATAAGGCAATCCGAGCACTTGATGCATACTGTATTTACCGCGTACCCCACTTGTACGGGTCAGGCACAAAGTCCCTATTAACGTGGGACCACCCACAAACCGAAGCTCATGGAGTGGCAGGTGAAAAATTGCGTCGATCCCGTCGGCATTCCCCCTCAAGGGGGCGCCTCGGGCACTGGGCAATAAACCCAGCCCTGCCCCTTTAAATCGAGGGGGCAGGTGTTGCCTGAAGGGATGGCCCCCTGGGATCGACGCTATTATTATAACAGAACCGGTCCAGCGCCGAAGCTCACTGGACCCCCGGTCGAACCGGGCGCGGGCTGCATACACTAAGAACAATAAGGAAAGACGATCGACTGTGCCAAAAAGTGCAGATGGTCCAACACAACCCTTCACCACTATAAACAAAACAGTGTGGAGGTTGTTCATTGGATGAATTCTCATGCGTCGAAATCGAGGAGAGAGTCCATTTTTGGTAGTAGTAGTAGTAAGTAGTAGTAGTAGTAGTAGTAGTAACGATAACAATGACATGCCACACAACTTTAAAGAGACAGAATATTTTCGTTTTTATATTCAAACTTCTAATTTGAGGAATTTTGTATAGGAAAAAACAACGTTAATATGCAATTTTTATATCATTTTATATATTATATCATTTTTCTCCAAATATATATATATATATATATATATATATATATAACATGATCAAGTCTGATTTTAGAATAATCTGCTGTTATCCTATCTTTATATCTTGTTTTGGGTCTTTGATAGACACCATGTTGGACGATAGCCCCAAGTCGATTGATCAGATAATTTCTTTGATAAACCCTTTTCTTCGTTTTCATATCTTTAAATCTGAAGAGAAAAAAATGCATGGAAATGTCTCTTTGTGAACATGTGCATCACAAAGAAAAATAAATTGCCCCAACGCTGTTAACAATATTTAAATAAATAAATAAAGAAAGAAAGAATAAAAGAATAAAAGAAAAAGAATTTAAAAAAAAAGGTAAATCGTCATCTCTTTTAATAATGGAGATTCGATCTTCATTTGTCTGCAACCAAAAATACGTCTCTGCTACGTCACAATACTGAAAACCGTCAATCCATAATAGAATAAATTCACTCCAAATTTGAACATGCAGCATTAGACAGTCCTCATTGATTTTTTAAAACAAGTTTTAATAAATACATGACTGGTATTATATATCTATATATAGTTTGTTTTATTTTAATACATATTTAAAGTTTACATTTCAAATTGTTTTATTTTTTAATCCTTTAATGAATTTGATGATTTTACTTACTTAGGGTACAAACTCGCTGACATTGAATTTTTTACTCCCACCCCTCAGGCAATATGTTTCAAAAATCTATTTTTATATCGCCCGGAGGGTTTTTTTTAATTTTGTACTAGTATTAATAATGGATATTCTCTGTCAATATGTCTGTAACAAAAACTACGTCACTGTTTACGTCACAAAACCCAATACCACCATACTCACACCATTTTGTCAGTAACAAGAAGTTAACTAAAATGTTTATGAATAAATAAATAAATACCTACGATTTTGTGTTAAAATTTGTGCAAAATATTCAAAATAGTTATCAAATTAATAATTAATAGATGCATGCTACATTTTATTTCAAGGGGAACGGAACTAAGTTTCCATTTCAAATTGTTTTATTTCATTACTCCTTTAAGAAATTTGATAATTTTGCTTATGATACAAACCCTCTGTCGTTGAATTTTTAACTCCCCTCACTCATAGAACTAATTTTTAAACCGCCCGGAGTGTGTTAGATTTTGGTAGTAAATTATAATAATAGAGGTAGATTGGCTGGATTTTAAAGCATGTGTTGGGTTATTTTATGTCGAACACGTTTGATAAAAAAAAGTGTACAAGTAATTTCCTTTAACTTTATGAGTATCAATAAATTAGAAGAAATAGCTTCGTGTTTATTATTAATAAACTGGTGGTTATGTTAGATTTTTCATAAACTTTATGTGTATTAATAAACTGGTAGAAACAATTTCCAGCTTCAAATAGTTTGTGAATATTTTTGTTTGATAGAAATATTCTTTTTTTTTTTTTTTTCATTTCACGTGTATTAATATCTTGGTAGAGGAGGAGGAGGAAGAGGAGAAGTTGGAGAGAAGGAGAAGTTGGAGGAGGAGGAGAAGTTGGAGAGAGAAGGAGAGTTGGAGGAGGAGGAGAAGGAGGAGGAGAAGTAGGAGTACTAGTAGCAATTTTCAAAATGAAAGAAAGCGAAAAGTTAGATACTTAGATCTTGCCAGAGAGCTGAAGAAACTGTAAAATTTGAAAACTGTCGGGTTAGCTCAGTCGGTAGAGCGTTCGGTTAAAAACCACAAGGTTGCTAGTTTGATACCGGCCCTCGACAACTCAGCGTATGAGTAGCACAGGGATCTGTGCTGTAAAGTAAGGAGCTGGTGGTAGGTGTGGCACTCCACCTCAGACGCAAAAACAATCTCCTTCCTCTAGGGGATAGACTCCCTCGCTGATTGGCTGATATCGACATTAGGCCACCCCGATGACTTCAGTGAAAAAAAAAAAACAGTCAAAAACCGGCGCGAATAACTTCTAAGGAATTATGTAATAAAAATGAATGAATACGTGAATGAATGATGTTATTCATCCAGAAGAAATATTCTATGTTAATTGAGTTTAATACGAACACTCCTTCTCCTATTTCAATTGATACGCACACGCACACACGCTCACACATTATATATACTAGCAAATATATGCACCCTCCGGGTGCAAGTATTTGAATTTTAATGTAATGAAATATGTTAAATTTGAAATACTTTTGAAACTAAATAAAAATCCAAATAAAATGATTTGAAACAGAGGGGGTATAATCGAAGAATAGAACAACTTTGAAACTAAGTCTCCATCAATTTCCATCACTCCCTCCTTTTACTGCTGAATTTTCCTAATTTAACTATTTAGTTAAATTAGGAAGTAAAGAATAAATTACTGTTATTTCTTTATATTAAAGGATTTCTTTTAAGATTTATCCCCGAGTTTTTTGCTCATATTCATTAAGAAAAAAACAAACAATTAGAAATCAATAATACCAAGCGCATATTTAATAAAATTAAACTTTTAATATCAATATGCAAATTAGCTTTCTGTTCACACTGTAACCCGCTATTTTGTTGCATATATAAATACAATTGCATGTTATTAGAATGTAGATAAAGTCAAAAGTAGGTATAACAATTTTATCAATAACTGAGGTTTAAATAAAAATAAATTCATGTGAATGTGACGTAATAACTAAGGGAATTGTGAGTACTGATTTAGTTTCGGCTTCAGACAGAGAGAGAGAGAGAGAGAGAGAGAGAGAGAGAGAGAGATACATACAGAGAGAGGTTTTGCCCAGAAGATCGCATGGGCCAGAAACTGTCAGTAAACAGGTATTGATTCCATGCCCACACTACCTTAATTCATATATATATATATATATATATATATATATATATATATATATATATATATCAACCACTAAATTCAACGTAATTGGAAACCTGCGTAAATTTAAAAATTTAAAATTCTAACGGACGAAACACTTAACAAATCAATAAGGGAAACAATAAATACAAACTATTATTGCACTCAATTGATAATCACACACACACACACACACACACACACACACACATATATATATAATATATATATATATATATATATATTATATATATATATGCGTCTTAACGATAAGAAATGTCGGAGTACCATTTTGGAATATTAAAATGTACTTTTTAAATTGTCCATTAATGCTTATGCAATATATCTGATTGAAAGTGAAATCTTTTGAATGTTTTCTGGATGAATAAAAGCCCAAAAAGTTTATTATAATGGCAATCCTCCCTACTCGCATTACTTTTCTTTCTTTTATCTAAATGCCGACATTTCTTCTTCTTCTTCTTCTTCTTCTTCTTCTTCTTCTTCTTCTTCTTCTTCTTCAAATAATAATAATAATAATAATAATAATAATAATAATAATAATATGTCTTTTTTCTCTTCGTCTGATTCTCTTTCTTTCTTTTTCCTTTGTTTGTTTGCTCCTTTCTTCTCCTTCGAATCTTCCTGTTGTTATTCATGCCTTATCTGTTGAAGAAATAATGCTTGCTAACCAGTTGGCCGGCGTGTTTCCAAATTTATCATGGCGTTTCACTCTTCAGATAATTATTTGGAGGACAACAATAAAAAAAACACATCATTACTGTTCTTTGAGCCACTTCACAAAATATTTAGATTCTTCGTCACAAGAATACTTTTTCGCTCTCAAACCCTCTTTCATGATGTATTTGTTATATGCTACCTTATATACACACACAGATACAGAGAGAGAGAGAGAGACAGACAGACAGACAGAGAAAGATAGAGAGGCATATACACCAACCCATACATACACCCCCATCCCCACACACCTATATATATATATTATATATATATATATATATATATATATATAAGCGAGAACTTGTCAGTAACCAAGCGCTATCCTTACTTAGATATACATGTTCGGGTCCACAATATTTAGCACTTATAAATGTAGCACACACACATACATACACACGCGTGTGCGTGCACACACACACACAATATATATATATATATATATATATATGTATATACATATATATATACTCAGATGTATACATGATTATTCTATATCAAACAAATAACCACTTAAGACACATGAGAGGAACTCTCATGGGAGTAAAAGCTGTGTAATAAGCCCTATCCTTTAGACGTGAATTATTCCTACTACTACCTTCCGTTTTCATTGGCTGATTGGTGCTAATTGCTATATCGATAATTGTGGGTTATATAATGCCAAATCTTGTTTTTAGTGTGCATATATATTATATATTATATATATATATATATATAATATATATAAATATATAGTAGTGTGAATTTTCGGGATTGTAATTTCTCCCTTCTTCATGACTCTGGAGGACTAAATAAAAGAAACTTTTCTGATATTTATTCACAGATGAATAAATTATGATAACTACATTATTATCATATATCACATCAATGCTTCACACTAATGCCCAAACCTGATTTTGTACTTCCCCAAAACGGATACAAATACAACAATATCTCAAATATATATACTTACTAGAAGCATACAGAGACTCCTAAAAAACACCATGCATAATGTATATATATTATGTATATATATATATATATATATATATATGTGTAATATGTGTGTGTGTGTGTGTGTGTGTGTGATTGTTTATATTCATGTGTATTGATTACTTGGTATGTATTTTGATAAACTGGTAGAAATAATTTCTATCAACTTTATGCATACTAATAAATTGGTAGAAATAATTTTGTGTTTGATATTTGATTTTTGGTATTTTTGCTTTTTTTATAAAGTGATAGAAGTGATTTTCTTTAACTTAATGTATATTAATAATCAATTTGTAAAATCGTATAATATTAAATCTGAGTCGAAATTATTTGTTAAAAAAGTGAAAGAAAAGAGAATCCCCTTAAAAACGTGGTTATTTACAGGTATTTTACAACAAAAACAGTTTCATTCTATCTTTTCTTAATGGAATCATGGAATGCAGGTTTCTCGCTCACATCAGAAACCATCAGAAACTATTATTTTAAAGCAAACAATATGAAAGATCTGTTTGAAAATGTCAACATGGAGGATATTCTCTCTTTTTTTAGGGAAATAAAATTATACCATAGAATATAGACATGAAACAAATCAATACCATACATAATCACCAATAATGCAAACACATTGTTAAAACTAATTACTAAAATGTATAAATATAAATACACGATATGTATAACTTCTTAACCGTTAGGCATGACATAACCCCAGACGTTAAAATCAATAAACAACAACAACAGAAAATAGGAACATTTCTAAATACAAAAGACTTATCCTAAGGAATGAAAATTGTCATAGTAAATGATGTTCTTTGTTTTTTTGGTGGGGTGATTTTTTTCAGAATTGTGGAGTGCCCGTTGAGATAGAGGAAATCGTTGACCGAAGAAAAGACTGACGTCTAAATGTTTTTGAAAGTAAGTTGTATATAAGGCTTTATAAAGTTTTTTTTTATGTTGTATCTCAGATAAATCAATTCCTTTTTCTTTTCTTTCTCCGATATGATAATTAAAAATACTTCGATATCTTTATATTGAATTTAATAGAATAATGTATTGCATTTTGAATAGATTTCAACTGGTTTCTTTGTCCTAATAGCTAATCAACCACCATTGTTTATTCAGTTCTTGTAGAATAACACCAGTATATATATATATATATATATATATATATATATATATATATACCAACTTCTCCGCACGAGCAGGATGTGACACAAGGTCAATTGCTTAAGCGGAGTTTAACAGGTTTGAATTCAGAGTTTTCCTTCTCCTAGACTGGTTGCCCAATCTTCCCTACTATTTATCCATAGCTGGAGAGAGAGTAGAATCTATATATATATATATATATATATATATATATATATATATATATAAATGAAAAAACTCCTGTATATGTTATGTGTTAAGTTTCATTTTATTTCATTTAGTCTTACATTCTAGTTAAAGAAATATTATATGAAATAAACAGAAAATTAACATATAACATTTAACGCAGTTTCTCATTTATTCCACACCTTCATAGAAAAGCCACACACACACACACACACACACACACACACACACATATATATATATATATATATATATATATATATATATATATATATATATATGAAAAATGAACATTATACATTATTCTATCTATTATTATTATTAAATAACAAATAATAGATAGAATAATGTACACATGGATAAACTCCTGACTGAAACACGTGTAAGTTAAATTAATTAAAATAATCCTATGTTATCCATTCAATACTTCTTTTCTTTTCCTTTCCTTCTCTTTTCAACAAGCTGAAATAGCTAGCTAACTAGATAGATTGCATAATAAAAAACACACCAGGCACGACAAAGGCATATAACTGATATTAATTTCTACCGTTAACACGATATCTGTCATATTGTATTCCACTGATTTCATTTACATTCATCATTTAGGTGGGTAGGCTGTTTAGAGTGTTCGGCTAGGAATCACAAGGTTCCTGGTTCGATACCGGCTCTCGCCAATTCAGCATCACTAATTGGATGAATCAAAATATTGGACACAAAACCCAAATATTTCTCGTCCAAGATCAAACTGAATGCATCTATCAACTTTTTTTATATTTACGCTCCCAGAACTACCGGGTGTTACCCAGGATTCAGAAAGAAAAAAAATAAGTCTAATATCAATATTCATATATAGATAAAATCATTTTCTATAAATGTGTTTTCTTTTATTTCTTTTATATATTTTTGTTTTTAAGTTATTTATTTTATGATTATTCTTGTTTCTTATTTTTCTTTGATTTGTTTTTATTCACTTTTTATAAAGTAATAATAAAGTAATTTTTTTCATATCGCTTTCATGTCGCATTAATTTGTCGCTATATAGTTCATAACTAGCACGGGTGACTTTTTGTAGCAGGCCACCTAGCGTATATTAGGACAGGAGGCCAGGACAACAGCATCCGAAAATTACGAGAATTTTATCTCTCTGAGTACCCACATATGTTGCCTTGTGCCAGATTCGGCAACAAATGAAGGTAACAAGATGATTGTAATACTAAACTGAAATGAAAAAAATGTTTTTTCAAAAACACTGTAAATATAATGAAAATTGGTATTGATCAAAAATATTATAACTTTTTTTCTGGTATAATATATTTATCAGTAATTATTTGATAAGCAGATATATCCAAAGATATTTGAATATTTGGATTGGAAAATGAAATTAAAATTAATGATAATGATTGGTGGAATTCATAAAAATAAGTGCGGGAGATTATTTTGTAATCTCCTCTGATAAGAACAAAGCGTTTAGTATGAAGAGGGAAAATCATTAATGAAGAAGAAGAAGAAGAAGAAGAAGAAGAAGAAGAAGAAAGGAGCAAATAAACAAAGGAAAAGAAAGAAAGTAAGAAAGAAAGAAAAGCAGACATAGATAAAGACACATATTATTATTATTATTATTATTATTATTATTATTATTATTATTATTATTATTATTATTATCATTATTATTCACTTTTGAGTTTTTCACATCAGCTTTAGCTGATGGCCTTTCACTAGAGGCTGCGTGGCACCAAGTCTTCTCGGGTCTCCAGGACACTTATGAGTATTCTGGCAGATTGCAGCAATGCAGTATTCTGGATGGTCTCGATTCTCCCTCTGATTTCCAGATTTTCCAAACTTTTTTTCCAATATTTTTGGGACCGTTCCAAGTGCACCAACTACAATTGGGATCACTTTGACTTTCATATTCGATAACTTTTTCAGTTCTCTGGCAAGGTCCAGGTTATATTTATTATTATTATTATCATTATTATTATTATTACTCCTTTTGAGTTTTCACATTAGTGTTAGCTGATGGTCTTCACTGGAGTCTGAGTGACAGCAAGTCTCCTCAGGTCTCCAGGACTCTTCTGAGTATTCTGGCAGATTGCAGCAGTGCAGTGTTCTGAATGGTTTCAATCCTTCCTCTGATATCCAAACTTTCCAAGCCCTTTTCTAATCCTTTTGGGACTGTTCCAAGTGCAACAACTACAATCGGTATCACTTTCACTTTCATATTCCATAACTTTTTCAGTTCTCTGGCAAGGTCCAGATATTTGTCTATTTTTTCATTTTCCTTTAACTTCACCCTGTGATCTGCTGGCACTGCAAAATCCACCAGTTGACAAGTTCTTTCTTTTTTGTTTATCAACACTAGGTGTGGCCTTCCTGCTGGGATAAGGTGATCTGTTTTTATCTCAAAGTCCCAGAGAATTTTATGCGTTTCGTTCTCAAGAACAGATTCTGGTTTATGCATATACCATTTTGTTGTGTGGTCAAAATTTAATTTTTTGCATAATTCCCAGTGGATCACCTTCCCAACCCAGTCGTGTCTAGTTTTGTATTCTCGTTGTGCTAGTTTGCTACATTCGCAGAGTATATGGTTTACAGTCTCATCTCTATTACCGCAAAGTCTACATTTACTATTTTGTTGGGTCTTATCAATTTTTGTTTTGATGTTATTATTATTATTATTTTATTATTATTATTATTATTATTATTATTATTATTAAAACTGGAAATCAGAGGAAGAAGATGTACTATCCAAACAACAACATTGTAAAGATCGGCTATAATACTCAGAAGTGTGCTGTCTCTCCGACTCCAGTGAAAAGACCACCAGCTAATACTTTTGGGAAAAACTGACACGAAAGTAAAGGCCGTACCAATTGTACTTGGTGCCCTTGGAACAGTCCCCAAGATTTTGGAAAAAGAGTCTGGATGGGTTGGAAATCAAAGGAAGAATGGAGACTATCCAAACAAGAACACTGTTAAAATCGGCTAGAATACTCAGCAGAGTCCAGAGACGTGAGGAGACTTGTTGTCACTCAGCCTCTAGTGAACCCCCAGCTAATGCGGGTGTGAAAAACTTGCATAATAATAATAAGAAGAAGAAGAAAGAAAAAGAAAGAAAGAAGGAAAATAACCCTGATATCTATTGAGCACTTTGCGTTGGAGTAGTACTTAGCAGGTTAATCTTACAGTTAATTACTAATATAGTGAGGTTAATGTTAACTTAGTATTCTACATATTTAGTCATGTGCTATAAGCTAAAGTTAATAAATATTCAAATGCAATCATTCATGAACATTGCAGATAATTGTTAGTCTCCATTCAGCTTCTGTTTATGGTTATAATCACGGGAAAATGGAAAGATGACAAGATAGATAGATAGATAGATAGATAAATATGAAAAAACATAGATAGATAGATAGATAAATATGAAAAAAAAAAATATATATAGATAGATATGAAAAAACATAGATTGATAGATAGATAAAATATGAAAAAACATAGATAGATAGATAGATAATATGAAAAAATAGATAGATAGATAGATAAAAACATAGATAGATAGATAGATTAGATAGATATGAAACATAGATAGATAGATAGATAGATAGAATATGAAAAAATCATAGATAGATAGATAGATAGATAGATAGATTAGAAGATAAAAAAAAAACATAGATAGATAGATAGATAGATATGAAAAAAAAGATAGATAGATAGATAGATAGATAGATAGATAGATAGATATGAAAAAAACATAGATAGATAGATAGATAGATATGAAAAAACATAGATAGATAGATAGATAGATAGGAAAAAACATAGATAGATAGATAGATAGATATAAAAAACATAGATAGATAGATAGATAGATAGATAGATAGATAGATAGATAGATAGATAGATATGAAAAAAACATAGATAGATAGATAGATAGATAGGTAATATGAGAAAACGAACATAATTAGATAGATGGATAGATAGATAGATATGAAAAAACATAGATAGATAGATAGGTAGATAGATAGATATGAAAAAACATAGATAGATAGATGATATGAGAAAACGAACATGGATAGATAGATATGAGAAAACAGTCACACTCACACACACACACACACACACACACACACACACATACACAAATATATATATAATATATATATATATATATATATATATACGTTTTAAAAACGAATGGTTTCAAATATTCCGACTGCAGTTTCACGCAGTAGCTAATCTTCAGGGAATTCCCTGCAGATTCGCTACTGCGTGAAACTGCAGTCGGAATATTTGAAACCATTCGTTTTTAAAACGTATATTTACCTCTTTATATTGCGCACTCTTAAATCGATTTTAATAAATCCAGAAGTAAATATATTTGTTTGCTTCGTGGATTGGCAAATAACTGGGATATATATATATATATATATATATATATATATATATATATAGAGAGAGAGAGAGAGAGAGAGAGATTGAGAGGGGAGAGATTGAGAGGGGAGAGATATAGATGAATATGTGAAAACATATATATATATATATATAGAGAGAGAGAGAGAGAGTTAGATAGATAGATAGATTGATAGATAGATATGAGAAAACAAACATAGATAGATATGTGAATAGATAGATAGATAGATAGATATGTGATCAGATAGATGGATAGATAGATATGTGATCAGATAGATGGATAGATAGATAGATAGATATGTGATCAGATAGATGGATAGATAGATAGATAGATATGTGATCAGATAGATGGATAGATAGATAGATAGATAGATAGATAGATAGATAGATAGATAGATATGTGATCAGATGGATGGATAGATAGATAGATAGATAGATGAGCTAGAAGACACAAATGTATACATTCTAAAAGTAAAAATACTTAAAGAAAGTTTTTCTTTTTCTTCTGCTTTAAGAATATTATAAGATTTGAATTAATTGAAATATTTTCAGTAGAAAACAATATTTAACATAAACCACAACATCCAGTTAGCTATGAAGTAATCTGAAACCCAATACATGTCTCGCCAAGACATCAATTTTATTAAATTTGCAATTCCTACTAAGACACTAATTAGAATTGTATACGTATCATTATATTAATTTTCATTTAATTATTCGAACTTAGTCTGACAATTAAGTATTATACTATCAGGACCTGTGAATATACCACAGTATGATAATTTAATTATTACAACATTTGATATGTTTACTTAAGAACTATTGCGAATAGTTCAATATGTAAAAAGTTTAATAATATTTCTCTCTCTCTCTCTCTCTCTCTCTCTCTCTCTTTCTCTCTCCCTCCCCCCTCTCTCTCTCTCTCACTTTCACTCTTTTATTTTCTCTCTTTCTTTTCATATTTTCACTATGTTCGATTGGGTGACCTAACGTCGGTAACAGTCAGACAGCGAGGGAGTCTATCCACTTTTCACTTGTGCCACACCTACCATTAGCTCCTTGTATACCTCCATGTGCTATACATACTCTGAGTTGGCGAGGGCCGTTAACGAACCAGGAACCTTGACGTGCCCAGCCAAACACTCTACTGACTGAACTAAACCGCAAAACGTTTATTAATGGCCAACACAGATGATTTGGCGCCCTAGGCAAGCATTTAGATGCACATCTCTTTGAAAGCATTGATAAGATAATGTATGTACAGTAAGTCATTACAGGCCCCGACACTAACTTTTTTCATGACCGTCCCGAACAAAAATTATCAACCATCCCGAATGCGGTTTGGACGTCCCGAAATCAAAATATTTTTGTTTAATTCATTAGCATCATCTATACTTGTCAGTCATCAGTAGCATAATAACATGTAATAAAACATTAAAAAAAGCTGAAGCAGTTCACTGAAACATTTATTTATAATCAAGAATAATAAAATAGAAATTTTATAAACTAAAATTTATTCTATTTCCATCTTTATGCGGACATTTTCCAATCATAAAAATATATACTGTGTGACTGTGTCTATTTCTTCAGTGTTTTAAGTGTAATTTTAAGTTTAGAACTAGACCGTTTTTTTTTTCAGGTCAGTATTCGGGCAATCACTGGACGGCCAATATTGGAATGTAGTACTTTTAGGAAAATTTTTACCGTCCCCGGCAAACTGTCCCGGATGACGTATTGATCGTCCCAGATGACGTTTTAATCGTCCCGGATGTAATGTTATCGTCCCCGGGACGACGGGACGGCGATACTACAGTGTTTCTAAGTCTCCAAACAATATTGATACCATAATTATCATCTTATTGCTTTGTTACTTGATCCATGCAAATAACCAATTATTGTTATTATTATTAAGTTAATAAATCCTTGATGTAAATATCAATGAAACAATTTTTAGTTAATTTCTATCTTTTTATTTTAGGGTAATCTTTTTAAAAACATAACATATCATAAGCATTTAGCTCACTCAAGTCTTATTTAAGTCATGACAACTATTATTACATAATTATTATATACATGAAGTGCCAAAATAAGATACGTTCGAGTTGTGACCAGTCATTGGTCGAATGATAAAGTTAGATAGATAGAACGAATAAAATTATTAGATAGAGAGATAGATAGATATGAATAGACTGAAACAGATAGATAGATAGATAGATAGATAGAATAAAGTATGAGATAGATAGATAGATAGAATAAAAGTATTAGATAGATAGAGAAATAGAGATATGAAAAAACTGAAACAGATAGATAGATAGAGAGATATATAGAGAGATATAATAAAAACATTAGATAGATAGATTAAAAGCATTAGATAGATAGATAGATATAAAAACATTAGATAGATAGAGAGATAGATTAAAAGCATTAGATAGATAGATAGATAGAAAAATCATTAGATAGATAGATAGAAGGAAAAAAGCATTAGACAGACTGGCATATAGATAGATAGATAGATAGATAGATATACATAGACTGAAACAGACAGACAGACAGACAAACTGGCAGATACATCGATAGACAGATAGATATATATATATAGATAGTGTCATTGGATGGATAGATAGATAGATAGATAGATAGATAGAGAGAGAGAGAGAGAGAGAGAGAGAGAGAGAGAGAGAGAGAGAGATAACATATCATAAGCCTTTAGCTCACTCAAGTCTTATTTAAGTTATGACAACTATTATTACATAGTTGTGACCTGTCATTGGTCGAACGATATATTAAATTGACATCTTAAAGATAAATTGAAAAAGCTTAATGGGGTGATGTAACAGTTCTGAATAAAGATAATTACAACTCTGACCAATCAATAAAAAATCATTTCTTTACGCTCAGAATTGCGGAGGCATGGAATAAGCTTCCTGTGTCTGTTGTAGGCTGCTGAAGCACTGAATCTTTCAAAGCCTCCATGCTTCCTGTAATCTGCCGACACTATACCTGATGACTCTCTCCACACCCATATGCACACACGCACACACATACATGCATATTACTGCTTTAACTATTCATGTTCCTGACACTAATATATTATTCTGTGTACTTGACATGAGACTTTGATGAGTTGTGGTGCACCTGAGCACTGTAGACAATAAATTTCATTATTATTATTTAAACATGTCTTTCGTTTTGAGTTTATTTTTTTTTAATAACAATATTAGTTTGTCTTTTCACATATGCTAAAAACAGCAACATGAAATAAACTAGTTTTTTGTTTTTTTTTAGATTAAAATCAAAAAGTATTTTAGTATAAAAATGTTATTGGTTTTTATCGGCCGGATGTTGATTTTATTTACTAACAACCGGTGACAAGCAAAATTTAGTTCCTTTCAAAACTGATCTGGGCGGAGGTGCCTATTGATGTCTAGGTCCGAAAATTGATTGACAAAGAGTTAAACAACGAATTCAGTATTTTGAATATCAATGACTTTAAATAATTTTGAAAAATGCGATCCTACCCTAACTCGATGGCAGCGGCTCTCGCACGTGGCACTTGTTTAAAAAAAAAAAGGTCTGCAAAATGTATTATGTTTTTAGAAAAAAACAATTATTCTTTTTATCTTACATATGCAACACAGGTTTCAGATCTTCTGGTATCTTCTTCAGGCTTTGATCAATAATATTGATCAAAGCCTGAAGAAGATACCAGAAGATCTGAAACACGTGTTGCATATGTAAGATAAAAATAATTTTTTTTTTTTTCTAAAAACATAATACATTTTGCGGACCTTTTTTTTTATTTTTATAAAATATTGAATGTTCTCATTTTGGAACCAGAACAATATATATATATATATATATATATATATATATATATTATATTATATATATATAATATATATATTATACTAAAGCTGAGTTAATCAACATTTGCTTCCTAAAGGCTTTTTTACTGCTTATTTTAATGACACGAAAATTATATTAAATTATTCCTTACTTTTAGGATTAAATTATCTTTGTAAAAAATTCTGTTTTAATTGGTTCTAATATGTCGTAATTTGCAATTAAGTCAAAAATCGACCAATTTCTTACTTTGCTCTGTGTCTATCTCTTTCTTCCCCTCTATGTATCTCTTGACTACCTCCTCGTTACATAATGTTAGTTTCTCTGAACGAGAGAGAGAGAGAGAGAGAGAGAGAGAGAGAGAGAGAGAGAGAGAGAGAGAGAGGGGGAGAATTTTAAAACATTCCCTTTCTTAGAAACCTAACAAAATAATTTTACGGTTTCGTCTGGCCGTTTTTTTTGTTTTTTTTATGTTAATCGCTTTCCTAACTCCCTTTTCCCTAATCTCAATTATCTATCCAGAGCTGAATGTGTGACCTAATGGGTCACGTTTTGTCTAGTATATATATATTAAAGCCTGCAAACTGAGGCTGATTAGCAATTTTGCTGCTAACACGTAATCATGAGCTCATAACTGATCTGAAATTTTCACTGTATAATGCGCAGTCTTAATTAAAAGAGAGTGTGTTTATATGTGCATTTATAATTGAACAGGTTGAGCTGAAAATAAATATCTGAGATAATTTTTATTATCATCAGTATCATGGAATGATTGCTCTATCTACGTACACGCACACATAAAATTGTATCCTACAACCTTACATACAAGTACACCCTAACAGTTTTTATAAAATATATTAATTATCCTCCAAATAAAAAATACTAGTAACATATGATACTATGAAAACGGAAAATATTAGGAATTATTTATTACCAATCTCTACAGCATTGACACTCTACAGTCAAAAATAAAATGCAAACACTGCTGTAACGAAAATAATAATTGAACTTACATCAATATATATATAAGATGTATTTATTTTTTGACTGGTACATATTCATATTCTTAGTCACAGAATGTTTAGTAATAAATAGTACCTAATAATATCCGTTTTTATATGATTTTCAACGAGAAATAAAATACTGATATCCGTTTTAACGCAGTCGTTAGAGCATCCGGTTAGGGGCCACAATGTCCTGGGTTTGATACTGGCCCTTGCCAATTCAGCGCTTGAGTAGCCCAGCTTGGGTCTGTGTGGTAAAGTTGGGAGCTGATGATAGTTGTTGCGCCCCACCTCAGACGCAAAAACAATCTTTCTGGTCTAGAGCTAATGAAAATGGGATAGACTCCCTTGATGCCCGGCTGATTACTTTTACTATACATCTTTAGTCAAAGAGTTTCAATGCTGCGGAGTTTAGTAACAAATAATACCTAATAATATCCGTTTTTATTGTATGATTTTCTACTAGAAATAAAATCCTACAGTATTCTCATTTATGGGTGAGAATGTACAAATTGGCTTACATATCGCATTTAAGGGCGTCCCATCGTGGTATAATATTTAGCATGAGAGAGAGAGAGAGAGAGAGAGAGAGAGAGAGAGAGAGGAGAGAGAGAGAGAGAGAGAGAGATGAATAGACTGAAACAGATAGATAGATACATAGATAGAATAAAAGCATTAGATAGAGAAACTGGTAGATATGAAAAAATGAAACAGATAGATAAGATAGATAGATTAAAAGCATTACATAAATAGATAGATAGATTGAAAGCATTAGATAAGATAGATAGATAGATAGATAGATAGGAAAAACATTAGATAGGTAGATAGATATATAGATACATAGGAAAAAATAGATAGATAGGTAATAGATAGATAGGACTTAGATAGATAGATATATAGATACATAATAGATAGATAGGTAGATAGATAGATAGATAGGACAAAAAATTAGATAGGTAGATAGATAATAGATAGATTAGATAGATAGGTAGATAGATAGATAGATAGGACAAAAACATTAGATAGGTAGATAGATATATAGATACATAGGAAAAACATTAGATAGATAGGTAGATAGATAGATAGGACAAAAACATTAGATAGGTAGATAGATATATAGATACATAGGAAAAACATTAGATAGATAGGTAGATAGATAGATAGGAGATAGGTAGATAGATATAGAGAGATAGATAGGTAGATAGATGGATAGATAGATAGAAAACATTAGATAGATAGGTAATAGATGGTAGATAGATGGATAGATAGATAAGAGAGAGAAGAAAACATTAGATAGATAGATAGATAGGAAAAAAACATTAGATAGATAGATAGGTAGATAGATGGAATAGATAGATAGATAGAAAAAAGCATTAGACAGACAGACATATATATATATAGATAGATAGATAGATAGATACACAGAGAGAGAGAGGGAGAGAGAGAGAGTAAGTAAGTATTTAGTAATATACATATATTCATGTATATATTAGTGTCTCTTCGTGATGTAATGGTGGCAAACTAATCTCGAAGATCTATTTCTACTGAGTAGCGAGTTCGATCCTTGCTGTATGCCCCGTACTTACGACCATGTGTTACATCATATCCATGGCGAACAGGTTGTGCAAAAGGGCGTCCCAGCGTGGTGCAATAGTTAGCAAGCTAATTTCGCAGATCCATTACTATGGAATGTCGACTTCAATCCTCGCTTGATGTCCTATACTTTGCAACCTTGTGTTACATCCTACCCGTGGTATACGAATTGGGTTAATACCTACTTATCATTCGTACTATAAATACGTAATGACATATATTCGAATCTAGACATACACACGCACACAAATATATGTGCATTTGTAGGTGTATACATATACATTTGACTAACATTACTGATCTACATATTTCAATGTATATAATTACGGAGTAGCAAAAGAAATCGGATACTACGAGTTTTAAAAGCGAATTAAGAATAATTAAATCTATCATTTAAGGTAAAACTTTGTCTAAATCGATAAGTAGTAGCATAATAACCAACATTAAAAAAAAGAAAAATATAATTACATATGCAGTTTATTTTAAAAAGATTTAAAACTATTTGTTTTGGTCAATTTCGTCGATATCCGCCATTCAGCCTCTTTTTCGATGGTTTTAAGTGCAGTTTACAATTTTACTGTAACATTCGCGATTGCAAAAGAAATTACCAAAAATCAGGTAATTATCCGATTTTTATGAAATTTTCAGTATTGATTAATCAATTAATGAATTCTATAATGCATTAGTTATTTTATTTAAAAACTTTAATTTAGTATTTTTGCTATGAAAAATTAATATATAAAATTCATTTAAAATATGAAAATCCCGATGTTAAGTTTAAAATGTTATATTTTTAGATTCTAAAAATAAATATCTACTTAATGCAAACTTTATTTTAGGTGCCAAAAGTAATAAGTTTTGAAGAAAAACTCGATTGAAAATGTACCCCCTTCCCCTTTTTAAGCAGAAAAACATCGATGTATAATGTTTTCTTTTATAAAATAATAGCCAATTAAATAATTATCGAAATGAGTAAAAAAGAAATCTCAAAAAAATTAATTATTTATTATTTTTTTACATTTATTTTTTCGATTTTCGGTACTTATTTTCTCATAAAACAACAACTGTAAACATTTCTTTTTAGTTTTTATTCATAACTTTGGTCTTTTATCTCTTTATTTATACTGTAATTAGTATCGAAAATAACCAACTCGCAAAACATTTTACGCCCCCAACATAAGGGGGGTAAAAATTAAGTGACCAAAAAAAAAATGAGAAAGTTTTGAAATAAAATAAATAATGCATTATAAAGATCATTCATTGATAAATAAACACTGAAAATTTCATTAAAATCCGATAATTTCCTGATTTTGGGTAAATTATTTTCTGTAGGGGGGGGTAAAGTCATTTTGTCAAAAACGCATTTTAGTCGCAGTTTGCCAGTAGCTATATATTAATCACGCTTATGTGCACACACACACACACACACACACACACACACACACACACACACACGAAAATATGTGTACTGGAATATATAACTAACAAACACATTTATTTAAAATCTATAGAATGATGCACACACACATAAAAACACTCCAAATATACAGACACACACACACAGACACACACACACACACACATACATATAATATATATATATATATGCCATAAATCATCAGGTCTAATTCTGAACGCGGATTCCCATGACTCTCCCTCACTAAGCGTCCCTGTAGGTCATTGCTCCTAGTAGGTCACGTGCGCGGTATGCGGAATCTGTACAGAGCTGATTAATGTAAGTTTTTGCTGGTCGACCTACTCAGGTGTGTCCATGTGTAGGTGTTCATAGTAGAACGTTACTTATGAGTTCGTCCTTGCTTCTCCAGTGTATGTGTGTGTGTGTCTGTGTGTGTGTGTGTGTGTGTGTGTCTGTCTGGTATGTCTTGTTGGACACACACACACACACACATATATATATATGTATATATACGTGTGTGTGAGATTTGGTCATTTGTCGGAGGGAAATCGTAAGTATACATCGCTGATGAGACTTAATAAAGTTGAAACAGCCTGTACGATAATCTACGTGGGGCGCAATATTTGTCGAGTTCGCTTGCGATGATTATTTTCAATAATTATCGAATTCTATACGATATACGCATTGCAATTGCCTTCAAGCAAAAAAATATATATAATAATAATAATAGTAATAATATATATATATGTCTGTGTGTGTGTGTGTGTAAAGATGAACAAAAGTGATAAGAAAAATAAGAATATCAATCTTATTTTATTTATGTATTAATTGTTCTCAGCTAGTTTCAACCTGAGGTTATTGTACATGCATTCATGTTCTGATGAAGGTTTAAAAATAAAACGAAACCTTTTAACGTCGACTTAACCGTCTAAAGAATTTTATCATTTTGGAACATTTTGTTTTTTCTAATTTCCGCACATACATACATACATACATACATACATACATATACATGCACTGTAAACCGTTTAAATAATGAAATAGAAAAATTACTTTTTAATAGAAAATTTTAAAAAATCAAAAATTGAAAATAATTCCTAATGAATGAAAAAATAGAATTAAAATAATTACTTATGAATGAAGAATTATTTTAATTTCTGTTTTTAATACCATATTTTTAAAAATTAACAAAAAGTAAACTTGTCTAGAAACGAATGACAGAACTTACTAGAAAGAAAAAAAAACAGAATTTGTAAAATTATATTTTTAAATGTCCGTTTATAAACAATTCCATGTTGAAAAACATGAAATACCACACGAAATAGGATATATTCATTTAGAATGCTCAATTATTCATTCCCATGTGGAACAATCGAGCAATTCCAGCTTCAAATTCAATCCCTAAAAACTAAATACAATATTCAATAAATAAGGTGAATTTTGTCTAATGCGTTGGCAGTAGGTTACACTGTTTACAGTTGCACTTTTTTTCAAGGATATCAATAATGAGGGGAGATTTCATGTCCCAAAAGACTGACAGCATAACCTTCTTTACTGACCACTGCACCCAGAACTTTTTCACTACATGGGTTGTCTTTTCGACTCAATCGCGTAGTGACAAACCCATCTTTTGTAAACATTTTTTTAAGTTAAACGTTCAACTTTGAACTCATTATGCATTCTTCTGTAAACTTCACATTGTTTGCACTTCTGGGCCACCAAAAATTTGACAACAGACCTCTGTTCAAGTCTGAAGCACTCTGTTTGATTTGCCACTATTTTGAATAGCCTCAAAATATTTTATCTTTTTTTTTTTTTTTTTTTTTTTGAAGATTAAGATTTTTTCTTTTTGCTATAAACCAATTCCAAACAATGCAGGGTTTACATTTTTTTTCTAAAATACTACTTATTTATTGAACCCCACTCGAATATAATGATATACGAGGAACATTCAGTAAATAAGGGGAACACTAACAGCTCAAGTATCTCAAAATCGTTTTTGAGAAACTATTAATTATTAATTATTTCAACTAGTATTTTTCATCTTCATTTTGTTTATTATTATAGAGTTTTCACAGCAGCATCAGCTGGTGGACTTCAACTGAGTCTGAGTGACAACAAGTCTCCTCAGGTCTCCAGGACTCTTCTGAGTATTCTAGCTTCTGATTTCCACTTCCTCTGATTTCTAGTTCCCCCAGTCTTTTTTTTCCAAGTTTTTTGGGACTGTTCCAAGTGCACCAACTACAATTGGTATCATTTTGACCCTCATATCCCACAGCT
>CM042144.1:104356008-104376008 GCA_023376005.1 Doryteuthis pealeii | reverse complement strand
GGCCACCATATATATATATATATATATATATATATATATATATATATATATATATATATAAAGAGAGAGGGAGAAAGAAAGAAGCTGTGAACCCATTAGTTTGCGAAGCGTTCCCTGATGATACTGATACTTCGATTTAAGAAGTGAAACATTGTAATTAGCATTACATAGTTGTAACCCTCATGTCAATAATTTAGAAGATTTCAAAAATGCAATTCGGCGAGAATGCAGACCCCAAAAAATTATCATCTGCACATTGAGATATTTATATCGTTACAAACTGACACGGGAATTTGCTTCTTTCTTTCTCTAAGAAAATTTAAATATATTGCTCTGATAAAATTTCGTTATGGTGTGCCGTTTCTACGTTTAAATGTATAAAAACATGGTTGGTAATATATGTACACACACACATACGCACTCGTGCGCAGACTCATACACGCAAACATATCCCCGCACGCACGCACACAGACTTATACATACACGCACATGCATTGGTTTTTAACTGTCTATTCACGTTGGTTTTGAAAAAGAGAGCGGTTAAAATTTTGCACAAAAATGTCTGTTATTGCAACTGTGTCATTTCTTTCTACCTCACTAGAAATATACACATTATTTTTATTAATTTTTATTTTTTTTTACATCGATATGAATTTGTACATAGTTCCATACATTCCAAGATACAGAGGTACCTTGACTTACGAATGCCCCAAATAACGAATTTTTCGAATTACGAGCTGTCACCGGTTGATTATTTGTTGGGGGCCTCTGTGTTGAAAGTTAAATTTGAGCTATGAGTGAGCTTCAGATACGCTTATGTTAATAAGTTCACTGAAAAGTTTTAAGTTTCTAAATTTCTTACGCCAAAGTAAAATATTATTCATAAAAAATAAACATAATAAAATATTATCATAAAAATAAAACATAATAATATTATTCATAAAAAATAAACATTTAGGGGCCGGGTTAGCTCAGTCGGTAGTGCGTTCAGCTAGAAACCACAAGGTTCCTAGTTCGATCCCGGTTCTCGCCAACTCAGCGTATGAGTAGCACATGGATCTGTGCGGTAAAGTAAGGAGCTGATGGTAGGTGCGGCGCTCCACCTCAGACGCGAAAAACAATCTCCTTGGTCTAGCGCTAGTGAAAAGGGGATAGACTCCCTCGCTGATTGGCTGATTCCGACATTAGGCCGCCCCGACGACTTTACTTTACTTTTATACTATACAGTGCTATTTTCTTATTTACAATTACGTAAAAAAAAATTAGTGTGTTTTTTTTTTTTTAATGTTTTTTTTTTTGTGGAGGGGGGTGTTAATGGCATTTCAGTTTATTTCAATGGGAAAATTGATTTGTTATACGAGGAAATTAAGTTACGAGCGGAACGAATTAAACTCCTAAATCAAGGTACCACGATACACATATACAAGGTGTGGCAAAAAAGTATAGAGATTTTCTTGTACTTTTTGACACACCTTGTACTCTGAAAAAAATAACGTAACATTCATTCTTCATTTCTAACTTGGTAAATACAGAATGAAAGTTGGTACATTTTTTACACACTTTGTATACTGAAAAAAAATGAATGAATGAAACCTTATTTTTTCAGAATATAAGGTGGGTAAAAAAATACAAAAAGTCTCGATACTTTTTTGACATACCATGTATATATATATATATATATATATATATATATATATATATATAGCACAATACCCAAAGATTGGAGGTTAGAATATTATATATATAAATATATATTTGGGAGAATATTGCTTAATTGAAGTCGTACCTAATTTTGAAAATTAATTAATTAATCAGGCATACAGCACATATTCTCCCAAAAATTGTCGGCTAAAAAAATCCATATCCAAACACGTCGTTTGTTTATTTACTTCTCATATATATATATATATATATATATATTATATTATATATATATATATATATATATATATAGAGAGAGAGAGAGAGAGAGAGAGAGAGAGAAACATAGAATGTCTTCAGAACAAAAAACAAATTACAAACACACACACACCTGATATATCAAATAAACATCTGATGAACAACCCAAATAGAAAAGTAATAAAAATAACAAAAGTAATAGAAAAGTAATAAAAAAGTAACAACCCAAATAGAAAAGTAATAAAAATAAACAAAGTTATAAAAAAAGCTATAAAAATTCAGCTAAAGACTTTATTAGTAAACCACCCAAAAAACAAAAACACCTGTTTAAAAGACTAATGTTAAAAATTCCATTCCATTCCAACTCCCACAAAAAGAGGGAGAGGAGGTGAAATACTCATGTGTATGTATATATATACACATGCATGTAAAAATTCATTTTCATATTATCAATCAAAGCCTGAAGAAGATACCAGAAGATCTGAAACACGTGTTGCATATGTAAAACAAAAATAATTTAAAAATTTTTTTTCTGAGAACAAAATACATTTTGCGGACCTTCCTTTCTTATAATAATATATATATATATATATATATATATATATATGGCATTAGGGGCCACCAGTGTATGAAAGCCATAGCTGAAATAACCGGGGTTGCAGAGAGACCTTCGAAATGGCTCTGGATCCACAGAAGAAGATGCATGGACAAGTGCCAGTAGGTCGCAATCCGGGAATTGGGGTCTCCCGGTGTAAGGTGATTAATGACCTGAAACACCCGTTGACCCCGGGTTCATCACTGATGATTGCGGCCTAGTAGTCGCCCAACGGAGTGTTTATGAATATATAAACATTCATATGCATAAGCATGTGTTTATGAGGAAATATAACGTTAGGGAATATGATTAAATTCTGTTACGCATGTATCGATCGTCATGAAAATCAAAAGGTCTAAACGATCAATAAGTGCTAGAACCTCAATACGAAATTCAGATGAAAAAACAACAACATTTTTGGTGTGAAAAACAATATATTCAACATAGACTATAAAGACTGCCATACTTTCTTTATTAAGGGCACTAGATAGATAGATAGATAGATGTGAATTGAGATAGATAGATAGATAGATAGATAGATAGATAGATATGAATTTAGATAGATAGATAGATAGATAGATATTAGCAGACTGTAATATCTCTATAGATATATAGATATAAGCTATACACACATATAAGCTATATAAGAATATACCACGCACACACACACACACACACACACACACACACGTGTGCACACACGCAACTAACTAACCACCCACCCAAAACAAACAGACAAACAAAACACACCACACGCATATACAAGCAAACAAATAAGCGAAAACTCACACATACGCACGTTTTTGCACGAGCCACACACACACACACACACACACACACACACACACACACACACACATCTTTTTGGAGGATATGTGCTTAATTGAAGTCATACTTAATTTTGAAAATTAATTAGTTAATAATTAATGAATTTAGGCGGGCATATATGTTCAAATCTAAGGCTAAACAAATGCATTTGAACATATATGCCGCCTAAATTCATTAATTATTAACTAATTAATTTTCAAAATTAGGTATGACTTCAATTAAGCACATATCATCCAAAAATTGTCGGCTTAAAGCCATATAAAAATAAACACATTTGTTTGTTTACTTACCCTTATATATATATATATATATATATATATATATATATAGTTTTTTCCGTAGTTAGGGTCTTTCCATGTATGGTTTAACCAAGCTGATGCAGGTAGACCATAAGGAGAGCTCAATGTACCTAATAACAGTGAGTAAAAGGACAGAGCAAGATATTTAGTAAATGAAGAAAAACTCTAAACTTGCTTCATTACAAGTTATGAAATAAATTATTGAAAATGTAATGAAGCAAGTTTAGGTTTTTCTTCATTTACTAAATATATATATATATATATATATATATATATATATATATATATATATGCGTGCGCGCGCGCATGTGTTGTGTGTGTGTGTTCACCTCCCTCTTAATAGAGAGGTGAACATTGATAGATAGATATGAATAGAATGTGATATTAGGTGTAAAATCTCCTAAACCTTTTTTTATTTCTTTAACTATCGATGAGTTGAAACTCAGGTCACTTTTAAATGAAAAAAAAATGTGCATAATCTTGCTCACACCCAACAGATAGATATGTATGAAGTTCCTAATACGCTCTTTTTATTCATTTATTTATTTTTGACTCAGGATTAAAAACCTAGAATAGAATCAGGGTTTTTGAATTAAATAAAAGTTCTGTATACATTCTGCACACATTTTAAAATTCTGCACACATTTTAGAATTACCAAATAGCTACCTAGCTAGTTGGCTAGCTACATAGCTAAATAGATAGATAGATTTATAAATTAATAGATAGATTTTTTTTAAAAACTCCGAAAGTAACAAACAATGAATAGACCGAAAGATAATGCTAAATCAATCCAAACGTGTACCCGTACACACACACATACACACACACACACGCACACACACACACCACACAAATAATATATATATATATATATAATATATATATAGTGTGTGTGTGTGTGTGTTTGTGTCTGGTGTGTGTATATATATATATATATATATATATTACTGATACTCATAAATAAGATATATATGCATGTATATATTTCATACTAATAACTAAGATATATATATATTGATATGCATAACTAAGATTAATGTATATATATATATATATATATATATATATGGTATGTGTGTGTGTGTGTGTGTGTGTGTGTGTGTGTGTGTGTGTGTCTGTGTGTCTGTGTGAAGTATTCCATTTATTGAAAGTGTCTGAAACAGAATTTGAGTCGTAGCATTCAAGCACTTCTTTTCAGGTCTTTCAACGTGTAAAGGGATCTAACAATACATTATTCCTAAGTATTGTTCGTTTCAGAGTTATCTGCTCTTGTATCGTCCGCCGTCTCAAAAACGTCACTGTGAAATAAGAATTTTCAAGAGACGTAATTATTCTAGCAGGAGCAATATTACTTTCCCCAAATCCCCAATCATATACACCCTTATGGAACACACACGCATGCATACACAAACACGTACACACTCATAAACATGCACACAGACATATGCATAAACACATACTGGACCTGATACTAAATCATACTCGGTGGTGAGGCCTCGGTTCTGTAGTTTTGGGGATTGTGTACTCACCCCTACGGTGCAATTAGATACAGGTCTACTCTGACCCCCGAGTAATAGTTACTGTGGTGCCCATGGATTAAATAAAACTGTTTGAATAATTTAAGATTAGATAGGAATACTTGCAACCATATAAACGTTGTGTGAATTATTTGTACTTGCAATATATGTACCCTACGGATGCAAGTATTTAAATTTTAATGTAATAAATATTAAATTAAATTAGAAAAGGCCAATGCTACTAAATAATATTGCTGATAAATAGATTTGAATCAGAGGGGGGTATAATAAATAAATAAAAAATAGAACAACTGAAACTTACTCTTCCATCACTCCCGTTTTTCATTGCTAAATTTTCCTAATTTAACTATTTAGTTAAAATAGGAAGTAAATAAAATTACAGTTATTTCTTCTTGTTAATGGATTTCTTTTAAAATTTATCCCCGTGAATTTGGCTCATGTTCATTAATATTTATTAATAACTGAGGTTTAAATAAGAATAAAATTATGGAAAATGTGACGTTATAACAACGGGAATTGTGATTTGAGTAGTGATGTAGTTTCGGTTACAGAGAGAAAAACACACAATCTCTATTTTTATTAAGCGTAGTAAAACTTGTTAAAAAATGAATATTTCTATTAGTCATCTGAGACGATATGATTATTTGCAATAGGCAAGACGAATTTTAGCTGTAAATGATAGAACAAGATTGGAAATGACCTAAAATCATCCAGCCAAGCAAACTATATATATATATATATATATATATATATATATATATATATTAAGTTTTATAATTTGCTTGAAGCATTGTGTATATATTGGTTTGGAGGTTGATTTTGAAGGCTATCACAATGCAGGTGTAAAGAAAAAATAATAATACGGTAACAATGGTGTTGTGTGTTAACCTGTATTTAATTCTTGAATTTTCGATAAAATCTTTTTTTCAAAAGATCACTGGAACTGAAGTCGTCTTGTTATGGCATTTCTATTATAATATTATATTAATAAAAATGCCATAACTAGACAGCTTTAGTTCCAGCGATCTTTTGAAAAAGAGATATTATCTCGAAAATTCAAGAATAAAATACAGGTTAACACACAACACCATTTTTACCGTATTATTATTTATTTTCTTTACATCTGCATTGTGATAGCCTTCAAAATCAACCTATATATATATATATATCCCGGCGTTTCATAAATTTTGAATTATTCTAAGAGCGCTATTTTTCCATTCAAAACATTTTAAACAAACTGATCAACAAAAACAGCCTCCTTATTATTCTGTGATAGATTTTACTTTTCCTCATATCAACAAAATTCCTGAAGAAGATCTACTAAACAGATTGAAACACTGCAGCGTTGGCTGAATAAATATCACTCATTTTATTTGAACCTGTGTTTTTTTAATTTTCACTATATTACATACCGGATTCACTTCCATTTTTCTCTCATATATATATATATAATATATATATATATATATATATATATATATATATATATATATGATATACCAAACTTACTGATAAATCCTCGCGGTGGGAAAAAAAAACAGCAAATAGTTTGATTGTAAAAATATACTACCAAACCTCAACCGGAGAGAAAAAATTTTTTTGGGAAAAAAAGAAAAGACCAAGATAATCGTACCAAAAAAAAAAATCTATTAGTACAATATTTTGGCCAAAAGAAAAAACAATTTATATGCATATATATATATATGATATATATATTCATACAAACCGCAGGAGACTAAAGCTAATAAGTAATATATATATATATATATATATATATATCATCAATGTAGATAGAAAACAAAGACTTAAAAACTTCTGTTTATCAAAATTTTCTCTCTATACTGAAAATAGTCCCGATGATTGTTTGCTGAACAAACCGAAACGTTTTATCGTCGACTAATTAAAAATATCATCCTTCTGAACACCCACTATTTTCATTTTGTATGTACTTACATATCGTCAAATTCATTTCCATTTTTCCTGATAACGTAGATATGCATCTCTTCCCCCTCTCTCTCTCGCTCGCTCTCTCTCTCTCTCTCTCTATATATAATATATATATATATATATATATATATTAAGAAAAGTGAAAAAAAACAAAAAAAACAAATAGGAATATTTCTTTGTAGATAATTTTTCATCGTTCTCAACTAGTGTCGATCTTAGGTAATCCTCATGAGAAAATATTTTGTAAAGAAAAAAAAAGAAAGTTTTTAAAAATCGTTTTTAAACGAGTTGTTATGCTATAAAAGAAACGACGAAAAATGAACTAGAAATGTAGCATATCCATTTATCTTTTGTATATTATCTTTTTTCTAAAGCGAGAATTCTTTCCAGCCGTACCCATATCCGTACTAATGTATGGCTGCACCCCTTGGGCTTTGACGAAACGATTGGTCATAAAAGCTACATGGAAGCTATACAACGATAATTGCGTACTGTCCTGAACAAATCCTGGACACGCATAAAAAAGCAGCTGTATGGCCAATTACCACCTATCATACATATCCAAGTGATAGTACCTCAAATAGATCCGTTTAAATATTAGTCATATTCGATAGGAATATACACATATATATATATATATATATATATATATATATATATATATACACGCATACTACATAAAGAAAAAAACAAACAAAAACTTCAAATAATCGAAGCTTTATATATCAAACAAAAAAATAACTACCTTAAACAAAATAAACTTTGAAATAAGTCAACATATTCTCAAATGTTTATAATTTTCCGCCTATCCTCCTTCCTCTATACCCCTCCCTTTCTCACAACTTGTGCCCCCCTCCCACATAAAATCACCGCAAAGCTCGCTCGAACCACTACCATTCCTACAACCTATGTACCAATGGTTATTACCTCCCACTACTAATTCCTTGCTACTACTTGTTCTCGTTAATAACGAGACACGAAATCATACCATCGTTTCACACTTGAGGATGGCACATTGTATTGCCGAAAGCGCTCGTTTGGAAACCTTTGGTGGACCGTTATACCAGTTACACCCCGACACCAGAAAGATGGCCCGAAAATTGGAACGGATCAATGAAAAACTTGTCCGACAGGAATTGTCTGTACAGTTTAACGAAACTTGTATAAAAGAAAAAATGCTGCCAAAATACACTTATTTAAAATATATATATATATATATATATATATATATATATATATATATATATATATAGAGCCCAGCGACACGAATTCAAATCTTGAAGGAGGCTACTTGAATTCCACAAAGTGCCAATTCCCTTTGAAAACGTACGCATCCAACTGTTCTCCCTCCAGCTATAGGTAAATAATAGGGTAGACTTTGATCTTTGTATGGCAACCAGTCTGGGAGAAGGAATTCTCTGGGTTGGGAAAGTATTCTTTTAGCGAAGGCGTTCTCATCGTGTAATGGTTAGCAGATTAGTCTCGCAGATCCCTTAATACTGAATATGCCCCATACTTACGACCTTGTGTCACATCATACCTGTGGTGAACGGGTTGGGCAAATAGCCACCTGCTTTTTTTCTAAATGGTCACCAATCAGGCAAGTTAGTATTTACTTGTGTTGTAATGGTTAGTAGGCTAGTCTCGCCGATCCATTTATACTGAATATGCCATATCCTTACGACCTGGTGTTATATCCTACCCATGGCGAACGGGTTGGGTAAATATTCCCCTGCTTTTTCCAAATGGCCACTAATAAAGCAAGTTGTTATTTAATTGGGTTGAAATCGTTAGCAAGCTAGTATCGCAGATCCCTTATATATATATATATATATATATATATATATAATATATATATATATATATTTAAAGGTTTGTATTCATAAACGAAGAATAAAGAAAATGTTGGTGCAGGAAAGAGACAAAAAACAAAGCTTTGGTGCAGAAATAATACATACATGCATACATACATACATACATATAGATAGATAGAGAAAGAGAGAGAGGGGAAATGAGGGAGAAAGAGAGAGATCTGTATAGATATACGTAGATAGATAGATAGATAGATAGAGAGAGAGAGAGAGAGAGAGAGAGAGAGAGAGAGAGAGAGAGAAATAAAAAGAAAGAAAGAAAGAAAGAGAGAGAATGAACATATTGAGATAGATAGAGAGAGAGAGAGAAATAAAAAAGAAAGAAAGAAAGAAAGAGAGAGAAAATGAACATATTGAGATAGATAGATAGATGGATAGATAGATGCTTCGTACTAGTGACCTTGTGTCACATCCTACCTGTGGTGAACGGGTTGTCTAAATGCCTACTCTTTCAGTAAATATCACGTTTGAATTTAGTATTTCAATTAAGGTAAATATGTTTTGTATTTCATCTAAAGTAAATAAACTCATTCTTTTTTCTTTCTTTTTTTTTCTTCTTCTAATTTATTGGCGTGTTTGGCCCGCCCATAAACGACTTCACAGTTACCGTTCTTGAGTAAACGAGTCTAATTGTGACCAGAACCCCTTTCTCAACCATTAGACCAACGAATCACCAAGAAATACGATCACTGCATCGTAATAACCAATGAGTTTGCACAATTCCCACTCTATTGCTCATCTTACCAAACCATGCTTCCGTTAACGGAGCATCTATTAACGTTTCTTTTCGTTTTGTTTCATCTCTTTTGCCGTTCATTCAACGTTGGCAATTATCTCGAAACTGGTCGATTTGCCTCGGCACATTACTGGATGGTAAGAAATTAGTCTCATAATGAGATCATTAGGGAGTGGCCGAGTTTGTGTTTTTTTTTCTGCCTTGATCAACACCTTTCTCTATCAGGTCTTCCATTTCAAATTTGTCGCCTAAATTGTTCTTTGATCTGAGAAGTTTTTAGAAGTCTTTTAGTCAAATGTATTAATTCGTTAACTCTCTTTGCAATTCCAATGTGATTCCAGATGACAAATCAATAAAATAATCCATATTCAATTTTCAATAAAATCAATATTCAAGGTGTGATTAAAAAGTACTGAGACTGCAGTTTTAAAGTTGTTTTTAATCTTAAAAGTTTGGTTTGTTTGTTTTACGGCATATCAACCTCAGTGGGTCATTTAATGCCGATAAAGTTTTGAAATAAATCTATTCTTAATGGGTAATACAATTTTTTATAAATACATTTTTCTATTTAAACCATAGATGGGACCCTAACAGGTACTACCATTCCGGGTCAGAGTGGACCAGGGAGCAATGGTGATGGAGGGGTGCTCAACATTCCCCAAACCTCCAAAACTGGAACCTCACCATCAGATAGAGTTTAACGTCATTCCCAGGACATGTAGACCCTCAGCCACCGCCTTCTAGCACCCATATGATAAAAAGGGGTTGGGGCTTGCCATGAGGGCAATAGGGTTGGGAAAATCATATAGGTGCTAGAGCTTGACGTGACCAGCCGATTGATCGGAGGCGGCCTCTCCGACCGCCCGTCTAGCCCAAGATAGGGCCAAAGTGGAGTATTGCATGTCATGAACTGCTCATCCACCCGGGCTCTATCCTTAAGCATCACGGGTCGCCACCCACGGCCAACAGGTGGCCCCATTGGGGGAGTCTTACCTCTCTGCAGAGGTGCAGTCGGTGCATTCTAACGCCCCAGCCGACAGGGCGGGGAAGAGAATGAGTATAAAAAAGAAAGAAAGAGAGAGAGAATGAACATCACTATCTCTACGAATCTTTCAAAAATTTTAACGGCATTAAATAACCCAGCGAGGTTGATATGCCGTAAAACCAAACAGTAATTCGGTGCTAATTTGGTTGTTGTGCCAGTTTTTGTTTGTCCAAATTCTGTTGTGAATTTGGAATATTTACATATTTTATTCTTTGACGATCCTTTTTCAATAGAAATCATTTCTCTTTTCTCTTTTCTCTTTGTCATTTAATTTTATTTATGAAAGATAAATATATTTAATCTTCTTGTTGTGTCTGGTTCTTTCACAAAAAAGAAGGTTGGAGGTTATCCAAGATATTGATATGATTAATCAGGATCATTGAACTAGTTTGACTCTCTCTCTCTCTCTCTCTCTCTCTCTCTCTGACGTAATCTATATATATATATATATATAATATATATATATAATATATATATCAAAGTTTGTATTCATAAACGAAGAAGAAAAAGTTTGGTGCTGGAATAGAAACAAAAAAAAAACTTTAGTGCAGAAATAATACATACATATATATTATATATATATATATATATATATATATATATATATATAGAGAGAGAGAGAGAGAGAGAGAGAGAAGAGAGGAGGGAGGGAGAAAGTGAGAGATCTACATAGTTATATGTAGATAGATTGATATATATATATATATATATATATATATATATATATATATATATAGAGAGAGAGAGAGAGAGAGAGGAGAGAGTGAAGGGAGAGAGAGAGAAGAGAGAGAGAGAGTGGAAAGGAGGGAGAAAGAAAGAGATCTACATAGTTATACATAGATAGATTGATAGATAGAGAGAGAGGGGGAGAGAGAGAAATAAAAAAAAGAAAGAAAGAGAGAATGAACATAGATAGATAGATAGATAGAAAAAAAAATAACAGTTAGTTTCAGGAATAAAAAAATAAGAAAGAAAATAAGGAAGAAAGAAAATTGATGCGGGAATAAGACATAAAGAAAGAGCGGGAGTTTGGAAAGAAATAAGTAACTAATTAAGAAAGAAAGAAAGAAATTAAAGCAGGGAAGATAGAAAAAGAAGATAGAAAAAGAATAGATAGATAGATTGATAGATAGATAGAACAAAGCTGTGAAAATAACAGATTTGTAAAGAAAGAAAGAAAGAGAGAAAAAAAGAAAGATTTAAACAAAAAAGGGAAGGAAGAAGAAAGAAAGATTTAAACAAAAAAGGGAAGGAAGAAGAAAGAAAGAAAATTAATGAAGGAATATGACAGAATAAAGAAAAAAGATAGATAGACAGATTTGAATAGACTTAGATAGATAGATAGATAGATAGATAGAACAAGGCAGAAAGAATAACAGTTTGGCGAAGAAAGAAAGAAAGAAAGAAAGAAAAGAAAAAAGAGAAAATTAATGAAGGAATATGACAGGAATAAAGAAATAAGATAGATAGGTAGATGTGATTAGACTGAGATAGATAGATAGATAGACAGACAGATAGATAGATAGATAGATAGATAGATAGAACTAGACAGGAAGAATAACAGTTTGAGAAAATTAATGAAGGTATATGACTGAAAGAAAAAATGATAGATAGGTAAATGTGATTAGACTGAGATAGATAGATAGATAGATAGACAGATAGATAGAACAAGTCAGGAAGAATTACAGTTTGAGAAAATTAATGGAGGAATATGATAGAAATAAAGAACAAAGTTAGATCGGTAGATGTGATTAGACTGAGATTGGTAGATAGATCGATAGATCGATCAATAGATAGATAGATAGATAGATAGATAGATAGAAAAGTTTGGTGCACAAACAAGTAACTAAAAAAGGAAGAAAACAAAGAAAGGAAAAATATATCGCATAAAGATAAAAAAAATTTAAAAAAGAAAGACATTTCTCACTCTTATTTTTCTTTCTTTCAACCACTACAAAGGCCAACTTTATTTATTCTTCCTTCATTTCTATTTCTCTTTTTACTCGTTTTTCAAACTTTATTTGTCGTAGTACATTTTTGAACGCTTTATTCTAAGCGAGTGTTCGGTGCTTTTGAAAAATTTTATGATCCCTAACATGAAATATTATCCTGAATGTATAACAGTAATCAATACATCTCCGTATAGAATTGTACTTTCTCTTTGCCTACCAACTATTACCTTTTGTAAAGAGTGGGTCCAAAAACTTCAAAGTTGTTTTTCTCTTTTTCTTTTTTTTTTTTTCAATTATTTGTAAGGGTGTGCAGCCTTTCTTTGCCTGGGGTGCCTTTGCCCATCAAACAACAATATAGCCATATAATAATTTAGGATACCCCCCCTCTCTCTCTCTCTCTCTCTCTCTCTCTCTCTCTCTCTCTCTCTCTCGCTCTCTCTCTCACACACACACACTACAGTGACCCTACGCCTTGTTCAGTCACTTCTAACTATAAACATCACTTTATTGCTATTATTCTCTGTCAGGCGTCTAATGAAGAAACGCGTGGCAACAATAACATATTTTGAAACGGTATGCTTCGATTTTTATTGGTCCAATGCCAATCAGGGTGTCTGGTCACTTAGTAAGTTGAGCTTAGTTTGAAAAAAAAAACATGCCAGAAGTATGAAGCACGCAGTGATAGTCAAGCTCACTAACGATGGTACACACAGGTTGAGTTGGAAGTGCGTGGTCTAATGCAGGGGTCACTAAACTACGGTCAGCAGGTCAGACCCGGCCCGCGAAGGACTGTAATGTTGCATGTTCAAATTTTGAGTGTATTTATTCTGTTATGACGATTTGGGGCAATGTGACGTAAGCAATGACGTAACTTTTGTTACAGACAAAAACCGGAAGCGAATCTCCATTATTAATAGATCTGAGTCCTTCCGCTCAATTATTATGAACTCGTATTGAACTCAATTATAATGAAGTCTCAGTGATTAGAAAGCCGCTGTGAACGGTTTAAAGTCGACAAAGAGTTAAACCTTACAGTGGCAAAACAAACAAAAAACTCAGCCATTCACTCACTCACTTGTCTCGTAACTTGGTTTGGTCGTCAGAGTGTTGCTCATGTAGCGTGTCTTGATTACGAATAGTCAAACGGAACACATTCCACTCCGGTTCCGCAACTAGTTTAAATTTAAAGTTTTCCTTCTCTTAGACGGGTTCTATGCTTAGATTTTCAAAGTGACTCCGTTAATAAATAAGATAAATTCTATGTATTAATGATTCTGACTTTAGATTAAATACTCATTGATAAACTTCCTGATTGTAGTGTGACGTAAGCAGTGGCATAGTTTCGGTTACAGACTGACACTGAATCTCTATTATAATAAGATATATTCTTGTTTTTAAGTTGTTTATTTTTATTATTATTATTGTTTGCATTTTTTTCTTTTGTCTTTTATTTGCTTTTTATTATGTTTTATCCTTTATTCATTTCTTTTATTCTTTAATCCATTTTTTAAGTATTTTTTTTATATACTATCGAATTATACCCTTATATTTTTATTTAGCTTTGTTTATTAAAATTGTTTAATACCCTCTTATGAAAAATAGGGTTTGGATTTTATTGAACTTTGCTGGCTTCCACCAATTTTCTTTTATGAAAGAACTTGGGCTCGGCCGACGTACAAACATACAGAAAAACAGACATACACACAGAACCTTTATTTTATATAGTAATAAAAAATGCGCTCTCGGGTCACAAATATTCAAGTTTTTAATATAATTGAATATTATATTGAATTAGAAAGATTGATGACATTAAATACGAAAACAAAAAATTACATTTATTTTTTACTCTTCTCTAATTGATTTCAATATAAGATTATTCATAGGTATAACTTTTAATACGTTTGAGAATAAAACAATAATATTAGAAATCAATACCACCAAGTAATTATTTATTAAACACAGTTTTGTTAAAACCGGTATGCAAATTATTCCCACTATATACTATGTATATATTTATTTCTTAATTATATATAACACGCATCGCAGGATTTTAAACGCATTAATAATATTAGCAGTTTTGAGGTAAGTCTATCTCACCAAGGATTATTCATAATCACTGAGAATATAACGTAAATAACTAAGGAAATTGTGACGTTGGTGGTGACGTAGTTTCGGTTTCAGACAGACACCCAATCTCCATTATAATAAGATATACAAGGTATGTCCAAAAAGTATCGAGATTTTTTGTACTTTTTGACACACCTAGTATTCTTCAAAATTAACGTTCCATTCATTGTTCATTTCTAGCTTGGTAAATACAGCTTTAAACACAGCACTTTTATGACACACCTTGTATTTTGCAAAAATTAACGTTCCATTCATTGTTCATTTCTATCTTGGTAAATACAGCTTCAATCTCGATACTTTTATGACACGTTTGATTCATGCGTTGTTTTATTCCTACCTTATGTGAATGAAAATGTTTAAGTTTGCGTATGTTTTTCCTCGAAAATAGGTTAATTTCTAAATTTCACAAAAGCAAAGTTGTCGCACGAATAATAGACATTTTCTGTACTTTTACAACATAAGCAATTTATAGAATCTATTTAGGAAGACAATTTGCGGTAGAAAGTGTAATTTTGTAAACTTTTGTTTTCTCTTGTCTGCTTTTTCCAAATACCTTTCATTTCTTTCTCTATCTCGTTGTTCAGTTTTCATTTATTTGCCATTCGAATGTTTTTACTTTCTTTCTTTCTTTCTTTTTCTTTCTTACGAACCCCCCTCTCTCTCTCTCTCTCTCTCTCTCTCTCTCTCTCTCTCTCTCTCTCTCTCTCTCTCTCTCTCTGTACATTTCTTTCTGTTTTTTTTTCTTTTTTGTCCTTCCTTTTTTTCCGCTTATATTTGTATTTGAATGTTTTGCTCACATTCTTTCTTTCTTTCTTTCTTTCAAATTGCTCTCTCTCTCTCTCTCTCTCTCTCTCTCTCTCTCTCTCTCTCTCTCTCTCTCTCTCTCTTTCTTTTTTTTCCCTTTTTTATTTGTTTTTGTTTTTAATATTTTTGTCCTTACGTTTTCCTCTGCTTTTATTTCCAATTGAAAGTTTTTGCTCACGTTCTTTCTTTCTTTCTTTCGAACATCTCTCTCTCTCTCTCTCTCTCTCTCTCTCTCTCTCTCTCTCTCTCTCTCTCTCTCTCTCTCTCTCTCTCTCTCTCTTTCTTTTACCTTTCTTTTCTTTCTCTTTTTTCTTTTTTTCTCTGTCTATATTCCTTTCTTTTGTCTCTTTTTCTTTGTCTCACAGAATACACGTGCTGAGGAGATCGACTTCTGAAGTAAAGATACTGTGACACTCTCATGTCTAGTGTATTTGGAATTCTCCCAGTCCCTACAGTCTCGTCTCGTTGTGACAACATCATCTCACGTGACTTTCAGACAATTTGCTTCTTTTTTTTTCCAGTCTCGTCTCTCGTATTTTTAGAAGAGGCGACTCTTCTAAAACGCAAAAAATATGAATAAATAAAATCTCAAGATTTGATACGTTTTTTATTTTTATCTTTTTTTTAATAAAGTTTTTGGGTGAATTCGTGATAGTTTTCTGATTGAGACATCTACATAACAAGTCCTTTTTTTTTTTTTTGTCGTGTTTGTCTTTCAAATACCAGAATTTTTTTTTAACCTTAATTTCTCAATTCCTGAGACACAGTCATTTTTTTTTTTATTTAGATACTCCATTTTTAAAAATCTCTTTTATGAACGAATGAAAAATTATAGTAGATGCGTCATTTTCATTTATATTTTATTCAATAATTTCCTCCTCTGGTACATCTTATTTTCCCCGATTGTTTTAATTACTCTTATATACACACACACATACACGCAAACACGCAAACGCACACACACGCACACACACCACACACATGCACACACAAACACACGCACACGCACACACACACACACAACACACATGCACACAAAACACACCCACACGCACGCACGCACACACTCACACGCACGCACACACACACACACACACGCACCGCAGAGAGAGAGAGAGAGAGAGAGAGAGAGAGAGAGTGAGGGGGGGTTACTCTAAATATGGCATCGATATATGTTTATTTTTTTTCTGCTTCATATTCAACCGCATTTAATATTTTTATTTAATTTTTCAACATTTTCTTTCATTTATGTTAGTTTAATTCATAAGCCACTCGATTGTCATATATATATGGTGGTAATTTATGAGGAAGTGCGTCCCAGTATCCTGCCTCAAAAATTGCTGCCCGGCGACTATCAAAATAACAACCCAAGCTCATCGTAATTCTTGTTTATTTATCGTAATTTGTCGTAATTCTTGTTTAGATATGAAGATGGATATATAGTTTGAATAGACTGAGATAGATAGATAGATAAACAAACAAAATAATATAGATAGATATGAACAAATGGAGATAGATATTTTCGACAAGTAAATGTATTGGGGGTCGCATCTTTTTTTGTCGTAATTCTTGTTTATTTAAACTAAAAACAAGACATTAAACAAACATGAATAAAAAATCTTAGTATTTAAAGTAATATAGATATCTAAACAAGAATTACGACAAATTACGATAAATAAACAAGAATTACGGCGAGCTGGGGTTGTTATTTTGATAGTCACCGGGTAGCAATTTTTTAGGCAGGAGACCGGGACGCACTTCCTCATAAATTACCAAGGATTTTTGTCCAAAATTTAAAGTTATAGCGCGATTAGAGTTTCAACTCATTTACTAGGATACCACAATCCAGTACGCTAGCCACTACACCACGGGAACTCTCCCAGATGAAAATAAGGAGGATGCAGGTTTGCTGAAATAAAACCACTCAAAAAGAAGTAAATTCCCGCTAACAAGTAAAACCTTTAGACTCTGTGGAATTTCTGAGATTTCAGTGTAAAATTATGAAACATTTAAATTAGAATGACGCATCTCATTTGAATTCGGTCGTTCATTCATGAGTCTGATTTTTAGAAAGAGAAAGTAAATGAATAAAACTACAAATATTACAAAGAAATAAATAAAAAAGAAATAGATTAAATGCCGTTAAAAATGGAACGTTGAATTTCAAATTAGATCAGGAAGAAACAAAATTCAGCCAATGCAACAATTTAGTAAAAAGCCGTCCTAATCATCAATTAATAATGGAGATTCGCTTCCGGTTTTTGTCTGTAACAAAAATTATGTCACTGCTTACGTCACATTACCAAAACATAGAATAAATACACTCAAAATTCGAACATGCAACATTAGACAGTCCTCATTGTTTTTTTTAAACGAGTTTTAATAAATACGTGACTGGTATTATATATCTATATATAGTTTGTTTTATTTTAATACATATTTGAAGTTTACATTTCAAATTGTTTTATTTTTTAATCCTTTAATAAATTTGATGATTTTACTTACTTAGGGTACAAACTCGCTGACATTAAATTTTTTACTCCCACCCCTCATGGCAATATGTTTCAAAAATCTATTTTTACATCGCCCGGAGGGTGTTTTTTATGTTGTACTAGTATTAATAATGGAGATTCGCTTCCGGGTTTCGTCTGTAACAAAAATTACGTCACTGCTTAAGTCACTGCCAACTTTTTTTTTTATATTGGATGGAATTCGTGGTTTAGTCCACCGAAGTTCATATCCCGTGTACTTTCGGCACTTCGAAGTGCCATCATCAGTGGTGATGTGTTCCAGGATTTTTTTCAAAGTATATTAATGGATGTGGAAGCTGGAAGGAGGAGAATCTATCAACAATAAAATCGTTAAACAGGAGAACTGCTTTTGTTTAATTCCACAGACACACACACACACACATATTTATGGGACCTGCACAAGAATACTGCGTGCAGTCTTGAACAAGTCGTGAAAACAGCACCCCACAAGGAGGCAGCTGTATGGCTACTTGCCCCCCATCTCCAAAACCATACGAGTAAGACGGACTAGGCATGCGGGACACTGCTGGAGAAGCAAGGACGAGCTCATAAGCGACATACTCCTGTGGAAGCTAAAACATAGGGCGTGCTAGTGTGCGCCGCCCAGCCAGGAATTATACTGACCAACTATGTGCGGATGCTGGATGCTGCATAGAGGAGCTCCCGGGGGCAATGAATGATAGGGAAGGGTTGGCGTGAGATTGTCATGGATGTCCGTGCTACTTGCGCGACATGATGATGATGCTATATATATATCAGGTGTGTCAAAAAAGTATCGAGAGTTTTTGTACTTTTTGACACACCTTGTATTATGAAAAAGTTAACGTTCGATTTATTGTTCATTTCTATATTGGTAAATACAGTTTCAAACTCGGCACTTTTATGACACACCGTGTATTCTGAAAAAAAAAAAGAACAACGTTCCATTCATTGTTCATTTCTATTTTGGTAAATACAGCTTCAATCTCGATACCTTTATTAGACACCTTGTACACACACACACACATATATATATAGAGATAGATAGATATAGATATGAATGACTATATATATATATATATATATATATATATATATATATATATATATATATATAACAACAAACCTAACATTAATTAACATTTAATATAGGTAACAATATTCTAACTATCCGGAATAACTAACACGCTAATCTTAGCAACCCCCTAAAATTAATAAAGTAAGTAAAGTAAAGTCGTCGGGGTGGCCTAATGTCGGTATCAGCCATGCAGCGAGGGAGTCTATCCCCTTTTCACTAGCGCTAGATCAAGGAGATTATTTTAGCGTCTGGGGAGGAGCACCACACCTACCATCAGCTACTTTACAGCACAGATCCCTGAGCTACTCATACACTGAGTTGGCGAGGGCGGGTATCGAACTAGAAACCTTGTTGGTTTCTAGCCGAACGCTCTACCGACTGAGCTAACCCGGACCTATAGACGCTAATCTGTTTCCATCGAACATAATATAAAGATAAAAAGAAGAAAAGAAAGAAACAAAGTGTGTGTATGTGTGTGTGTGTGTGAGAGAGAGAGAGAGAGAGAGAGAGAGAGAGAGTTAAATCAACATTATTATACTTTTTACATAATAAACTATTAGCAATAACTCTGAAGTAAACATATCAAACGTTGTAATAATTAAATTATCATACTGTGGTATATCTACAGGTTCTGCTATTAATTATTTATCTATATTTATACTCTATATACATATGTATTGACGCCTGTGGTTCATAAATTTGATGAAAATGGTAGGGCCTATAAGTATCATCCTCTTATACATATTTATCTAATACTAATAACTAAAAGA
>CM042144.1:104326008-104338508 GCA_023376005.1 Doryteuthis pealeii | reverse complement strand
GGTAGGTGCGGCGCTCCACATCAGAGGCCAAAACAATATCCTTGGTCTAGCGCTATTGAAAAGGGGATAGACTCCTCGCTGACTGGCTGATACCGACTTTAGGCCGCCCCGACGACTTTACTTACTTACTATATAAATACAAGGTCCATTCAATAAATGAATTTTTTTTTCAATAAATTTGAACTCTGTACTACGATACGGCGTAGGAAGCACGTGGTGTAATGTTAAAGTCATAGGAAATGAACTCGTCGTCCCGAGTTCAAATCCTGGATGTGGTAATTGCATTTCACTTAGCGCTAATACCCTTGTGAAAGGTATGAATCCTACTCTCCCTCTAGCTATGAATAAATAGTAGGGCTGACTGGGCTCTTCGACCTTGGTTAGGCAACCAGGCTAGGACAAGGAAAACACTGAATTGAAAACCTGTTGAACTCCGCTTAAGAAATTGACCTTGTGTCACATCCGGCTCGTGCGGAGGGGTTGGTAAATTATAATACTACGATATGACTACACCTCTGTAGAAGGATAAGACCCCTCCCCCCAATGGGCCACCTGTTGGCCGTGGGTGGTGTTCCGTGATACTTCAGTAAACGGCCCTGTCGGCTGGAACTGTAGGATACAATGACTGCACCTCTGTAGAAGGATAATACCCCTCCTCTCAATGAGGTCACTTGTTCGCTGTGAGTGGTAACCCGTGATGCTTAAGGATGGAATCCTGATGACTGAGCAATCCATTTGGCCCTTAGGTAAGATGAGCAGTTCAGATAGGCCGCCTCCATCAATCGGCTGGTCACGTCAAGCCCAAGCACCTTGTCCCCACCCTATTGTCCTTATGGCAATACCCAACCCTTTTAATATATATGCGATAGAAGGCGGTTGCTGAGGGTCATGACGTTAAACTGCATCTAATAGTGAAGTTCCAGTTTTGGAGCCCTGGGCAGTGTGGAGTACTCCTTCGTCGCCATTACTCCCGGTCCACCACTGACCCGGAGTGGCAGTATCTGTTAGGGTCCTATTTATGCGATTAAATAGAAAAAACTAGACATGAAGACCCTCATATATGATAAAAAGGGCTGGGGTTGTCATAAGGGCAATAGAGTAGAGACAATCATATAGTGCTAGGGCTTGACATAGCGAGTCGATTGATCGAAGAGGCCTCTTTGACCCCCTGTCTAGCCTAATAAGGTCCAAAGGGGAGTGTTGCAAGTCATGGACTACTCTGCTACGAGGAATCCGTCCTTAAGGATACGGGCCGCCCACCCACGGCCAACAGGTGCTGGTCTCATTAGGGAACTGAATAAAGTCCTTCGTTTCACAGCGTTCCGTGGTGCCTCTCATACGGACAGAAGGTTCTCATACCCGATTGTGACAATAAGAGTCCGAGTCGAAAAAAGGTTCCCAAGTCCGAGAATTTCCGTTGTTGTTGGAATTGGCACTTCCGTTGAAGTGAAGATTCTCTAGAAATAAAACAAATGACCATATGACCTTAAGGCACCCTTTTTGATTTCGATTAAGAAAGGACATGTTTTTTAGTTTACACCGTCAATATCCCGTTGTTTAACAGACAATTTTTAGCATTTTCTTTTTAAATTATAACAACTAAACCCTACAAACAACCGATATGCGTTATTGTAAATGAAAAAATGTCTTTCTTAATCGAGATCAAAAGGTGTGTCTTAAGTCATATGCGGTCCAAACAATTCCTGTATATCATTAGTTTAGACGAAACTTTCTTATTAAAATACTAAAGTGTAACTATTATTTATGGGCGGTTGCTGTATCGTTGCCAACTAAGATAAATAAAACTATATTATATAAGTATACTATTAAGGCTCTGTTAACTCAATAGAATATTTGTCAGATCAGCCAAAACTGAGGCGTTCACGAAAAAGGAAAGCGACGCAGAACACACAAGTGAACATCTGTTGATTGCAATACTGCGCATGTCTAACTTCTCCTGTCCTTTCTATTTTCTCTTCCTCTAAATAGCAGTGTTATCTGTGCAATAGGACAGCAGGTGAAACTTAACTAGAATGCTTTACGGACCTCCTTTGGTTACAAAATAGGTTTACTTTGTTCAGCAGTAGATCTATTGCTCCAATGGACAACATAAACTCTGCTTTCGACCTATCGCCGTTCAGTGCAGACACTTGTTGCATAACTAATAAGGAGGAGGATGGAAACGCTATAATGACAACACTGGTGAAAATTCTTATGCAGTACATAGGCAATACTAGAAGTCGGACTACCCCACGCATCGCCTGGCGCTAGAGGGGGATCAAAAGAGGTTTCAGCGGCAGGCACCGCGGACAAGTCTCTATGAGCGTTCATTCCAGTAGTTGCCTGCCATTAGAGCTGAAGACTGTTTGAGATTTTTAATTCTCGTATTTGTAATTCACCTAATTCACCCTGACACTGCTTGCGCCAGAAAGACTCGTTCTTGTCCTTAATAGATGAATAATAAAAATTCATTTCTAAAATGCTCCGCCTGGGAAAATCTCTCACTAACCGAGCCATTCGATTCATTAATTCCCACGTTTATTTGCATCCGTCCGTCTGTATGACATTTGATTAAAAAAATAAAGCATGAAAATGACTGAGAGAAAGAAAGCAGTGAGAATGACAGAGCAATGATAAGAGTGGAAACAGAAAAGTGCAGATAGAGAGAGAACCTTAGTTTATAGTTTCTAAATGCGTGCATGTCTACAACAACTCCCTCCAGAAAAATTATGCCTTCATATCACTTTTGATTTAATGTATTTTCAGTGTTTTTCTTTCTTTTTTATATTAAGATATTATTCTACGGCTTTCTCTTATGTCGGTGTGCTCTCTTCCTGATAAGTCAAAATATTCATGTCCAAGCGAGAAAAATTAAAAATTATACGGAAAAATTAATCTTCGAACAGCCAGTGCAAGTTTCATTGTTTCCGTTTTCAGCCGCTCTTGTGGTCAACTCACTGGCAAAAAGTAATAATCCTTAAGCCTTTGTTCAATGACTTGCGCGACAAAAATCTTCAGATCAACAACGCCTGCTCATATTGCATAAAATTTCTTACAGGTATCGGCCAGAATAACCAAACGCACACTACACTATAAATCATTATCAGCAATTTTAAGAGTGGTACGTAATTAGCATCGTTGCACTAGTCTGCAGTATCTGATAACTAGCCTGGAAAGGTAGGTATTTGCAGTTCCAGATTGCTACAGAAAATGCCTAGCGGCATCTGGAACTTATTCACGCCGATCGGCTAAGGCGTTTAGAATGAACCGACTGCACCTCACAGCAGGGTAAGACTCCCCCAATGTGGTCACCTGTTGGCCGTGAGGGTGGCCACCCGTGTATGCACTAAGGATCAAACCCAGGTGGATGAGCCAAGTTCAATTGACATCGCTTAATACTCCAACTTGCCCACTATCTTGGCGTTAGACCGCCACGGTCAGAGATGCCCCCTCCCGATCAATCGGCTGGTCACCGTCTAAGCACACATCTAAGACACCCTCAGTGATGATTTCCCAACCCTATTGCCCCCTTATGGCAAACCCCAACCCACTTTATCAAAAGTGTAGAAGGGGGTAACTGAGATGTTACATATCCTGGAAATGACGTTAAACGTCAATCTGATGGGAGGCGTCTCCAGTTTTAGAGGTTTGGGGAATAGTAGAGCCCCCTTCGATCACCATTGCTCCCTTGTCCACTCTGACCCGAAGTGGTCATACAGCTAGTAGCAGCACAGCCCAGGTCCGCATCTATGGGCTTGTGCAATAGAAAAGTTTATTTACAAAGCAATAAGATGTATATCTAATAAGAGACTTAGATTTATTTCACAACTTTGTACGGCATTAAATGACACCCCACTAAGTTTGAAATCATGCCGTAACCAAACCAAACCAAACCCAAAACTACAACCGGAACTTTCATCATCATAACACGTGCACGTAATTTGCATTTACATTCTCGATGTTGTTCTCCCATTTCAAGTATAAAAGAATGCGAAGCCATTGGTTTCTTACCTAGAAATAAAAATATATAAACATTATCACATCTGATAATATAATTTCTCCGTAAATTTCGAATAGACTTCCACAATTTATTCCTCCTTCAATCCAGATTTCTTCATTTAGAGCTGAATAATCGGAAAAGTTTGTAGTTCGAAGCCTATCGAACTGTCAACAAATTTGTGTATAAGAATACAAACCTATTGCCTTGGCGCTTAGAAACAAAACACCAATAATTGAGAAGTACTCGCATTACTGAAAGAAATTATATTTCAGATTGATAATTTTTGTATGTATTTTTATTTTCTTGTAAAAAACAATGCTTCCGCATTCTTTTATACTTGAAGTAAGAGGAACAAACCATCGATGTGTTAAAATGCCAAGTACCGTGCTCTGTGGAAAACTTCCCCTCATTGAATCTGAAGTTCATGCTCCTACCCAGGAAAAAGATTTTTTCAACGCCAATAAGATGGAAGATATTGTTTGAAAATGTTAACATAGTACACATAGGCTATGTATCTAATATATAGTCGGTATGAAATTGAATACAACATCAACTGCGGATATTTATATTCCCCAACACAGACAGCATCAATGCAAGCAATCATACTCTTTCCTCAGGGTTTTATTTTTTAAAAATAACATTCTGTCAAAATGTAAAAACAAAAAGAGAAAAATTACTTCATCATGTGTTACGTTCTTTACTCTATTGTTCGCACTTTGTCGTGCACCTTTTTTTTTGCTTACTTTTTCCACTTTTGTTTATTTTAATCTATTTCTTAGGTTGTTTCATTCTACCTATAATTCTACTGCCGAGGATTAAGTTGTAACGTAAAGTCCACGCTAAAAAAAAACTGCCTCTCTCTTGTTCTCTATATGTATGTATTTATATGCTCTATTTTAAGCTTAAACTAAAAATCTGATCATTTTTTTCCTTTTTTTTTCTTTTATTTTCAGTGTAAGTAAATCTTCTGAAGGAAACTTTGAATCTTATCATGAATAAAAGCCAGAATACTTATGAGCATGCACTGGTGATTATCATTCGCTCCAGGCTGTTCGTCTTTGCTTCCACTTTGTATAATTGTGTCCTAATAAAAAGATTCAGCTACCGAAAAGAAAAAAGAAATTAAAAATATGACGTTGTATAGAGAGAATCATAACAATGAAGGAATATCTATACGACGTTAAATGTAGTAAAAATAAATCTGCTATGTATTGTTATATGTACAATATGTTTATGTGTATGCTATGAATGCTACTATATATATATATATATATATATATATGTGCAGATTTATGTGCTTTGTTCAGGTGGACTGTTGCATATGTGTGTAGGTGCATATAGTGTTGTGCATATATGTGGGTAGTGTGCACTTATGTGTGGCATATATGTCGGTGTGTGTGTTCAAGTGTGCATATATGTGGTGTGTGGTGTGTAGTGTGCAGATTTGTGTGTGCGTGTGTTAGTGTGCATATTTCGTGTGTCAGTATATATGCGTTTGTAGTACAGATATGAGGAACAACATATTTGTGTGCGTATGGTGTGGTGCTGCCATATTTGTGTGTGCGTATGTAGTGTGAGGTACTTTTGTGCTGCGTATGTATGTGATGGCATATTTGTGTGTGCTATAAGTGTTGCATATTATGTATGCACTGTGATATATGCGTTGTTCATAAAAGAATAAGAAGGAACAACGACCAAACTCAGACAAACGTATGAGGACACTATCTTCCTAGCTGAGAGCTGTCTGAGTTCTGCGAAACGACTGATGATCCGGCACAAGCTCGATAAGCTCCCTAGCGAAAAATCCTTACATACGCCGTTTGTCATGATTTGCCTGCTTTCTCCCTCATATCGCTACTACATCTGTCGGCATTCTATTCCTATCCTCTTTCCTTATATATGCTTGTGCATTTATATAGTGTTCGTGCGTATGTTTGAATTCACTTTTAGTCTGTAATAATATATATATATATTATATATATATATATTATCCTCGTCTTAGGTTGCCGACCTATAACTTTTCAGCACCCATATACTATTCAACATTGAACGTAACCTAATATTCGTGCCAGATGGGGCTAGCATAGAATTAATGCTTTCATATCTCTAAACATATGCAAATTATTTTACCACTAAAAATTATGTCAGATGGGGACAAGATCTTGGAGCCACTTTGCTACAAATACCTTGTAAAATCTTATTATACATGCGAGATATGTCGTGTTTTCTTCTGTCTGTACACGAACTATATTACTACTCGAACTTCACAATTACCCCAATATTTACGTCAACTTCTCCATGTATTGCATTCTTTTAAACCTTCCAGTTATTAATAAAAAATTGTTTTACATATTATACTGTGACATAATACTACTAATAACATGTAATTATTTATATAAACACAAAATAGCAGTTTACCATTTGAACGAAGAAGGCTAATTGATATACTAATTTAAAATTTTAATTTTAATAAATATGTGCTGGGGATTACTTGATTTCTAATTGTTTGGTTTTTATCTAAGAAATATAAACAAAAATCATCGTGAAGCATAAATCTAAAGAAATTTATTTACAAGAAATAACATACTATTATTATCCTTTTACTTGCCTATTGTTAACCAAATAGTTAAATTAGGAAAAGTTACCACATTGAAAGAGGAAAGAAGAGAATAACATGATGGAATAGATTACGTTTTACAAAGTTGTTCTATTTCAGTTATACCCCCTCTGTTGCTAGCATCATTTTCATCTGCATTTATAGTCAGTCTCAATTAGCCTTTCTAATTTAATATGATATTTTATTAGATCCAAAACTTAAATACCTTGCACCCGGAGCGGTCTGCATATATTCGCTAGTTTTATAATTAAATTAACTACACAACTGTCAGCGGTTTATCATGTAAGTTGATATTTAAAAAAGGGAAAAATACGAGACCTATCCCCTCCACATAAGATAAGATACATGACCTTACTACGCGTTCCATCTTATGGATTAAATAGAACATAAGTATTAAATACTGTGTTTACAACACTGAGGCATCCATCAGCAAATGAATGCCAAAACATCTTCGCCATGAATATAATCCAACACGTTAATTTAACGAACGAAATGGGGTTTACAGAAATTACTTCTCCACTAACATAGTATAAAAGAAACATCTTCGTTTTTAAAGTTCCATAACAAGGGTGATATACAGTAAAACCCAACCAAAGAACCAATTAAAATACCTTTAAAATCAGTTACAGTATTATCCTGCGTTTATTCGGACTAGTTGTCGTCATTTCATTGTCTATTCTGATACTAACACGTTTCGCACCGATATGCCAACTGTGGTCATTGCTGTCTTAATTGGACACATGGGACACTAGTGAATAAGTACTTAGGTTAAGACGTTAATCTCTGTATTCCAGCGATCAATCATGACGACCTACCGACTCAGTGGTCGGTAACAAGCTAGTAACATAGAAACAATAATTAACACAACTCCTCACCGCACAGCCTGCATTGCGTTAGATCCGGAATAAGAACCAGGTATTACCCCTCGTGGACCTTGAGAATAAAAGGTCTAGGTTCAAAGTCCGTGATGCTCTACACGATTACGACAGAGATAGGTCCCGACATACAAGACAATACCTGAAGCAAAGACCCGGCGTGGTTAGATCTGGCCGACAAACGTCCTTTGTAACAGATACACAATGAGCATCAGTAGCTGCGGTAGCGACGTGGCGCGCACAGAGTCAAGTACCAGTAACTAACGAGAGACAATACTAATATCTAAGCCTTCATCTCCTCAGAAACATTTCAAGAAGAATATTAACACAACCTCTCACAAGTAGACACAGACAAAACGACAATACCCATCTCAAGAACAAATACTGAACAACAACTAAACTGTCTCCTCGCGCACCATTCACACGAATGCGATCGCCCGGACATTATCGGTGACATTAAAAATCCAACCAACAGCATTTCCCTTTCAAAGATTCAACAATGCGAAACTGGTCATAATCAATCCAACTCCTGCTGTAGAGACCGATGGTTACTGCCATTGAAAGAAAATTTTAAAAAATCGTTACGCAAACATTTGAGATTCTACAATCTCTGGAATGCATGGATATCTTGCGGCCAGTAATATTTATATATCCGTGCCGATATAAATCGATAAGCGTCCTTCTTGCGTTATATGTACACTGGTATCCTAAGGAACTTGAACAAGGTTATGCAACAAAATGATTGTAAAGAAAGATTACGCTCTTGCTCCAAAGCAGGTTGCACTAAGCTGAATCCATAGTTGCTGTTATCTACAAAAAATGACCTGCATGCATCACTTATATTATATTTTCTACATTTTTTTTTTCGTAAAAGTTACAAAGGGATGCATCACAATACTTAGATACAAGCTGCGTTCATGCACTGCGAATTACGATACACCTCAGCAATTATACTACACACCATGAGACGCGGAAGAAGAATTTGAGTTTGGAGTTTTGTTTAACAGGCATATCAACCACTTGTGGTCATTTAATGCCAAAAAGGTTATTGGGAGATTCAGACTTTAAGGTAGTGGTTCACTTTATGCGGCAACAGATAATTCGGTCATATGTTCTATGAATTTCTGCTTGAAGGCATTGCTATCGCCTTATTAATCAAAAAATTAAACAGTGCTGCTCAGTGGGTTGTATTTTGAAGATGTCTTTCAGGTCTTCTAGCTGATCGTCACGTAAAGTTTGCAGCGCGATTAATGCTTAAGTCCTGTACAACGTTTAGAGAAGGATTATGCCGACCTTCACGTTGTACAGACTTGTACACTTTGCATGTTATGGCCACGACTGTCTGGCCACTCCTCCCCATTTTCAAACGGTATGAATGGTAATAGTCGGGTAGTGCCAATACGCATTCTGGCGATTATTACTACTTCTCTCTTCAATTACTTCTGTGGGCTATCGGCCACTCTCAAATACAACTTCACTGCTATTTCCATGGGCTTGTTTTAGTCAGATATTCCCATATGATTTTATGCCATCTTATGGTACTCGAACTATAAAATTCTTGTTTATATGTGGTTCTTCAGACATTGACTAATAGGGATTTTAGATCTGACTCATATGAGCTGTCATTGAAAGATGTGCTTCTTGACCGCGCTGTCTGACCCTTTTCTACTTAATGCTCTAGTACAGCGCAAGAACTAAAAGATACCAAAAGATAGCAGAAGAGGTAATCTTTTAATGAAGATTGCTTGTTTATCTGTCTGTAACTAAACCCCTAGATTATCACTCACCATCGCCCGATCTACAATCTCCTTAGTTATTATCACGTCGATATTTCCTCATGATTTCCTTACTTTAAACCTTACCCATTACTACATCAAAATTGCTTGACACTATCAATCACTACTGTATCAGCTCTTCATCTACATACAAAATAACATGCAATTTATTTATATATTACAACAAATAGTGGTTTACAGTATGAACGGTAAAGCTAAATTGGCCACTATGATATCAAAACAATGATTTTAATAAAAATTATAGTATATTGAGTTCTAATTGTTTGGTTTATCCTTAGATGAATAATGAGCAAAAATCTCGGGACAAATCTTAAAAAGAAAACCATGGAACAAAAAGAACATTAACTGTAATTTTATTTATTTTCTATATTAACTTAAATAGTTAAATTAGCACAAATTCAGTATTGAAAACGAAAGTAATGTAAGAGTAAGTCGGTTGTTCTATTTCCAATTATACACCCTCCTGTGTTTCAAATCTTTTATCTGGCATCTTAATAGTTTCATTAGACTCTCTGATTTAATCTAAATGATTTATACATTTAACTTAAAACTTGCATCCGGAGGATGCATATATTTGCTATAGAAGTAAGTAAAGGATATATAACACGCCTCTTAGTAGCATGGATGGCGAACCCTGAGGCCTTAAGGAGGATTCCTGCGTGAACCGAGCGTCTCTTGCGTATACAACCACACTTCTTCTCGAGTCCATTACGCCTGTATAGACGGGCCGGGCGGCAGATACCCCGCCTACAATCAATCATTTGTCATCGTACCAGCCTCTAGCACACGATACTTGCAACTTATATTAACCCAAACCATTTTTACATATTAGCTGCCTAGAAGGCCGGTGGCTGGATCTTCAGCTTGTCCTGGGCATAACGAAGCTGCATCTCACGTGTTGAGGTTATAAACTGGGAGACTGCGCCGAATGTGGCAAGCTACCTTTTATATGGCATTACTCACGCAGGCAGTATTCCACCCAGCACCCGAGATACGCTTACCACATGTTAGGTTAACTTACGATTTTAAAAATGCGTTTTTAAAAAATTAGTGTTAAAAATGAGCTTTAACTACACAGCATGAACTACACACCATGAGTGCCATTAAAACGCAGCATCACTTCAATGAATAAGGTGGAATATTTAGACTAGCAAACCTGTGGATATACCACAGTAATGATTAATTTAATCATTACTGTAGAAGTTATCCTCCAATCATAGCAAAACAATACAATACTCACCCTTGCCAGTGCGCGATTCTAACACCTCGAGTTAGCAGACAAGAACAACATGCAAGCTGCGAACTAAATACAGTCCTGGCATCGCTGCTTGTAGTAGTGCAGCACTGATGCCTGAAAGAGGGATCAGATACTTTATCCTAGTCTCATACTCCACCCTGAAAACCATAGCAACAAAACCCAGGAACGTGAACTTGCCAAGTTCATAATGGAAATAACCCAAAGCTGTAATATCACAACCAATTCCTCTACCACACACTTCTAGAGTTAATTTTGCATTCATCTGTGAACAGAGCTGTCAATACTTTACACAAAAATACATCTAGAACCGTTTCATATGCTTCTACTTCAGCAGCGATTGTTACAAATAGTCACTACTGTAATAACGTCCGACTATTAATCTTAATTTTAACTAATTTCTTCTTTCTCTTGGTCGCCTTTCATTATCGCTTTGAAACAGATTACGCCTTATCGCTTCCTCATGCTCACCTTACTCATATCTTTTCCCTACTCTCTTTATTATATCTAATTTCCTAGTGTACGATCATCGCATCTTTTCTTCCTTTCTTTTTATAATAAAAACTGAATATGCTTCCACTTATTAGCCGAGCTGCACGGTACTCAATTAAGAAGTAAGAATTTGTCGGAAAAGCCACACCGACATGAATAGGTTTACATTTATCTGTTGGCATACTCATTTGGAATATTTTGAGGGTCTCATTTTTAACCACGCAGGAACTGTTGCAAGATGATACTGGTCGAACAATTAAGGAAACACGGAATAATTAAATCTTATAGATGATAGGTGAGAATTTTAACGGCATATCATACCCGTATAGGGTTACTATCATGAATTAGATGTTAGAAACTATGTTGCTATATGTTTATTACACTTTTGTAGTTGATGATTTTAACGATATGTTAGCTGTGTCAACATTGATGATAAAGGGGTTACATTTTGTGTTATTTACAGGTTTCTGTTATTTCTTTTCTGGTATAATTTCTATTCATCAAGAAGGATCAGTATGTCATCTATGTTTACTTTTTCAATAGACTACTTCACACTGTTTCAAACAGAACGTCTTTCTGTCAATCACACTTTAGTGGTCGAATGGCCAAAACATGTGAAATGTACAAGAGGATACTTGATGTACCATAGCATGTTTAATTCAAATAATTGTTTCTAATGAAATCGCTTTCTGTAGATGGGATATATACCTAGGTATGCTGAACTATTCTAACTTCTTGAGGTTACCATCCCAGTTATGTCTCCTTGTTGTTATAAAACACGGAACTTCGTTTTATTCAGTAATCAATTCAGATTTATATAAACCGATAAGTGATCAAAATAACTGATCCGATTAAACTCTCGACCGATGAAATACAATAGTGCCTAAGACCCAAAATAAAAATAGTTTCCATGGCCAACCCTGCAATTGGGCCCAGATTCTTGTGGCTCATCACCATAATTCTTGGTTCACGCTGATAGAAGCCAAAACAAACGCGTCACATCGTCTACAAAGGGTGGTGCCTTGGTTGATTTCATGCCAAATATTTTTCTTCATCTGGTGATGGTATTCCCTTTTTTTTTTTCAATATTTAACTCATTTTCCTGAACACTACAATGGGATCCTAACAGGTACTACCACATTCGGTCAGACGAGGACCTAAGCTGTAATGGCAATGAAGGGACTACTAGCCATCATTTCCCAGACTCCAAAATGGGAACTTCACAATTAGACTTCAGATTTAACAGTCATAACCAGACCTAAGACCTTCAGTCACCGCTTCTAACACACATACCGATAAACAATGCCATAAGATGCAAATAGGACTGGGACAATATATAGTGCAGGATTAACCTTACGAGGCTTTACTTAGTCGGAGGTGGCCCTCTCCGACTCTAGAAAAGGGCAATAGTCAGTGTAGAAACATGCCATGTACCATAGGTGATTCTCTCTCTGTCCAATCATGT
>CM042144.1:104315525-104325908 GCA_023376005.1 Doryteuthis pealeii | reverse complement strand
AAGGAGAGGAAAGGTGAAAGAGACGGGGAAAGTGACAGAGAGAGAGGGGTGGAGATAGTTATATATATGGTTTTGCGCGTGTTTTTGTATATACGTGAGTGTGCTTCTTTATATCTATCTATCATCTATCTATCTATGTGCTTATGTATGAATGTGTGTGTGTGTGTGTGTGTGTGTGTGTGTGGAAACAGCTTCTTTATATCTATCTATCTATATATCTGTGTGTTTATGTATGTGTGTGTGTGTGTGTGTGTGTGTGTGTGGAAACAGCTTCTTTATATCTATTATCTATATATCTGTGTTTTATGTATGTTGTGTGTGTGTGTGTGTGTGTGTGTGTGTGTGGTGGTGTGTGTTAAACAGCTTCTTTAATATCTATCTATCTATCTATCTGTGTGTTTATGTATGAATGTGTGTGGTGTGTGTGTGTGTGTGTGTGTGTGGAAATGATTAGAGCATGTTAAAGTTGTAGATTAGTGAGAGAATTGGTATGTGAGAGAGAGAAGAATAAAGAGAGAGAGAGAGAGAGAGAGAGAGAGAGAGAGAGAGAGAAAGAGGTGTAGTGAGTTAGATATATAGGTGTATGTGGGGGAGGGGTGTGGAGTGGTTAAGTCATACTAGAGTGTTAGAGTGCTGCGTAGATTATATAATACTAGTTTGACTATGACTAAAATGCGTACTTTTGTAAGTCTCGTTTGGCTTCAACAAATTAACATAGTCTTGGAAAACAGGTTAATCGCGAAATTAATTATACTAGCAAAATAAAAAGACACCCTCCGGGCGATGTAAAAATATTTTTGAAAGATATTGCCTGAGGGGATGGGAGCTGAAAATTCAATGTCATAGAGTGTGTACCATAAATGTGTAAAATCGTCAAATTTATTAAAGGAGTAAAAATAAAAAAGAAAGAAAGAAAGAAAGAAAGGCCATTTGAAATGGAAACAGTTCCGATAACTTTAAATATCATATTAGAATAAAACAATCTATATAGAAATATATAACGCCGGGCATCTATTTATTGAAACAATGAGGATTGTCTAACGTTGCATGCTCACATTTTGAGCATATTTATTCTATGTTATGACGTTGGATTATGTGTTGGGTAATGTGACGTAAGCAGTGACGTAATTTTGTTACAGACAAAAACTGGAAGCGAATCTCCATTATTAATAGATACTGACAACTGCCATATATTTTATATACCTTGTGCCTCGCCAACTTAGCGTAAGAGTAGCACAGGGATCTGTGCGGTAAAGTAAGGAGCTGATGGTAGGTGCGGCGCTCCACATCAGAGGCCAAAACAATATCCTTGGTCTAGCGCTATTGAAAAGGGGATAGACTTCCTCGCTGACTGGCTGATACCGACTTTAGGCCGCCCCGACGACTTTACTTACTTACTATATAAATACAAGGTCCATTCAATAAATGAATTTTTTTTTCAATAAATTTGAACTCTGTACTACGATACGGCGTAGGAAGCACGTGGTGTAATGTTAAAGTCATAGGAAATGAACTCGTCGTCCCGAGTTCAAATCCTGGATGTGGTAATTGCATTTCACTTAGCGCTAATACCCTTGTGAAAGGTATGAATCCTACTCTCCCTCTAGCTATGAATAAATAGTAGGGCTGACTGGGCTCTTCGACCTTGGTTAGGCAACCAGGCTAGGACAAGGAAAACACTGAATTGAAAACCTGTTGAACTCCGCTTAAGAAATTGACCTTGTGTCACATCCGGCTCGTGCGGAGGGGTTGGTAAATATATATACTACGATATGACTACACCTCTGTAGAAGGATAAGACCCCTCCCCCCCAATGGGGCCACCTGTTGGCCGTGGGTGGTGTTCCGTGATACTTCAGTAAACGGCCCTGTCGGCTGGAACTGTAGGATACAATGACTGCACCTCTGTAGAAGGATAATACCCCTCCTCTCAATGAGGTCACTTGTTCGCTGTGAGTGGTAACCCGTGATGCTTAAGGATGGAATCCTGATGACTGAGCAATCCATTTGGCCCTTAGGTAAGATGAGCAGTCAGATAGGCCGCCTCCGATCAATCGGCTGGTCACGTCAAGCCCAAGCACCTTGTCCCCACCCTATTGTCCTTATGGCAATACCCAACCCTTTTTAATATATATGCGATAGAAGGCGGTTGCTGAGGGTCATGACGTTAAACTGCATCTAATAGTGAAGTTCCAGTTTTGGAGCCCTGGGCAGTGTGGAGTACTCCTTCGTCGCCATTACTCCCGGGTCCACCCTGACCCGGAGTGGCAGTATCTGTTAGGGTCCTATTTATGCGTTAAATAGAAAAAACTAGACATGAAGACCCTCATATATGATAAAAAGGGCTGGGGGTTGTCATAAGGGCAATAGAGTAGAGACAATCATATAGGTGCTAGGGCTTGACATAGCGAGTCGATTGATCGAAGAGGGCCTCTTTGACCCCCTGTCTAGCCTAGATAAGGTCCAAAGGGGAGTGTTGCAAGTCATGGACTACTCTGCTACGAGGAATCCGTCCTTAAGGATACGGGCCGCCACCCACGGCCAACAGGTGGTCTCATTAGGGAACTGAATAAAGGGTTGGGTTCAAAGTTCCGTGGTGGCTCTCAATTACGACAAGAAGGTTCCCGATTGTGACAATAAGGTTCCCGAGTCCGAAAAGAAGGTTCCCAAGTCCGAGAAATTTCCCTAGTCCGACAAAAAATACCTGAAGGCCGGAGGGCACATCGGCCGAAACGTTGTACAGCTAACAATGAAGATGAGGAATATAATCAAAATCATACTAAACTGCATTTGTTCTTGAAATCTGAGGAGTGTGGATCACCCTTTCATTGCAATTACTGCCCAAGTCCACTGATCCATAAGGATAGAGCCGGTTAGGGTCTCATATATACCCCATTTTACTCCCATATGTATGTGTGTATGTGTATGCATGTCTGTGCATACGTTTCTGTTTTTGTTTCATTTTCTTATTAGAATTTTTAGAAATCAAGGGGCCCCTCTCCTGGGGCTAACACTTGATTTCTTTATAAATGATATTTGTATCCTAATGATCTTTTTAGGATGGAGCATGTTCCTTTGATAGCTGCTATTTGTATTTAGCAACTTAGTTTCCCTGATATTGTTTCAAGATATTTTTTTCAAATCTTGTTTCACCAGTCCAGTTGCTCCTATCACAACGGGTGTGATGTCTATTTCTTTCAATGACCAAGTTGTTTTTAGGTCATTTTTGTGGTCTTGATATTTTGTGATCTTTTCTCGCTCAGCTATATTTAAGCCATAGTCATTTGGGACAGCTACATCAATAATAAGAGCAGTTTTTTTTTATTCCAGATGATAATATCTGGTTTAATGGCTTTGTCTTTTATATATCTGCCTGTCTGGATTATTTTGTCATAGAACACAGTCACCTTTCCATTTGATGTTATTGGTGGAGGCTCATGTTCCCAGATGTACTGTGTTCTCTCAAGCTGCATTTCTCCACAGATTTTCCAGTGGAGGTATTTGCATACTTTGTTATGGCGGGCAGTGTAGTGGGTATTTGCCTCATACCCCACTTGTATGGGCTGGGCACAAGGCCTCGTTTTAACGTGGGCCCACCCACAAGCCGAAGCTCATGAGTGGAAAGGAACAAAAATTGCGTCGATCCCCTCGGCATTCCCCCTTAAGGGGGCGCCTCAGGCGCTGGGCAATAAACCCAGCCCTGCCCCTTTAAATCGAGGGGGCAGGTATTGCCTGGGGGGATAGCCCCCTGGGATCGACTCTATTAATTCAACACACCGGTCCAGTGGCCGAAGCACACCGGACCCCCGTCCCGAAGGACGGGCTGGTAGTGGCCATCTGCCAAAAGGATCTGGCAACCAGACATTAGATGGCTTGGACTTTCAATGGCTGAGTCTGTGTGTGTTTGCATGGGCGCTTGTAAAATACAGGAGAATAAAAATAATAATGCAAACGAATAATATATCTCTGTAACTATTAATTTTTTTTCATTTAACTTCACAAGTTACGAAATTTGTCACGTGAACGAATTAATTTCCTGCAATTTTTTCAATAGCTTTTTATTAAAAAAAATTGTACCAGGAAAAATACTAAGAAGAAAATGGGGTCGCATTTTACATGTGTTAAAAGAAGATAACATATATATCTTCTTAATATAATGGAGATTGCGTGTTTGTCTGTCTGTAACCGAAACTATATTACTACTCAAGTCGCAATTCCCTTAGTTATTTACATTACATTTTCCATGATTTTATTTTTATTCAAAACTCAATTATTAATAAAATTGTTTTACATTATTAATACTGTTGACCATATCTACATACTAGGATATTTACCCCATACCCCACGTGTACAGGTTAGGCACAAGGCCCTATTAATGTGGGACCACCCACAAGCCGAGACTCATGGGTGCCGGGTGCAAAAAATGCGTTGATCCCATCGGCATTCCTCCTCAAGGGGGCGCTTCAGGCACTGGGCAATAAACCCAGCCCTGTCCCTTTAAATCGAGGGGGCAGGTGTTGGTTGTGGGGATAGCCCCCTGCGATCAACGCTGTTAATTAGATGAAAGGTCCAGAGGCCGAAACCACTGTTGACCATATCTACATATTAATAACATGCAATTGTATTTATATATACAGCAACATAGCGATTTACATTGCGAATAGGAAATTGCATATTGATTTTAAAAATTTGATTTTAATAAGTATGAGCTAAATATATGAACTCATAAGATTTGTAGGTCATTTATGAGGAAGTGCGTCCCGGTCTCCTGCCTCAAAAATTGCTATCCGGTGACTAGTAAAATAACGACCCAGCTCAGTCTACTCAAAACTATCTATCTTCATATCTATCTATCTATCTCAATTTGTTCATATTTATCTATATTACTTTAAATACTAAATTTTCTTTTATTCGTGTTTATTTAATGTCTTGTTTTTAGTTTAAATAAACAAGAATTACGACAAAAAAAGAAGCGACCCCCCCCCAATACATTTACTTGTCGAAAATATCTATCTATCTCCATTTGTTCATATCTATCTATATTATTTTGTTTGTTTATCTATCTATCTCAGTCTATTCCAAACTATATATCCATATCTAAACAAGAATTACGATAAATAAACAAGAATTACGACGAGCTGGGGTAGTTATTTTGATAGTCACCCGGTAGCGATTTTTGAGGCAGGAGACCGGGACGCACTTCCTCATAAATTACCGATTTGTATATAAATCCAAAAGAAAGAATATATCAATAGAATATTTTGTTATGAATTGGTTATAACTCAACACATTATTAGTCTTTATTGTCTTCAACATAACGTTTTTTGTCAAAACCCAACCAACCAATTTTAAAAAAAGAAAAAGAAAAGTTTGCGTTTAGATCTCGATCCGAGATCTAGAAATCTCGTAATCAGGCGAGATTATGAATAGAGATCCTGGCGGTATTTGATAAAAGTAAAGTAAAGTCGTCGGGGCGGCCTAATGTCGGCATCAGCCAGACAGCGAGGGAGTCTATCCCCTTTCAATAGCGCTAAACCAAGGAGATTATTTTAGCATCTAAGGTGGAGCACCACACCTACCATCAGCTCCTCACTTTACCGCACAGATCCCTGTGCTACTCATACGCTGAGTTGGCGAGGGCCGATATCGAACTAAGAACCTTGTGATTCCTAGCCGAACACTCTACCGACTGAGCTAAACCGGCCCTTGCCCACACTCATAGATTACGCACAAGCCACTTTAGTAAAAAAAAACAATTAATCGAAACCATATAACTGTTAATAGAAGCTCTAATTATTTTATAAATAATAATTATTATTATTAAGTAGGAAGAGAAACTAGAAACCAAGGAATTGCTTGCAAAAATAAAAAGGACTGATTTCAGCCGAAAACCAACCAACCATATTGTTTGTCAGCCAATGTCATATCTCATCAAAACTGGCAACACTATGATTGCTCAAGTCACTACTGAAATTTGTCTCATTCAGATTAACGTCGTCTATCAGAAATCTATGAAGGTCATTCAATAAATAAGTTGTATCTTATTTTGTTTATATCTATGTGATATATACACAGAGACACACACACACACACACACACACACACACACACACATATATATATATAATATATATATATATATATATATATATATATATATATATATACTTCACTAATCAAGACAAAAATTTCATAATTTGCTTAATAATTTGGCCTGATTGTATAATTTGTGTTTTATATATGGTTATTATGTGATAAGAACAAACTTTGGCTGAAATAAAAAAAAAAACACAATATATAAGTTAGTAAGTTGGTGCAGTTGTCAGTATCAGCCATGCAGCGAGGGAGTCTATGCTCTTTTTGCTAGTGCTAGACCAGGGATATATTTTTTTTTTCTGAGGCGGAGCACACAACCTACAGTCAGTTCTCCACTTTACCACACATATCAGATTACCCAATCTGTACTACTCATGTATATATGAAGGGAGTGACACACACACACACACACACACACACATACACACACACACTATATATATATATATGCATACACATTCATGTGTGTGTGTGTGTGTGTGTGTGCGCGCGTGCGAGTGGGCTTCATATAGTATCAAATCCTTTAAAAAAATATTTGAACTTTGTAAATCTTTCCACACAGACTTTTTCTCCTGACAATGACCTAATATAAAAACTACTTGACTATTTGTCATAAAACATTTGTACACCTCCTTGTACGCGTGAACACACACACACACACACATATATATACATATATATACACACATACACTCATACACACACACACACTATATATATATATATATATATATATATATATATATATATATATATAATCCAAAAGTCCAGAAAAGATATCTTCCCAACGACACAAGAGTTTTATTTTTTAAAAACTGTCGCAGTTTGAGAGCTCAATGTGTACTCTTAATGTTAGAGTCACAGAGCAAATATATAAGTAAAGAAATAACAAAAGACTTAGAGATTTGGCATTATAGTCTATTTCAGGAGAGTTAGACACTTTGTCTAACCTCCCTTGGTAGTAAGGGATGATTCTATATGTGATTTCTAAGACACACTGTATTATTGGATGATCCAGTATGTATAAATACAGTGAATCTTTAAATCACTACGGAGAGCTCAATGTATAATAATCTTTTTAGATTATATACAGAGCAATATTCATCTTTGAAAGGAAGGAAAAACTCAACAGCGTTATTCCTAATAAATCTATTTCGACCAAAATTGGGGCCTTTATAAATCTAAGTTGATTTAACAAAGCTCCCCAAATTAAGTCTCATCAGATGGATAATCATCAATAATTATCCATCTGATGAGACTTAATAGAGTAGCATGCTAACCATTACACCAAGATGGGACACGTATATATACACCTACGTAATCATTGGGCAAAATAAATCTTTGTTTCATATATATATATATATATATATATATATATATATATATATATATATATTATATATAATTGGGGAGAATATGTGCTTAATTGAAGTCATACCTAATTTGAAAATTAATTAGTTGATAATTAATGAATTAGGCGAATATATCTGTTCGAATGTAAAGCGTAAAAAAATCGAGAAAAAGTCATTCTCTGTATGTACATTTCGGCCTATTATGCCTCATCAGCAGAGTTATAGACTCGAGGCCGCTTTGTGTGTGATATCAACCAAACTGTTTGCGTACTTTCATATATATTATATATATATATATATATCTTCTATTTTGTAAGGAGTTACAAAATAGAAGAATGTTTCTTAAGAACTGCATCTTAGATATATATATATATATATATATATATATATATATATATATATATATATATGTGTGTGTGTGTGTGTGTGAGAGAGAGAGAGAGAGAGAGAGAGAGAGAGAGAGAGAGAGAGAGAAGTAAAGGATTGGGTAAATCCGAAACAAATTGATGTTGAAAATGTTTCAAATGCTTCAGATTAAATTTGAAAAAGCTTATGAATATAACACACACATATATATATATACATACATATATATATAACATATATATAAAACACACACGTGTGTGTGTCTGTTTGTGTGTGTGTGTGTGTGTGTGCTTGTTAATCAAATATAATAATATGGAATAATAATGTCTTACATGAATTCCAATCATTTTAATTTCCTTCTTTAAAAGAAAATATTTCCTTAATTTTTGAAGATAAAATTTGTCCTTGATCGACTATGTCACATGACAATTTACGGTAACCAAATTTCTGAGCTCTGTGTAACTAAAAGAATTTCAACTTGCAAAATACTCATATGTAAAAAAAAACAAAAAAACATGCAAATGAACAGAACATTTTGGTTGAAGTAGTCTAATTCTAATAAATTTTCAGTGTTGACTTTTTAATCAACGAATTATTTCTTTAAATTAATGAATCGTTTCAATCAAACTGATTCGAAATTCTTTAAAATAGATATTAACTGTTGGAGTCATCCATGGTAGAGTCTAGAACAACAATTTGTATACCAAATTAATAGATAAAATTCATTAGAATATGAAACGCCTAATTCTAAGTTTTAAATGTCATATTTTTAGATTCTTAAAACAAATATTTAATTAATAACAAGCCTACTATTATAAAATTAATTCATTGATAAACCAACATTGAAAATTTCATTAAAATAGAATAATTCCCTGGTTTTTTTTTGGTTTTTTTTGGGGGGGTCAATTAAATTTATTTCGTAAAATACGCCTATGACAAGTAAAGAAATAACAAAAGACTTAGAGATTTAGCGTTATAGTCTATTTCAGGGAGCTGAATCTCTAAGCCTTTTGTTATTTCTTTACTTATTTATTTGCTCTGTGACTCTAACATTAAGAGCACACATTGAGCTCTCAAACTGCGACAGGTTTTTTAAATAAAACTCTTGTGTCGTAAGGAAGATTTCTTCTCTGGACGTTTTGGAATATATATATATATATATATATATATATATATATATATATATATATATATATCAGAGAGGCGACACAGATAAAAATTAAGATTAAAAATAAGATTTTTATCTGTGCCGCCTGTCTGATGAGATTAAAATTTTAGGGAGTTTTTGGGAATTTATTTAAATTTCTAAAAGCCTTTTAAGTTTTGCTCGAAATAAATCTATTACAGAATGACGGGTTATTGAGTTTTCCCTTTCTTTCAAAGGTAACTATTGCTCTGTATTTAATCTGAAATAGATTGTTATACATTGAGCTCTCTTTAGGGATTTATAAAAATCCTTATATTTGCACCTGCTAAAACATGCAATAATTATACAGTGAGATTTTGAAGATCCCACGTAGAATCATCCCTTACTACTAGATTTGGATACCTTGCATTTATATATATATATATATATATATATATATATATATATTAGGAACTGGCATTTTTGTCGTCTGCTACGAATTTTAAAAGCGAATTAAAAATAATTAAATCTATTATTTAAGGTCAAACTTTGTCTAAATCGATAAGTAGTAACATAATAACCATCATTAAAAAAAAGAAAAATATCATTACATATGCAGTTTATTTTTAATAGATTTAAAGCGATTTGTTTTGGTCAATTTCGATACGATCCGCCATTCTATCTATTTTTCAATGGTTTTACGCCGTTGTTTACAATTTTTATGTAACATTCACGATTGCAAAAAAAAATTAACAAAAATCAGGTAATTATCCGATTTTAATGAAATTTTCAGTATTGATTTATCAATTAATAAATTTTATAATGCATCAGTTATTTTATTTCAAAAAATTAATTTAGTATTTTTGCTATGAAACATTATATATAAAATTCATTTAAAATGTGAAAAGCCTGATGTTCAGTTTAAAATGTTATATTTCTAGATTCTAGAAATAAATATCTATTTAATGCAAACCTTATTTTAGACACATAAAGTAATAAGTTTTGAAGAAAAACTCTATTGAAAATGTACCCCACCCTTTTAAGCAGAAAAATATCAATGTATAATTTTTTCGTTTAGAAGATAATAGCCAATTAAATAATTATCGAAATGAATAAAAAAGAAATCTCAAAAAAATTAATTATTTATTATTTTTTTACATTTTATTTTTTCAATTTTCGGTACTTATTTTCTCAAAGAAAAGCCACCGTAATTTTTTTGTTTTTTTGTTTTTTTTGTTTCTATTCATAACTTCGGTCTTTTATCTCATTATTTATACTGTGATTAGAAAACTATAAGAATAACTTAAGGGCCCCGTAAAAATTAAGTGACCTGAAAAAAAATGAAAGTTTTGAAATAAAATAAATAATGCATTATAAAGATCATTCATTGATAAATAAACACTGAAAATTTCATTAAAATCCGATAATTCCCTGATTTTTGGTA
>CM042144.1:104300525-104308025 GCA_023376005.1 Doryteuthis pealeii | reverse complement strand
TAAAAAAATAATAAATAATTAATTTTTTGGAGATTTTTTTTTTACTCATTTCGATAATTATTTAATTGGCTATTATCTTATAAAAGAAAAAAATATACATCGATGTTTTCTGCTTAAAAAGGGGGGGGGTACATTTTCAATAGAGTTTTTCTTCAAAACTTATTACTTTTGACGCCTAAAATAAGGTTTGCATTATGTAGATATTTATTTTTAAAATCTAAAATATAACATTTTAAACTGAACATCAGGCTTTTCACATTTTAAATGAATTTTATATATTAATTTTTCATAGCAAAAATACTAAATTAGAGTTTTGAAATAAAATAACTAACACATTATAAAATGCATTAATTGTTAAATGAATACTGAAAATTTATTAAAATCGGATATTACCTGATTTTGTAATTTTTTTCTATAATTTACAATTGTAAACAAGCGTCTAAAACCATTGAAAACAGTCAAAATGGCGGATCGCGTCGAAATTGACCAAAACAAATAGTTTTAAATTTTTAAAAATAAACTGCATATGTAATTATATTTTTCTTTTTTAATGATGGTTATTATGTTACTACTTATCGATTTAGACAGAGTTTAACCTTAAATAATAGATTAAATTCGCTTTTAAAACTCGTAATATCCGATTTTTTGCCAGTCCCTATGTTACAGAAGGTTACCAGTATTGGGCATCCTGTGAGTATCTAACTCGCTATTAAGTAGTAATAGATTTTGTTTACCATGAAAACACAATGCGACGCCTTGGCAGCTAATGACGTATTTTTATGTAATTTCACTTATATCACAAAGCAAAAACAAATAAATAAAAAAAAACTCCATCTGTGCGATGTAAAAATTAATTCTTGAAATATATTGGCTGTGGGAGTTTAAAATTCAATGTCAGAGGGTTTGTATCATAGTTAAGTAAAATCATCAAATTTATTAAAGGAGTAAAAAAAATAAAACAATTTCAAATGGAAACTTAGTTATTTAACTGATGACTTTAAATATATATTAAAATAAAACAAATTATATGTAAATATATAATAGTGGGCGCGTATTTATTAAAACTTGCTTTAAAAAACAATGAGGATCGTCTAAGTTGCATGCTCATATTTTGAGGGTATTTATTTTATGTTATGACGATTTTGGATTATGTGACGTAAGCAGTGACGTAGTTTTTGCTACAGACAAATGGAAACCGAATCTCCATTATTTTTAGATATAATCTACATTTTTTTAATTATTAAAAAGAAAATAATTGTATCATGAGTTTGAAAAATGAGTTTAATGCGTTTAAAAATACTTCCAATAATTTTCAACGGGTCGTTGTGCGTGTGCGTGTGCGTGTGTGTGTGTGTGATAATTTTTTTCGGAAATTTTGTTATCTCATTAAAGGGACAAAAAAAAGTGCCCTGTCACACCGAAGCATTGGAAATAAACTAGCGAATGACTGAAATAAATAAAATTATACTAGTCCGATTATGACAACTGAATAGTGAGTTCGATCATCGCTGGATGTCCCACACTAGCGACCTTGTGTCACATTCTACCCGTGGTGAACGATTATTATAAATTATTTCCTCATCAAGCTTCCGTAGATGTTACACGCAGAAGTTTTACGGATAAAGAAAAATATAAATATTCTATAAGAAATTAACCCTCTTAATGACAGTTTCTTAAATTTCTTATTTTTTTCTATTAAGCAAATATAGAAATAGAATTTCATAAAGTTCCTTGTAGAACTAGATTTAAAAATAAATTTTTAAAAACATTTAAAACCATTAAGATTTTAATAAAAATTCAAATAAAAATTTAAATACTAATAAACTTATAAAATTTTAGTTTTAGTTGTTTCTGTTTCTTCGTTTAATGGGATATCAACCTTTGTGGATTATTTAAAGCCATCCTAGTAGGAGAAAAGTGATGATACTATTTAACCCACAGTTGGGGGATGAGGGAATTCATGTTTTTCTCAAAGGTCTTAGTCCGAACATAATAGCATGACTAGAGTTTGATCTCGCTTACTATAATGTTACAAACCAGCACGTTAGCCACTATACTTCCTTTTGTTAATGGACATTTTTTTCACAACCAAAATATATCTACAGTAGATTTCATTATCATTATTCTTTAATTTGCAATATAAACACTGTAATTATCTAATAATTCTATTGCAATTTTGTTCAGGTATTCAAAGCGAATTTTCTATATTTACGTATAAATTTTTACTAAAATTACTAAAATCGAGGACACACACACTTACACACACACACACACACACACACACACACATATATATATATATATATATATATATATATATATATATATATGTGTGTATTTGGGCAGCATTCTTTCATTTATACATGTAGAATTAAACAAAAGACACATCTCCTGTTTAACAATTTTATTTTTTATCTTTTTGAGTTTTCTGGCCAACTTTTTAATATTTGGGAAGAATTCGTGGATAAGTCCACCGAAGTGCCGAAAGTACTCGGGACCTGAACTTTGGTGGACTTATCCATGAATTCCACACAAACATTAAAAAGTTGGCCAGAAAACTCGAAAAGATCAAAAAAAAAATTGTTAAACAAAATTCTACACACACACACACACACACACACACACACACACACATATATATATATATATATATATATATATATATATATATATATATATATATATATATATACTAATAATATATTGTTAGATGGAAAATAAAGGGTCTACCATGGTTTCAATCAAAAAATGATCTCCTCGGGACCCCACTCTACATTAACCAAGTTGATGTAATCCCTCAGTTAAAATTGAATATATTAATCGGATATTTTGATTGAAACCATGGTAGACCCTTAATTTCCCATCTAACAATAATAATATTAGTATCATTACTGCTCTATATTTTTAATATATTGAGCACTTTTAGATTATTTACTGACGCCACTGCGACAGAAAAGTTCCAGCGGCAATCGGATACTATATATATATATATATATATATATATACAAGGTTTGTCAAAAAAGTATATAGGTTTTTTGTACTTTTTGATACACCTTGTATTCTGAGAAAAAAAATAGCATTACATTCATTATTTTTTTCAGAATACAAGGTGTGTCAAAAAATACCAAGTTTAAAGCTGTATTTTCCAAGATAGAAATGAAGAATGAATGGAACTTTTTTTTTTTCAGAATACAAGGTGAGTCAAAAAGTACAAAAAATCTCGATACATTTTTGACACACCTTATTTGAAACAATTTGAAATGAAGACTGAGCCCCGTCCCTCTCAAATAAAATGTTGCATGCATGTAATAATCAAACAATTATTTTGAATATTTTCCACATCAATTTTACACAAAATCGTAGTTATTTATTTATTTGTAAACATTTTAGTTAACTTCTTGTTACTGTAAAAAAAAAAGAACGAGTGTAAAAAACAATTTTTAAAATTGCTTACTCAAATTTTGGGTGTATATAGCATAAGAATATTGTGACGTAAGCTGTGACGTAGAGCTATGACGTAGTTTTTGTTACAGACAGAAATACAGACAATCTCCATTATTAATAGATATGTTAAAAGTAAATAAAAATAATTCCTAGAATAAAACAAATATCATAATACTAGCATTCTTAGCTTCTTTTATCTTTAAAATTAAGAGTTTTACCTCTCTCTTTTTATTTTTTCTCTTTTACTACTTGGTACTTTTGTTAGTCGTTTATTAGACATACAAATAAATTCATATTATATTATACGTTTATAAAACATACAAAGTTTTACTGGTTTTTAAAAAAAAAATTTTAATTTCAATTTTTAGACGCTTCATGAAATTAAGAAATAATTAATTTTTTTAAAAATTGAAAAGGTTTTCTTTTAAAACCTCCGTTGCAAAGATCCATTCTTTTATTAACTCTTTGCCAACCAAATCCCCCCACGGCAGTACCACATTTTCTTGGTATATATATATATTTAACCTGTATGATGGGATATTTCAAAGTTCACTATATAATTAGCACAGCACCCATTCTATTGAAATAAAAGGTGATCATTGGTTATTTTTCACTATAAACAAGTGACAGGTTTGAGAGCCGCTGTCAACGGTAAAACGGTAGGATCGCAATGGTGAGAGAGCTGCTGTGAGCTGTTTAAATTAGGCAAAGGGTTAAAGAATAAGTACAAAAATTAGTCTTTAGAAAAATAAGCACTTTTAAAACCACCAACAAGTTTAGGGTTTCATCTTTTAAAATAATTAGCAGATATATGCACCTTCCAGGTGCAAGTATTGAAGTTTTAATGTACTAAATATTATATTAAATTAGAAAGGCTTATGAATCTAAATAAGAATGCAGATGAAAAGATTTGAAACAGAAGGAGGTATAATCGAAAAATAGAACAACTGAAACTTACTCTTTCATCACTCCCGTCTTTCATTGCTAAATTTTCCTAATTTAACTTAGGAAGTAAAGGATACAATTACAGTTATTTCTTCTTGTTAATGGATTTATTTCAAGATTTTTGCTCATATTCATTAAGATAAAACCAAACGATTAGAAATCAATAATACCAAAGCACATATTTATTAAAATCAAATCTTTAATATCAATATGCAAATTAGCCTTTCCGTTCGCACTATAAACCGCTATTTAGTTTTATATATAAATACAATTTGCATGTTAATCGTATGTTGATATGGCCAACGCTACTGTAAAACAACTTAATTGATAATAGTGGTTCATAATAAAATCATGGAGAATGTAATGCAAATATCTAAGGGAATTGTGACTTGAGTAGTGATATAGTTTGGATACAAACTGACAAACACACAATCTCCATTATAATAAGATATGTTAAAAGTAAACAAAAATGAACAAAATATTTCCTAAGATCATCTAAAAATTCAGACAATCATTAAAATATGTTAATTGGTTAAATTTAGGGAAATTATTTTTTAATCCGGGTGTTTTTTTTTTGTTTTTTTTTTTTTTGTTTTTTTGTTTTTTTCTGAATGATTTCCCTATGCAAATTCGCACGGCCCTGTCTTAAAAATTGTGAACTTTACAAACCCCAAATATCTCAGGTTCCATTAGGTGTAAAATAGGCACTGCCAAAGTTGCCGTGAAATCCGTAAAATCTTTTTTTCTTCTATTCACACCTTTGTCTTTTATCCATATTATATCAGTTAAAAATTCATTCACCCCACCGATATTTTGCACCCCAAAAACAGGGGGGGGGGTCAAAGTTAAGTGACCTGAAAAAACTCAGAAAGTTTTGAAATAAAATAACTAATGCATTATAAAATGCATTAATTCATAAATCAACACTGATAATTTCATTAAAATCGGATAATTCCCTGATTTTTGGTAATTTTTTTTTCAATCGGGGATGGGGTTTATTCATTTTGTAAAATACGGATTTTGCAGGTAGTGTTTACGGCCATATTTACGATATATTTGAGTAAAATTGACAGAAAAAAAGTTTAAATATATTAAAAATAAATTACATGTGTATATTATTTTTTTTATTTTTTTTTTTTTTTTTTTTTTACTGATGCTCATTATGTTACTATTTTTAGACTTAGAGGAAAATTTGACCTTAAATAATAAATTTAATTCATTTTAATTCATTTTTAAAATGAAAACGAGTCAGCATTTTGGCAAACCCTAGTGTAAAAAATATCAAAATTTCCTAAAATGTTTTTGTCTGATTGTTTGATTGTTTTTTGGCTGCTACTTTGATATGCGATCTATGGGCCAACGTGATCTAAAAAATATATTTTAGTATATTATTTGCTTATCATGGCTTAAATAAAACAGTTAATTTTTATAAATACTAACAAAAACAAACACCCTCTGGGCGTTGAACAATATTGCCTGAGTGGATAGGAAAAATTAAATAAATAAAATAAAACGTTTCATATTAAAAAAAAATGATTTACTTAAAAAGCATCATATTAACTCTACTCCACTGAGATATTTGTTTTGTTTTACGACGGAAGGACTTCCAAAAACGTTTCTAAAATTCTGATCTAATTATTCAGACACTTATCTTTATAGAAAAAATTCAAAATCGCCCAAGTAAAATATTTTTGTCCAGATTTCAGAAAATGAAATAAGTGGGGGTCGACCTAGTAAAAAATATTCCCCTAATATATTCTAGGAAAAAAACTATTTTAAACATAGATTCATCTAAAGGTGAATAAGTATCCACATTTTCATGAAAATTTGACTCTTAATTGATTTTTCATAGAATTTTTTAAAAATTACTATGACGTAAGCAATGACCTAGTTTCGCTTACAGACAAAAAGGACAGAATCTCTATTATTAATGGATATTTAAAATAAATTAAATTTATACAGATTTGAAAATGATTGATTCAATTTATAGGCAAAATAAAAATACATAAAGAAATTAATAAAATAATACAAACTAAAAAAAGAGGAAAAAGATTATAAAAATGTGTATCATTTATTAAAATTAAATAAAAAAGAGAATGAAAATATATAATTTATTATTAATTAAGATTAAAATTAAGCAAATTATGGTTAGTGCTATGTAGATCGCTTATTAGATAATCTTATCCCTAGGAACCTCCAAAATATGTCATGTGATCAGTTTAGGCCATATTGAAGGAAGAAACGTAATTTTTTTTAACTTTATATTTTTAAATCTCGCAAAAAAGAAATAACGAATATAAAGAGTTGTTACAAAGAACAGCAGTTTTTCAAAGATCAAATTATCCGATTGAGGAAAAGTTACTCACCGTTATCAAGAAAAATAAGTAAATCGGTCCTTTTTTTTTTTTTTTACAACACGGTCAGTTTCTTTATTGATATTTTTTAGCAGAGTTTTGTATTCATGGTTCTTTTACTAAAAGACTCTCGCATCGAAACTTATAACGACCTTCTAATATAATTATTTAGACTCTTATCTTTATAGAGAAAAATTAAATATATTTTTGGTAAAAACTATTTCAGACATATTTACATCAAAAGTTATTAATTATGGAAATTTTCGTGAAAATCGGACCATTAATTGATTTTTCATAGAATTTTTTAAAAAAGCCCCTAGTCATAACTTGTTTTTGGCTACGTTAAATTTCAATTGATAAACGGTGCAAAAATGTAAACATTGTTGTTCGTTCATAATTTTCATTATTTCCGAGAGCTGAATTTTTAAAAAAAATCATCAGTAGTTTTTTAATGTTTCTTCTTTTCAATGGACAAAAAAGTTTGAAGCTATTATTAACCTTTATGCAAGTTTTATCATGTTAAATATAAGGGGGGGGGGATAAATTTCACAGGGAAAATTGGTGGTACCTACTATCACACGTAGAGCATATACCCAAGTACTAATTTTTTTTTTAAATAACCACACAAATATAATGACAATAAGATTAGCTTTTCGATTAATTGCAAGCGTATATCTTTAGCTATTATTTTTTATTTTTTTTTTAGATTTTTATTTTTCTAATTTTCCTTTATTTTATTTTTTATTTTTTTTAATTA
>CM042144.1:104273025-104285525 GCA_023376005.1 Doryteuthis pealeii | reverse complement strand
ATGAGTTCTGATGTGAATAGATTGTGAACTTTAAAATATCACATCATACAGGTAAAAAATACCATGGTAATTCTGTTCAGCCGTGGGGAAAATTCGGTAGGCAAAGAGTTAATAAACCTGTTTGTCATAACAAGACATTCCTGTTGCTTCGTAGTATGTACTTTTAAAAATGCACACTTTATATAAAAACTATAAAACAAAAAAACCTGTAATGGTCATTACTTCACCTGACAACAATTGTCCCAAACACAGAGGTAACGGGTTCATTGTTATTTTAGTCAAATAGATCTATCAATATAGACAATATTAGAAGCGGCCACCCAGCGTCCAGTGGGTACTGGGACAACAAAATTTTTGAATATCTTCCCAGATATAAATGAAATCGTCATTATTTTTGCACAAAAAGCATGCTCTAGTGATAGTGAATGTGTAAATATACTTCTTTTGTGATTAATTGTTTTATTTTCGTAGTTTCCTCTGGACATACATACACACATACATACTAATTGTCCTTTATATGTGTACTAGAAGTGGCTACCCAGCAGCGCCTTGGTAGACAGCGTGGGTAAAACCCTCACATATTGATCTTATTACTTTTGAGATTTACAAATACTGGACATATTTAAGTAGAATTTCAATGCTATTTCTATGTATATTTTAATCTTTAAATATCTTTGAATATAAATCAAATCTTCATAACTACTGCACAAAACTCAGGAACCGTTGTCATAGTTTCCTCAGGACATATATATATATATATATATATATATATATATATATATATATGTGTGTGTGCGTGTGTGTGTGTGAAGAAAAGGAAGTGAATCCGACGGTATGTAGTATATTAAGAAAGATTGAAAAACACAGGTTTAAATGAGTTAAGCGGTGAGTTTATTGGCCGACACTGCAGTGTTTCGATCTATTAATTAGATCATCTTCAGGGCATTTGTTGGTATGTGGAAGGTAATAAGAATTTTTTTTATCACAGAATAACGAGAAAAGCGAGTGATAGTCCTTGTTTATAAGTCTGTTTAAAATTTGAAGTTTGAAAAAAGGAGACGGTTTGAAATATGACGTCAAATATTCTCTTTTACGGTGTGAGTATGACATTTTAATTTTTAAACAGACTGATAATCAAGGACTATCACTCGCTTTTCTCGTTATTCTGTGATAAAAAAATTCTTATTACCTTCCATATACCAACAAATGCCCTGAAGATGATCTAATAGATAGATCGAAACACTGCAGCGTCGGCCAATAAACTCACCACTTAACTCATTTAAACCTGTGTTTTTTCAATCTTTCTTGATATACTACATATATACATATATGGCAATAGCATAATCTTTACAGATCATTGCCGTCCCTCACAATCTCACAACTCCACCACCAGAACTCCTGCCGCCAATGAGTAGATATGTAACTGCATGCTTCCAACTGGTCAGGTCTGCACATGTTGCCACACATCCATTGCCATGGGAACGAAAGAAGGGAACATTTGTACATCATGATATTATAGTGGTAAACGCTTGTACAACACGAATACCACTCTCTAAATTTTCATGATTGTTGTCCAGTGACAAGCCTAAGCAAGATAACTGGCAATCATGTCAATCGCAGGTGTTAAATCAGAGTTGTCCTTCTCCTGGATGGATAACCTAACAAGGAATAAGGGGTCCAACACTCAAAAAAAAAAAAAGAAAGAAAAACAAGTCGGGTCATCGGCGACTAAACCGGTAACCCCACAGATTTTATCTGATGAGGAGGGTGGCTAGACATCCTGCAGGAGGAAAAACAAGGCCTGTTCAAAGGGCGGAGGAAGCTATTAGCTCAACGGTCATCTAGAACTTTAAAAAAAATATTTTTTATCTTTATACATATATACATACAAAATACCAACCCTTTATACATTTATTAGTAGATGAGCTTTTTCCCCTAATCCATGAAAATAAACAAAAATACAACATAGATCTGATACTAAAAAGGACATCAATTATCTGATTAGCCGATGATATATATATATATATATATATATATATATATATATATATATGGTCATCAGTTTAGCTCAGTTGGTATGGCGTTCGCTTATGAACCACAAGTTTCCTGTGATGAAACCGGCCCTCGTCAACATCGTATGATTAGCACAGGGATCTGTACGGTAAAGTAAGGAGCTGATGGTAGGTGTTTCGCTCCACCTCTGACGCAAAAACAATCTCCTTGGTCTAGCGCTAGTGAAAGGGGATAGACTCCCACGCCGTCTGGATGAAACCGGCTTTAGGCTACCCCGACGACTTTACTTACTTTATATATATATATATATATATATATATATATATATATGACCAGATAATTTGGTAGTGGGAATGATTCTGTTTAGGACCCTTATTTTAATATACATATACTAAAGTTTTGTGGTCCGCTTGGAAAGATGAAAGTATGCAAATTTTCATAATTATATACAGAGCAATATCTTATTATAATGGAGATTGTGGGTTTGTCTGTCTGTAACCAAAACTATATTACTATACAAGTCACAATTCCTTTAGTTATTTACATCATATTCTCCATGATTTTATTTTTATTTAAACCTCAATTATTAATAAAATTGTTTTACATTACTTACACTGTTGACCATATCTACATACTAATAACATGCAATTGTATTTATATATACAACAAAATAGAGGTTTACAGTATGAATGGGAAGGCTAATTTGCATATTGATCTTAAAAAATTGATTTTAATAAATATATGCTTAGTATTATTGATTTCTAATTGTTTGGTTTTATCTTATTGAATATGAGCAAAAATCTCTTCAATAAATCTTAAAAGAAATCCCTTAACAAGAAAAAATAACTGTAATATTATTCTTTACTTCCTATTTTAACTAAACAGTTTAATTAGTAACATTTAGCAATGAAAGACGAAAGTAACGGAAAATGATGGAAGAGTTAGTTTCAAAGTTGTTCTATTTTTCAATCATACCCCCTCTGTTCAAAATCTTTTTATCTACATTCTTATTCAGTTTCATTAGCCTTTCTAATTTAATATCATATTTTATTATAAAATTTAACTAAAATACTTGCACCCGGAGGGTGCATATATTTGCTAGTTTATATAATTGATAAAGAAAATAATTATTATAGTTATTTGCTAAGCGTAGCTCAGAGCACAAGGTCAGATGTATGGGGCACCCAGTGAAAATCAAACTCACTAACAATAGTCTGATAATCTATGACCGGTAGTTAATCCATCTCTTTGCCAAATGTATTGCTCAATTATTGTACATTGACGATACCAATGTTATATAGGGTCCTGCCAAGAATCATTCTCAACTGACCTGGTTATATATATATATATATATATATATACGAGACAAGACGTGACCCGTTGGGTCACCCATAGTCTTCTGGGTAGATAATTGGGATTAGGGAAAAGTGAGTTTGCAAAGCGAAGTAAATTATAAAAAGACATACGGCCGGAGAATTGAAAAAAAAAAAAAAAAAAAAAACAAACAAACAAACAAACAAACAAAACCATTAAAAACATTTAGTAAGATTTCTAAGAAAGGGAACGGTTGACCAAGTTTAAGCTAGGGGCTAGCTGCTGGTGAAACTTAACATACAAATATATCTCCAACTCTCCAAATCACTCTCTTTACGCTAACATATATAACGAGGAGCTAATCAAGATCTATATAGAGAGGGAGGAAGTGACAGGCAGATTAAAAACCGGTTGGTTTTTAACTTAATTGCAAATTACGACTAATTAGACCCAATTAAAATGGATTTTTTTCAAACATATCTTAATCCCAATGTAAGGAATATTTTGATATGAATTTTTTGTCATTAAACTAAATAGAAAAAGCTTTTACCTGATAAGCAGCATTGATTCACTCAGCTTTAGTATATATATATATATATATATATATATATATATATATATATATATATATATAATATATATATATATATATATAAAATCAGAGATTAGATATTATTTTGTTAATATACCGTAACTGCAGTTTCATGCATATTATGCAATCTTCAGACGGTGAAAGATATTAAAATATTATCAAATATCTATTAAGATATTAAATTATTTTAATATATTTGACGGTCTGAAGATTGCATAATGGGCATGAAACTGATTTTAAACCTGTTCTGGTATTTTAGCATTGAGCGCCTTCATAAGCTAATACTTTTCACATTCATTCTCTATTATATTATATATATTATATATATATATATATATATATATATATATATATATATATATATATATATTTAGCACTTTGTATTTGTTTTTTCTCAATCTTAACCTCTGGATACTGTGCGCTTCCAACGATCGTACTCATACCCACCGGTAAGTTACTACTTATACATTTACACACACACACACACACACACATATATATATATATATATATATATATATATATATATATATATATACCCGCCCTGACACACACATACGGGCGGGGTGCAACATAATGTCAATTCTTTAAGTGGAGTTTAACAGGTTTTGACTCTCTCTCTCTCTCTCTCTCCTCTCTCTCTCTCTCTCTCTATATATATATATATATATATATATATTATATATATAATCATTTGATAAGCTTAAATTAGATGTGGCACAAGGCAAAATTATGGGGCACCCAGTGAGAATCGAAATCACTAACAATGGTCTACGAGTCTAGCTTGCTAACAATTATATATATATATATATATATATGCATATATGTGTGTGTATATATATATGCATATATGTGTGTATATATATATGCATATATGTGTGTATATATATATATGCATATATATATATATATATATATATATATATATATATATTTTTTCTTTTACTTTTATTTATTTCTGGTTTTTTTTTTCATTTTTCTGACATTCCTTTTTCCTCTTTTTATGTTTCTATTTAAATGTTTTAATCATATTCTTTCTTTCCTTCTTCCTTTCTATCAATCTTGTCTGTCTGTCTCTCTGTCTGTCTCTCTTTCTCTATTTCTTTTTCTCTTTCTCTTTATGAAACTTGTTAATTTTTACAAAAATTAGCACATCCTCTAGTTTAAAATGTGTTTCAAATCCAATTTCCAGCTGTTGATTTTTCGAGAAGCTGTTTATTCGTTTTAATTAAGAGGAAACGTGTTTTAGATTTTCTAAATGATTTAACAAAGAATTTATTTGGTAACACTCGTTCATTTCGTTTTTCTTCTATGGCTTAACGACCAAATTAACAATAAAATGAAAAAGGAAAAAATACAATTGAAAATAGTTCAGGTAGACATCGAACTGTGATGCTAACCAAAATATTTCATGACAAAAATATTCACCATCCAATTGTGACGAGATAATGAAGGTTCTGACTTTTGTGAGCGAGAACTACTATATTAGAAAAGGAGAAAGAAAGAAAGAAGTGAGAAAGTAAAGGTTTTAAAAAGAGTAATGAATACAAAACATTTTGACCGGAGCGTGACCTCCCAAATGGATAATTGAATGTCAACCGGAAGTTTCGGGTGTTGACCGGAACCGGAAGTCACGTGGAACAACGAAGAAAGGTACCGGTCTCTTTTTGCTTTCGGACGCGTAGGGGAACGGACGGGCCTCTGGTGCCTAGTATGGGGTCACAGTAATTTTAACAGTGTTCTCTCTCTCTCTTTCGCTCTGCCTTTTCTCCTCTCCGATACAGCCCACGAGACGAGCCTACCCTGGAAATAAAGGCTAGCAGTTGTGACTACAGATTTCTCGCGTTGTAATTTTTATCAACAAGATGACCGCCACGTGCCGAAGACATTTTTAGTACGGTGAATATATCGCCACCACCGCCCCGTTACGTATATACATTTGGGTACTGTTAAAATACCACAACGTTACACAATCAGAACAGAACATAGTAATTCAAATAAGTGATATACAATATTTTTCCATTTTATAAGTTTATGATTATCTTATTATAATGGAGATTGTGGGTTTGTCTGTCTGTAACCGAAACTATATTACTATACAAGTCACAATTCCCTTTGTTATTTACATCACATTTACCTTGATTTTATTTTTATTTATACCTCAATTATTAATAAAATTGTCTTACATTACTTATACTGTTGACCATATCTACATACTAATAACATACAATTGTATTTATATATACAACAAAATAGCGGTTTACAGTATGAATGGGAAGGCTAATTTGCATATTGATCTTAAAAAATTGATTTTAATAAATATATGCTTAGTATTATTGATTTCTAATTGTTCGGTTTTATCTTAATGCATATGAGCAAAAATCTCTTCAATAAATCTTAAAAGAAATCCCTTAACAAGAAGAAATAACTAATATTATTCTTTACTTCCTATTTTAACTAAACAGTTAAATTAGGAAAATTTAGCAATGAAAGACGAAAGTAACGGAAAATGATGGAAGAGTTAGTTTCAAAGTTGTTCTATTTTTTCATACCCCCTCTGTTCCAAATCTTTTTATCTACATTCTTATTCCGTTTCATTAGCCTTTCTAATTTAATATCATATTTTATTATATTAAAACTTAAATACTTGCACCCGGTGGGTGCATATATTTGCTAGTTAATATAAGTGCTATATAATATATTTCCATTATCTTAAGTGATATACAATAAATTTCCATTATTATAAGTGATTATTATTATAACAATATATCATTATCTATTAATAATGGAGATTCGCTTCCAGTTTTTGTCTGTAACAAATATTACGTCACTGCTTACGTCACATTACCCAAAATCGTCATAACATAGAATAAATACACTCAAAATTTGAACAAGCAACATTAGACAGTCCTCATTGTTTTTTAAAACAAGTTTTAATAAATACATGACTGGTATTATATATCTATATATAGTTTGTTTTGTTTTAATACATATTTAAAGTTTACATTTTAAATTGTTTTATTTTTTAATCCTTTAATGATTTGATGATTTACTTACTTAGGGTACAAACTCGCTGACATTGAATTTTTTACTCCCACCCCTCAGGCAATATATTTCAAAAAGCTATTTTTACGTCGCCCGGAGGTTGTTTTTTTATTTTGTACTAGTATATTATAATATATTCTATATATTCCATATATTATTATTAAAATTACATAATTATTATGTAAAAAAAAGTAAAGTCGTCGGGGCGGCCTAATGTTGGTATCAGCCATGCAGCGAGGGAGTCTATCCCCTTTTCACTAGCGCTAGACCAAGGAGATTATTTTAGCGTCTGAGATGGAGCGCCACACCTATCATCAGCTCCTTACTTTACCGCACAGATCCCTGTGCTACTCATACGCTGGGTTGGCGAGGGCGGGTATCGAATTAGGAACCTTGTGGTTTCTAGCCAAACACTCTACCGACTGAGCTAACCCGGCCCCTTACAATATTATTATTACAAATATATGATTATATACATTTTATAAGTTTACAATTATTATTATTTATGATTATTCAAAATTCTCCCATGAACATTACATTCAGTATAAACTCAAAGTTAATTAATTACCTCGTATATATATATATATATATATATATATATATATATATATATTTTTTTTATAAATCCCTAAAGAGAGCTCAATGTATGTAATCTAATATATATATATATATATATATATATATATATATTAGATTATATACATTGAGGTCTCTAGAGATTCATACAAATCCTTGTATGAATGTATGTTTGCACCTACAAGCGCATACAGTATAGTTATACAGTGAGATTTTGAAGATCTCAAATAGAATCATCCCTTACAACCTGTCATTTGATTACCTAACATTTATATATATATATATATATATATATATTATTATTTATATTTTTGCTAGAAGGCAATTATAAATGCATGTATCGCATAAAATTCGATAATTATAGAAAATAATCTTGACAAGTAAATCCCGCAAAAGATGGCTCGCTATGCAGAACACCGTACAGACTGTTTCGACTTTATTAAGTCTCTTCAGCGATGTATACTAACGACTCCCCTCCGACAGGAATCGAAACCGGGACTTCACAGGCATAGTCAGAGACATATCCGTTCGGCCGCCGGTACATAGCGAACAATCCCTGCGAAATTAACCTTGTCAACGATACATATATATATGTGTGTGTGTGTGTGTGTGTGTGTGTGTGTGTACATCAACGTTTAGCGAATTAGTTTCAATCTTTCAATCGCTCCCCGTCCCTACACACACATAATCATAAACCTGCACACACACTCGTGTGTATGTGTGTGCATGTGTGTATCAAACCAGTGTTAATGAATTAGGGTCACTCTTTCAATCACTCACACACACACACATACACACACACACACACACACACATATATATATATATAAATATATATATATATACATCAACGCACTTCTATATAAGGAATGGAGCACTCTGTGACGGCCTTTACACACAATGCGATGTGTGTATTAAAACAGTTAGAATCCCCTTCCCATTCTGTAAGTGAAGACAGCCCAATGGTTAAGATGCCGGACTGACACCCAACCGATCGGATTTCAATTCCGGTTGTATGTAGCTTACAAAATGTCTAGCCACACTGAAGAGACTTGATATATATATATACATATATATATCACTTGACAAGCTTAATTTCGCTAGGATGGTCAGCTGTGTACTGTGGCCGAGGCGATAAAAGTGTTTCACTAGTGTTTCACTGTGTCTGCTGAAGTCCCGGTTTCGATTTCTGTCGGAGGGAAATCGTTAGTATATACCGCTGATGAGACTTAATAAAGTCGAAACAGTCTGTACGGTATTCTACACATCGAGCCATCCTTTGCCGGGATTACACTTGTCAAGTTCATTTTCTATAAGAAAAAGTATCGAATTTTATGCGATACATGCGTTGTAAGTGCCTTCAAGTAAAAATTTAATATATAATATATATATATATATATATATATATATATATATATTTGTGGCTGCGTGTGTGTGCATAAATCCATAGAGAATTAGTTTCGATCTTTCCATCTCTCTGTCTGTCTGTCTGTCTGTCTGTCTCTCTCTCTCTCTATGTGTCTGTCTCTCTCTCTCTACATACACACGCACACACAACAAGACACACCCATATATGTGTGTGTATGTTTATGTGTCTGTGTATGTGTGCGAATAATTATATGGATAAAGAAATTGGACTCAATGAAAATAACATTTGCTGAGTTAAATAATAAAATACCTCAGATATATTATTCTATTAACCCTCTACCGTTCTTTCACACACACTCACACACACACACACACACACTCTCTCTCTCTCTCTCTCTCTCTCTCTCTCTCTCTCTCTCTCTCTCTCTCTCACCCACGCGCGCTGACTTTAACTTCATGAGTCTATAGGTAAATTGTTGCCATTTAAAATGTTGAATTAACTTTAACAAAGTCATTTGGCTACTGTGAGTAAACATCACCATAAAATATAGGTTTGTATAAAGATTGTTTTGAATTATGAAAAAACAAACAATTGAAAACTATATATATATATATATATATATATATATATATATATAAATTTGTTTTGGTATGAAACAAAGAAATCACAGTGCTCAACCACAAATTAGTAGGAGCTTTATTTATTTGTTGAATTTTTTAAATATAAAAGTTTTTCATAAGCAACTACCCAGGTTTCAGGTTATTTCACCATCGTCAGGTTGCTAAATCTTCTGGTGTTTATTTGAAGACATTTCTTGTTGTTATGTTTATGGACCGCAAATTAAATCGGTTGATTATTGCGGACGCTCTTTATGTATTCGATTATATTTTTGAATTCCTGTATTTTATAAAAAAACTCATTAAGTTATCTCCCTTTAACCCTTTGGAAAATTTGTTCTTAATTGTGATTGTTTTAATCAATTTCATATGTTAAAAGATGTATGTCTTTTCAAATTTTCTTCTGTTAAATCCTGTACATTTTTCAATTTAATTATATATATATATATATATATATATATATATATATATATATATATGATCATTTATTACAAAAAAAATTAAAACTCCAAATCTCGTCACATGCAACAACTCCTCCCCCCAAACTACTCGTCTTAATGAGACCAATGTTGGGTAGGAATTCAAATGTGCCGTAGGAGATTGTCTCTCCAAAATTGATAACACATATATTGGCCACACGACGACCACATTACACTTATCTGATTCCAGTTCCATTAATCAACACCTTAAAACACATTCATGCCCCCCTCTACCTACCGCAAAATTCTAACCGAAAATACACGCACACTACATAAAGAAAAAAACAAACAAAAACTTCAAATAATCGAAGCTTTATATATCAAACAAAAAAAAACCTACCTTAAACAAAATAAACTTTGAATTAAGTCAACATGTTCTCAAATGCTTATAATTTTCCGCCTATCCTCCTTCCACTATACCCCTCCCCTTCTCACAACTTGTGCCCCTACCCTCCCACAAAAAATCATTACTGCATTGCTCGCTCTAGATATATGACATCATGTAGTTCTATTAAATACAAATGATTTTAAACAGATTTATTTAACCAATAGACGAGACCCTATCATAGTCCACGTAATAGCAATGGAGGGGTACTCTACACTCCCCACATCTCTAGAACCGGAGCCTCACCATAAAATGCAGTTTAGTGTCATACTCAGGATACTTCCAGCGCGTCCCATCGTGGTGTAATGGTTATCTAGATTCATCACTACAGAAAAGTGAGTTCAATCCTTGCCGAATGCTCCATCATTGGACCTTGTGTCACATCCTACCCATGGCATTTGTAATTTTATTTACTAAAACAGAGTGAAGACTTAATAGATATATATAAAGACAACATTTTGATTCTTAAAAAATAAAATTTAAAAAAAAAGATAGGATAATGACCAATAAAAAAGAAAAGAAAAAAGGAACATCTACAGATGAAAGGAAAATACACCAGGAATAGATTATTAGAAAATAAAGCCTTTTATATCTGATGGTATAAATTAAAGAATTACTATCCGAACAAAACAGATTTCCATTATAAAAAATGTTTAAAAATAAAAAAAATATTTTTTAAATTCTATTACGCTGTCATCTGATGCACATGTGACCAGAGGGGTAGAGACTCCACCTTGTAATTCTATTTAAAAATAAAAATATGTATCCCCCTCCCCCAATATGAACAAGAAAAACTGTGACAAATTAAAAGAAAAATTTTTAATAAATTTAACTTAAAATAAATGTGATTTTAATGTTCCCCGAATGAAAATTTAAATGTTTTGAGAATAGTATTTGAGATGTTTATACAGTTATGAATTATTTTAAGTCATTTCATTATAGAATAGATGAGGACTTGAAGTATCATCTAAACATCACCAAAAATCATGATGCATGTTTTTGATGTTCATTTGCACATTACACTCAGCCAAGTGAGATATTCTTCTACATCTCCCTGTTTCCTGTTAATAAAACGGGATATCCTTAAACGTAAAAGCTTAACTTGCTTCTAGGACAAACCTTGCTGATAAAAACCCCTTTTTTGTAAATAGAAACTGGTGGTTGTTCATTACATAAAGTAGTTTATTACTTGAGTATATACTATAATTACCACTACTAGGACACAAAGAAATTCTATAGAAAAAAAAACGAGCTATTTAAGCAAGAAAGGATAATGTTCAATTTTATTACATTTAAATCCTATTGTAGCCTTTGCAATACATAATACAAATATATACAATAACAATCTATATAATACTTAATACCTATATCATTTGTTAGTATTTAATTCTACCTGCTACTGGGTCCTGCTAGTAAAGATAGACTGTATTAAGAGAATCAGTTTGTCTTTTTTATTATCTGTATCATGAGATGAATCGTATATAAGCAGGCCAAATTTCTACAATTCTTTCACGAATATGTTCAGGAAGCAGACTAAACCTGTCAAGTAGAAATTCAACTTTTTTTCTTCTCTCTTTAAGCTGGAGGTTTCACTATTGTAAAAATGTCTGGAACTAAATTAGGATTAGAACTGAAAGTTTGAATTTGGAATTGTCATCATTGTAGACTGGTTGTCAACTAAAGCCTGAGAGTTCAGTCTGCTTGGGTGAGATAGCAGAGATATAGTTTTATGCCTTTCCTAAGTACAATTAGTACAAATGGTCTCAACTGGAATTTGAATTCAACTTGTTAGTTCCATTTTCATGACTGCAAATGTCACTCAAATCAAATTTTCATAATTGTCCCTTAAACATATTCAGTAAGCAGCCGAATTATATCAAGGAGAATGTAAATTTTCTTCTTGCTTCCAAAATTTACAAAGGCATTGTTTACAGGAAGTAAAATGTATCCTCTCTGACCTTTTAGATATTGTATAAATCATCTAATTTCATTAAATGTATACTATCTTATTATAATGGAGATTCAATGTCTGTCTGTGTAACTGAAACTACGTCACTGCTTACATCACCATACCCTCAAGAATTGCATAAATTTTTCAATGAGTATTTGA
>CM042144.1:104225525-104268025 GCA_023376005.1 Doryteuthis pealeii | reverse complement strand
AGTATGTGAAGACACAGAGAGAGAGAGAGAGAAAGGAGAAAGAGAGAGAAAGAGAGAGAGAGAAAAGAGAGAGAGAGAGAAAGGAGAGAGAGAGATAGGGGGTTGGAGAGAGAGATGGGGGAAATAGTATGTAGAAAGAAGGATAAGTGGTGGAAAAAACTGAACAAAAGACAGAGAGAGAGAGAAAAGGAGAGAGAGAGAGAGAAAAGGAGGAGAGAGAGATAGGGGGTGGAGAAACAGAAAACGGAGACGAGAGAGAGAGGGGGGGGTTTTATTCGTGGCGGGACAGTCTGAGCTCTGTTTCGCGCATATCTATTTGGTTCTCTTGTGGTTTTTTTTATTTGCCGCCTCCATAACATAGCAATAATCGATAATTGAGAAAAGAAGAATCGAACTGCCGATTTTAATGATTTGTAACTTTCATTTTCGTTCAATATCGGTTTTGTATTTTCACGTAGAATTATGTAACAAGCGGATACTTTGTCTCTGGGCAGACAGATACGAGATTGAAAACTTCGGACAGGTATCTTTTAAATTATTTCTCTTAAAGCATATTTCATCTATCTATCTATTCTAGCTAGGCTAGCTAGCTAGCTAATCTATTCATTCTTATTCTATATGTCTGTCTATCTGTTATGTATAATACACATATCTATCAATTCATTTTGGTCATGTTAGTCTGTCTGCCTGTCTATTTTAGTAAAAATAATAAAATCTACTAACACACACACACACACACACACACACACACCACACACACACATATTATATTATACTATATATATATATATGGAGATATATATATATATATACAACACTCATATATATAATATATTGTATTCTCCAATCACCAATTTCAATCGATTATCTCAATTTCTTTCTCTGTCTATATCTCTGTCTACATATATTATACATATAGTATATATACTTGCTAAAAATACATCTATAAGATGATTGAGGGGAAGTCACAGCGTTGTTATTCCTATATATATATACACACAACATATATATATATATATATAAGTATATATATATTATATATATATATATATATATCAGTCGATCCACAGCGATTAAAAAAGATATATATATATATATAGTATATATTATATTATATAATAATATATATATATCGATATATAGAAGATATATATAGATATTAATATATTATTTATATATATATTACACACACATTTATATATATATATATCGATAATAGAACGATGTATATATATATATATATGTATTATATATATATAATATATACACACACACCACACATATTATATATTATATGTGTGTGTGTGTGGTGTGTGTGTTGTGTTGTGTTTTCTTGTGTTCTGTGTGTATACAATGGATTATTATATGATGATATATATTGTCGTGTGCGTGTGTATATATACACACAAAACGGCGCGAGCGCGCACACCACACACACACACACACACACACACACACACACATGTACGAATTGATATGTTTAATAATGAGAGAAGACATTTGTGTTCCTGTTTGAGAGGTCAAGGGTTAAACCTCGTGGCTGCTGATACTGTTATCATTTTTTGACAATGATGGGTAAGTATCTCTTTCTTACTAATGATAATTTGCTGTTATTATCCTTTAATATCTATTTTATATATTTTACTTGGTGGTTTTTGGATACTTAGAAAAATTATATAAATTGTAAAGACTTTCTTTCACTCCCCCCCCAAGGATATATCTTAGTCTTATTTTCCCTGCCCCATCCAGGGGGTCCATTGTCTTCGGCCACTGGACGGGTTAAAGCACAATTATTAGCGTCGATCCCAGGGGGCTTTCCCCCAGGCAATACCTGCCCCTTGACTTGAAGGGCAGGGCTGGGTATGTGCCCAGCGCCTGAGGCGCCCCCTTGAGGGGAATGCCGAAGGGATCGACGGCAATTTTTTGTTCTTTCCCCCCATGAGCTCGGCTTTTGGGGTGGGCCCACGTTAAAAATGAGGCCCTTGTGCCCAGTCATACAAGTTGGGTATGCGCAAATACAATCTTAGTTTATTTGAAACTATTGTCCTCATCTTTATTGTTATCTGCACAACGTTTCGCAGAGGTTGTCCTCGGCCTTCTCAGGTGTCTTCTTGTCGGACTCGGGAACCTCTCCAAACTTGGGAACCACCTCCTCAACTTTTGGGACCCCTCTTGTCATTAATCAGGAGTTCTCACAGAACTTCTGAAGCCGACCCTTTATTCAATTCAGAGTTATACATGATCTTCATACAGTTCCCTAGTTCGAGACGTTCCGAGCCCAGCAAGAAATACCTGAGGTATCCGGAGGGCGGAGGACACATTGTCCGAGCGTTGTGTTAAGAGGCAGTGGGGGAGGACAATAGTCCCGAATATACAAATTATCAAGCCCCATCTCAAAAATTCAGAGAAATCTTTATTATGTTATTTTTTTAAGATGAAATCTTTTTAACAATATAGAATTTGATGTTTTAAAAAATTGACTTTTCTGATTTTATTTTTTATTTTTCTTCTTTTTTTAATCTTTTTCTTTATTCATAAATTATATATAGGATTAACTATAAAAAACATTTTTTAAAAACACTTTGACAAACTAGCTTTGTCTGGCTGCCTGAAATCAAGTGGGGTCAGGAAAGTGCAGGAGTTGTTTTTTTTTTGTGTTTTTTTTTTTGGTTTTGTGTTTTTTTTTTTTGTTTGTTTTTAGAGAGGAGGACCCTTTTATTTCTATAATAATAATAATAATAATAATAATAATAATAATAATAATAATAATAATATACTCTGCGAATGTAGCAAACTAGCACAACGAGAATACAAACTAGACATGACTGGTTTGGAAGGTGATCCACTGGGAATTATGTAAAAATTAAAATTTGCATACAACAAAAGGGTATATGCATAAATCAGAATGCTGATGTGAAAACTCCAAAGGGTAAATTTAATATAATAATAATATAATAATAATAATAATTAATAATAATAATTAGTTAGCCTGTGGATATACCACAATACGGATAATTATTGATGTTTGATATTTTTACTTAAGAGCTATTGCTAAATAGTTCAGTATATAAAATATGAAAATTTTGATTTAACTTCTCTCACTCTTTTTTTTCTTTATATTCAATCAATGATGAAAAGAAGGAAACTTCTTTCATCATTGATTGAAATATATTAGCGTTATTGTTTTCTGGCTGCTCACCCCCTCTCTCTATCTTTCCCTTTTCTTTCTTTATTTCAATTTCTAATATAGTTTTCTGTGTAGCATGTCTTTTTCTTCCTCTCTTTCTTTTATGATAAAAAACGGAATGGTCCATTATTTGGCCGAGGTTAAACTTATAAGAATAAGAATTCCGTGGATAAGCAACACAGATATCAGGATTGTACATTTTTTTTGCATTTCATTTGGATGATTTGGACGGTTTCTCCTTTTTTAACCAGAGGGTGCAGATTGATAAACGCTTGCTACAATTAAGGCAACCGAGTATTAATACATAGATAATTTTGTTTGTAAACAATTAATATTTAATTAATAGTGTATGCCTCTTCTAAGCCAATTGTTAGATTAAGTTGAATTAAATAAAACATCTTCAACGGCCAGTCTTGAAATGGGGTTTTAAAAATCATGTTTAAAAAAGAGTCTGTGACAATAACGAAGTAAATTGTCTCTTTTTGTGCAATTTCCACTTGTGGAAGGTTGTTACTTGACTCTTTTCAATGCACATCATCATTATTCATTTCATATTTATGAATGTATTTTATGTTTTTAATCATATTCACTTGACTAGACGATTTACTTTTCCTCGCCCACTCTGATCTAGAATTGGTGTACCTGTTGGGTTCCATTTTGGGTCAAATACAATCATGCTTGAGATTAAAGCTGTTCTACTGCATTAATTACATTGGCTTTAAAACCTTGATATTGCAACTGAGTATGAGGTGATATGCATAAAAAATTGTAGGAAATTAACATTTACGCTTTATGGTTACAGTAAATAGATTTAGAAAGACTAAGAATTAATAAAACGCATATAAAAAGATTACTTTATTCTGATTTATTTAAATGTTTCTATATAAATCATTCATAGGATTGATTTTTTAATACGTTGAGAATAAAACAATAATATTAGAGATCAATAACACCATATTAAACCCGCGTTTTGTTAAAACCAGCAAATTAACCACACCATATATTATGTAAATCTATTTACTAGGCACATTTGCAGATTTTAAATGCACTATAAACATGGTCTGTTTTGAGCAAGATCTTCATAACATCTAATAAGATTTATTCTATGTATTAATGATTTTGCTATAAATCAAAATACTCATTGAAAAATTTATGCAATTCCTGAGGGTATGGTGATGTAAGCAGTTGACGTAGTTTCAGTTACACAGGACAGACATGAATCTCCTTATAATAGATAGTATACATTTAATGAATAGATGATTTTATACAATATCTAAAAGGTCAGAGAGGTACATTTACTTTCCTGTAAACAATCCTTTGAAATTTGGAAGCAAGAAGAAAATTTACATTCTCCTGTGATATTAAATTCGCTGCTTACTAATGATGTTTAAGGGACAATTATGAAAATTTGATTGAGTGACATTTGCAGTCATGAATGAAACTAACAAGTTGAAATTCAAATTCCCAGTTGAGACCATTTGTACTAATTGCTAAACTTAGGAAAGGCATGGAAACTATATCTCTTGACTGATCTTACCCAAGCAGACTGGAACTCTCAGGCTTTAGTTGACAACCAGTCTACATGATGACAATCCAAATTCAAACTTTTCAGTTCTAATCCTATTTTTAGTTCCAGGACATTTTTACATAGTGAAACCTCTTTTACAGCTTAAAGGAGAGAAAAAAAAGTTGAATTTCTACTTGACAGGTTTAGTCTGTTCCCTGACATATTCGTTGAAAGAATTGTAGACATTTTTGGCCTGCTTATATACGATTCATCTATGATACAGTTAATAAAAGACAAACTGATTTCGTTATCAGTCTATTTTACTAGCAGGAACCCAGTAGCAGGTAGAATTAATACTAACAAATAATATAGGTATAAGTTTATATAGATTGTTATTGTATATATTTTGTATTATGTATGCAAGGTACAATAGGATTAATGTAATAAAATTGAACATTATCCTTTCTTTGCTTAAATAGCTCGCTTTTTTTTTCTATAGAATTTCTTTGTGTCCTAGTAGTGGTAATATAGTATATACTCAAGTAATAAACTACTTTTAGTATGAACAACCACCGTTTCTATTTACAAAAAAGGGGTTTTTATAGCAAGGTTTGTCCTAGAAGCAAGTTTTAAGCTTTTACGTTTAAGGATTATCCCTTTTTATAACAGGAAACAGGGGATGTAGAGATATCTCACTTGGCTGAGTGTAATGTGCAAATGAACATCAACATGCATCATGATTTTTGGTGATGTTTAGATGATACTTCAAGTTCCTCATCTATTCTATAATGTAAATGACTAAATAATTCATAACTGTATAAACATCTCAAATACTATTCTCAAAACATTTAAATTTTCATTCGGGGAACATTAGAATCACATTTATTTTAAGTTAAATTTATTAAAATTTTCTTTTAATTTGTCACAGTTTTTCTTGTTCATATTGGGGGAGGGAAGATACATATTTTATTTTAAATAGAATTACAAGTGGAGTCTCTACCTCTGGTACATGTGCATTCAGATCGCGTATAGAATTTAAAAAATATTTTTTTTTTATTTTTAAACATATTTTATTAATGGAAATCTGTTTTTGTCGATAGTAATTCTTTAATTTATACCATCAGATATAAATGCTTTATTTTCTAATAATTATTCCTTGGTGTATTTTCCTTCATTCTGTAGATGCTCCTTTTTTCTTTCTTTTTTATTTGGTTCATATCCTACTTTTTTTTAATATTTATTTTTTAAGAATCAAATTGTTGTCTTTAATATATAATCTATTAAGTCTTCACTCTGTTTAGTTAAATAATTACAAATGCCATGGTGATGTGACACAAGGTCCAATGATGGAGCATTCGGGCAACGGATTTGAACTCACTTTCTGTAGTGATGAACAGATTAAACCATTACACCACGTGGGATGCGCTGAAGTTCCGAGTTATGGACACTTAACTGCCATTTTATGGTGAGGCTCCGGTTCTAGAGATGTGGGGGTGTAGAGTACCCCTCCATGTGCTATTTAACCGTCTGGGGGGGGACTTTATTAAATAGGGGTCTCGTCTATGGTAAATAAAATCTGTTTAAAATCATTGATTTAATAGAACTACATGCTGTCATAATCTAGAGCGAGCGATTCATTAATGATTTTGTTGGAGGTAGGGGCGACAGTTGTTGAGAAGGGAGGGGTATAGTGAAGGAGGTTGTAGGGGCAGGATAGGGGGGCGATAGGCGGAAAAATTATAAGCATTTGAGAACATGTTGACTAATCCAAAGATTTATTTGTTTAAGGTAGGTTTTTTGTTTGATATATAAAGCTTCGATTATTGAAGTTTTTGTTGTTTTCTTTATGAGTGTGCGTGTATTTTCTGTTAGATTTTGCGGAGTAAGAGGGGCATGAATGTGTTTTAGGTGTTTGATTAGATGGAGCTGGAAATCAATAAGTGTAATGTGGTTCGTGTGTGGCCAATATATGTTATTAATTTGGAGAGACAATTCCTACTTGCACATTGAATGCCTACCCAACAATTGGTCTCATTTAACGAGCTAGTTTTGGGGAGGAGTGTTGCATGTGACGAGATGGAGTTATGTAATAAATGATCATATATATATTATTTATATATATATTATATTATATATATATATTATATATAATTTAAATTGAAAAAATGTACAGGATTTAACATCAGAAAATTCTTGAAAGACATACATCTTTTACATATGAAATGATTAAAACAATTCACATTAGAACAAAATTTCAAAGGGTTAAAGGGAGAAACTTTGATGAGTTTTTTTTATAAAATACAGGGAATCAAAATATAATCGAATACATAAGAGCGTCCGCAATAATCAACGACGTAATTTGCGGTCCATAAACATAACAACAAGAAATTGTCTTCAAATAAACCCAGAAGATTTAAGCAGCCTTGACGATGGTAAAATAACCTGAAAACCTGGGTAGTTGCTTGATGAAAAACTTTTATATTTAAAAAATTCAACAAGTTAAATAAGCTCCTACTAATTTGTGGTTGAGCACTGTGATTTCTTTGTTTCATCCCAAAAACAAATTTATATATTATTATAATATATATATTATATATATATATATATATAATTTCAATTGTTTGTTTTTCATAATTCAAAACAATCTTTATACAAACCTATTTTATGGTGATGTTTACTCACAGTAGCCAAATGACTTTGTAAAGTTATTCAACCTTTTAAATGGCAACATTTTACCTATAGACTCAGAAGTTAAAGTCGGCGCGCGCGGGTGAAGCAGAGAGAGAGAGAGAGGGGGGGGAGATGAGAATGTCTGTGTGTTGGTGTGTATGTGTGTGTTGAAGAACGGTAGAGGGTTAATAGATTAATTATATCTTAGGTATTTATTATTTGATTTGATGTTTCGTGTGCTTTATCAGATTTTTTGTGTTGTTAAACAAGTAACTCAGCAATGTTATTTCATTGAGTCAAATTTCTTTATCATATAATTATTCGCACACATACACAGACACATAAACATACACACACATTATGGGTGGTATTGTTGTGTGTGCGTGTGTATTGTAGAGAGAGAGAGAGAGAGAGAGAGGAGAGAGAGAGAGAGACAGACAGACAGACAGAACAGACAGGACAGACAGACGACAGAGAGAGAGAGAGAGAGAAGAGAGAGAGAGAGAGAGAGATGGAAAGATCTCAACTAATTCTCTAGGATTTATGCACACACATGCGCCACAATATATAATATATATATTTCATTATTAATTAATTAATTTTCAAAATTATGTACGACTCCAATTAAGCACTTATTCTTCCCAAAATTTTCGCAAATAAGCCATTTAAACAAACCTTGTTTACCAACTTATCATATCGTCGTGTAATAAAATCACTAGAGAGAATATTAACCTTCTAAACAAATCTAAAATCTAAGAGGTCCGTTTTATGTAGGGGTTATGGATCGGGTGTCAGCTTGGCAGTCCGGGGTTTTTCAAAAAAATTCACCGGTCTTCCGAAATTCTATAGCTTCGCTGATGAGGCCTAATAGGGCCGAAATGTACATACAGAATGATTTTTCTCGATTGTTTAGCCATTACATTTAACGGTATTCCCGCCTAATTCATTATTAATAATTAATTTTCAAAATTAGGTTCCGACTCCAATTAAGCACTTATTCTCCCAAATTATCGGCAAAAAGCCATTCTAAACAAACCTGTTTACATTATATATATTATATATATCAAGTCTCTTCAGTATGGCTAGACATTTTGTAAGCTACATACAACCGAATTGAAATCCGATCGTTGCGGTGTCAGTCCGGCCCACCTTAACCATGGGCCTGTCTTCACTTACAGAAATGGGAAGGGATTCTAAACTGTTTTAATACACACATCGCTTGTGTGTAAAGGCCGTCAACAAGTGCTCCATTCCTTATATAGAAGAGCGTTTGATGTATTATATATATATTTATATATATATATATTTATATATATATATGTGTGTGTGTGTGTGTGTGTATGTGTTTGTGTGTGTGAGTGATTGAAAGAGTGATCCTATTCATTAACACTGAGTTGATACACACATGCACACACATACACACGAGTGTGTGTGCAGGTTTATGATATTGTGTGTGTAGGGACGGGAGGATGAAAGATTGAAACTAATTCGCTAACGTTGATTACACACACACACCACACACACACACAGCACACACACATTATATATGTACGTTACAAGGTTAATTTCGCAGGGATTTGTTCGCTTGTACCGCGGCCGAACGGATATGGTCTCGACTATGCCTGTTGAGTCCCGCTTTGATTCTGTCGGAGGGGACGTCGTTAGTATAATCGCTGAGAGACTTAATAAAGTCGCAACAGTCTGTACGGTGTTCTGGCATAGCGAGCCATCCTTTTGCGGATTACTTGTCAAGATTATTTTCTGATATTATCGAATTTATGCCGATACATGCATTATAATTGCCTTCTAGCAAAATTAAATAATAATATATATATATTATATATATATATAAATGTTAGGTAATCAAAATGTCTTGGGTAAGGGATGTTCTATTTGGATCTTCAAAATGTCACTGTATAACTTTACTTGTAGCTCTTGTATGTGAACATACATTCATACAAGGATTTGTATGAATCTCTAGAGACCTCAATGTTATATACATCTAATATATATATATATATATATATATTATATATTAGATAGATTATATACATTGAGCTCTCCTTTTTAGGATTTATAAAAAAAACATTTATATATATATTATTATATATATATATATATACCGAGGTAATTAATACTTTGAGTTTATACTGAATTAATGTTCATGGAGAATTTTGAATTAATCATTAATAATAATAATTGCTTAAACTTATAAAAATGTATTATAATATATATTTGTAATAATAATATTGTAAGGGCCGGGTTAGCTCAGTCGTAGAGTGTTGGCTAGAACCACAAGGTTCCTGAATTCGATACCCGCCTCGCCAACCAGCGTATGAGTAGCACCAGGGATCTGTGCGGTAAAGTAAGGAGCTGATGATTAGGTGTGGCGCTCCAATCTCAGACCTTAAATAATTCCTTGGTCTAGCGCTAGTGAAAAGGGATAGACTCCCTCGCTGCCATGGCTGCATACCAACATAGCCGCTCCCGACGACTTTTTACTTTTTTTACATTAATAATTATGTAATTTTTAATAATAATATATGGGAAATTTTAGAATATATTATAATATACTTAGTACAAAATTTAAAAAAAAAAACACCCGGGCGCATGTAAAAGTTAGATTTTTTGAAACATATTGCCTGAGGGGTGGGAGTAAAAAATTCAGTCAGCGAGTTATGTACCCTAAGTAAGTAAAATCTCCAAATCCATTAAAGGGATTAAAAAATAAAACAATTTGAAATGTAAACTTAAATATGTATTAAAACAAACAAACTATATAAGATATATAATTACCAGTCATGTATTTATTAAAACTGTTTAAAACAATGGAGGACTGTCTAATTGCTGTTCAATTTTGAGTGTATTTATTCTATGATGACGATTTTTGGGTAATGTGACGTAGCAGTGACGTTATATTTGTTACAGACAAAAAACTGGAAGCGAATCTCCATTTATTAATAGATAAATGATATTGTTATAATAATAATCACTTATAATAATGGAAATTATATTGTATATCACTTTAAGATAATCTTAATATATTATATAGCACTTATTATTAACTAGCAAATATATGCACCCTCCGGTCAAGTATTTAATTTTAATATAATAAAATATATATTAAATTAGAAAGGCCTAATGAAACGGAATAAGAATGTGATAAAAAGATTTGGAACAGAGGGGGTATGAAAAATAGAACAACTTTGAAATAACTCTTCCATCATTTTCCCTTACTTTCGTCTTTCATTGCTAAATTTTCCTAATTTAACTGTTTAGTTAAAAAATAGGAAGTAAAGATATAATATTAGTTATTTCTTCTTGTTTAAAGGGATTTCTTTTTAAGATTTATGCAAGAGATTTTTTTGCTCATATGATTAGATAAAACCGAACAATTAGAAATCCAATAATTACTAGCATATATTTATAAAATCATTTTTTAAGATCAATATGCAAATAGCCTTCCCATCTACTGTAAACGCTATTTTGTGTATATATAAATACAATTGTATGTTATTAGTATGTAGATATTGGTCAACAGTATAAGTAATGTAAGACAATTTATTAATAATTGAGGTATAATAAAAATAAAATCAAAGGTAAATGTGATGTAAATACAATGAATTGTCTTGTATAGTAATTATAGTTTCGTTACAGACAGACAAACCCACAATCTCCATTATTAGATAATCATAAAATATAAAATGGAAAAATATTGTATATCCACTTATTTTTGATTACTTATTTCTGTTCTGATTGTGTAACTTGTGGTATTTTTAACAGTACCCAAAGTATATACGTAACGGCCGGTGATGGCGATATATTCACCGTTTACTAAAAATGCTTCGGCACGTGGCGGTCATCTTGTTTGATAAAAAATTACACGCGAGGAAATCTGTAGTCACAACTGCTAGGCCTTTTATTTCCAGGGGTAGGCTCGTCTCGTGGCTGTATCGGAAAGGAGAAAAGGCAGAGCGAAGAGAGAGAGCACACTGTTAATACTGTGACCCCATACTAGGCACCAGAGGCCCGTCCGTTCCCCTACGCGTCCGAAAGCAAAAAGAGACCGAGTACCTTTCTTCGTTGTTCCACGTGACTCCGGGTTTTCGGTCAACACCCCGAAACTTCCCGGTTGACATTCAATTATCCATTTGAGGTTCACGCTCCGCGTCAAATGTTTTTGTATTTCATTACTCTTTTTTAAAACCTTACTTTCTCACTTCTTTCTTTCTTTCTCCTTTTCTAATAATAGTAGTTCTCGCTCACAAAAATTCAGAACCTTCATTTATCTCGTACAATTGGATGGTGAATATTTTTCATGAAATATTTTTGCGTTAGCATCACAGTTCGATGTCTACCTGAACTATTTGTAACACTCTGTTCTTAATTCGTTTTCTTCTATGGCTTAACGACAATTAACAATAAATGAAAAAGGAAAAATACAATTGAAAAGTTCAGGTAGACATCGAAACTGTGATGCTAACCAAATATTTCATGACAAAATATTCCACCATCCAATTGTAACGAGGATAATGAGGTTCTGACTTTTGTGAGCGAGAACTACTTATATAGAAAGGAGAAAGAAAGAAAGAAGTGAGAAAGTAAAGGTTTTAAAAAAGATAATTTGAATACAAACATTTTGACCGGAGCGTGACCTCCCAAATGGATATTGAATGTCACCGGAAAGTTCGGGTGTTGACCGAACGGAGTCACGTGGAACACGAAGAAAGGTACCGCCGTCTTCTTTTTTGCTTTCGACGCGTAGGGGAACGGACGGGGCCTCTGGTGCCTAGTTATGGGGTCACAGTAATTTTAACAGGTGTTCTCTTCTCTTCTCTTTCGCTCTGCCTTTTCTCTCCGATACAGCCCACGAGACCGAGCCATACCCTGAAATAAAGGCTAGCCAGTTGTGACTACAGATTTCTACGCGTTGTAATTTTTTATTCAAACAAGATGACGCCACGTGCCGAAAGACATTTTTAGTACGGGAATATTATCGCCATCACCGCCCCGAATATACATTGAGGTACTGTTAAAATACCAACAACGTTACACATCAAGAACAGAACATAGTAATTTCAAATAAGTGATATTACAATAATTTTCCATTTTAATAAGTTTTTATGATATATCTTATATATAATGGAGAGATTGTGGGTTTGTCTGTCTGTGTTGTAACCGAAACATATTACTTACAAGTCACATTCCCTTTGTTATTTACATCACATTTACCTCCTTTGATTTATTTTATTTTATACCTCAATTATTAATAAAATTGTCTTACATTACTTATACTGTGACCATATCTTACCCATACTAATAACATACAATTTGTATATATATACAACAAAATAGGCGTTTACAGTATGAAATGGGAAGGCTAATTGCATATTGATCTAAAAAAATTGATTTTAATAAATATATGCTTTAGTATTATGATTTCTAATTGCTTCGTGTTTTATCTTATGCATAATGAGCAAAAATCTCTTCAATAAATCTTAAAAGAAATCCCTTAACAAGAAGAAATAACTAATATTATTTCTTTACTTTCCTATTTTAACTAAACAGTTTAAATTAGGAAAATTTTAGCAAATGAAAGACGAAAGTAAGGGAAATGATGGAAGAGTTAGTTTTCAAAGTTGTTCTATTTTTCATACCCCCTCTGTTCCAAATCTTTTTATCTACATTCTTATTTCGTTTTCATTAGCTTTCTAATTTAATATGATTTTTTTTATATATTAAAACTTAAAATACTTGCACCCGGAGGTGCATATATTTGCTAGTTAATATAAGGCCTATATAATATATTCGATTATCTGTAAGTGATATACAATAAATTTCCATTATTATAGTGATTATATATAACAATATATTCATTATCTATTAATAATGGGAGATTTCGCTTCCAGTTTTGTCTTAACAAATATTACGTCACTGACTTACGTCACATTACCAAAATCGTCATACATAGAATAAATACACCAAAATTGAACAAGCAACATTAGACAGTCCTCATTGTTTTTAAAACAAGTTTTAATAAATACATGTACTGGTATTTCATTTATATCTATATTAGTTTGTTTGTTAATACATATTTAAGTTTACATTTCAAATGTTTATTTTTTAATCCTTAATGGATTTGATGATTTACTTACTTAGGGTACAAACTCGCTGAAACATTGAATTTTTTACTCCCACCCCTCAGGGCAATATGTTTCAAAAAATTCTACTTTCTTACATCGCCCGGAGGGTGTCTTTTTTATTTTTGTACTAGTATATTATAAAATTCTATATGATTCCATTATATTATTATTAAAAGTACATAATTATTATGTAAAAAAAGTAAAGTCGTCGGGCGGCCTAATGTTTGGTATCAGCCTGCAGCGAGGGAGTTCTATTCCCTTTTCACTAGGCTAGACCAAGGAGATATTTAGCGTCGAGATGCGAGCGCCACAACCTATCATCAGCTCCTTACTTTACCCACAGATTCCCTGTGCTTACTTCATACGCTGGGTTGGCGAGGGCGGGTATCGAATTAGGAACCTTGTGGTTTTTAGGCCAACACTCTACCGATGAGCTAACCCGGCCCCTTACAATATTATTATTACAAATATATTGATTATATACATTATTATAGGTTTACAATATTTTATTAATGAATTTTCAAATTCCCCATGAACATTACATTCAGTATAACTCAAAGTTATTAATTACCTCGTATATATTATATTATATATATTATATATATAATGTTTTTTTATAAATCCCTAAGAGAGCTCAATGTATATAATCTAATCTAATACTATATATATATTATATATATTATATATTAGATTAGTTATACATTGAGCGCTCTAGAGATCATACAAATCCTTGTATTGAATGTATGTTTGCACCTACAAAGAAGCATACAGTATAGTTATACAGTGACATGAAGATCCCAAATAAATCATCCCTTTACAACCAGACATTTGATTACCAACATTTATATATATATATAATATATCTTTATTATTTATATTTTTGCTAGAAGCAATTATAAATGCATGTATTCGCATAAAATTCGATAATATAGAAATAATCTTGACAAGTTAATCCCGGCAAAGGATTGGCTCGCATGCAGACACCGTACAGACTGTTTCGACTTTATTAAGTCTCTTCAGCGATGTATACTAACGACTCCCCTCCGACAGGAATCGAAACCGGGACTTCACAGGCATAGTCAGAGCCATATCCGTTCGGCCCGCCGGTTACATAGCGAACAATCCCTGCGAAATTAACCTTGTCAACGATTACATATATATATGTGTGTGTGTGGTGTGTGTGTGTGTGTGTGTGATGTACATCAACGTTTTAGCGAATTTAGTTTCAATCTTTCCATTCGCTTCCCCGTCCCTACACCACACATTAATCATAAACCTGCACACACACTTCGTGTGTATGTGGTGTGCATGTGTGCTATCAACTCAGTGTTTAATGAATTAGGATCACTCTTTCAATCACTCAACAACACACACATACACACACACACACACACACATATATATATATAAATATATATATATATAAATATATATATATATACATCAACCGCTCTTCTATATAAGAATGGAGCACTCTGTGACGGCCTTTACACACAAAGCGATGTGTGTATTAAAACAGTTAGAATCCCCTTCCCATTCTGTAAGTTGAAAGACAGCCAATGGTTAAGGTGCCGGACTGACACCCACGATCGGATTTCAATTCCGGTTGTATGTAGCTTACAAAATGTCTAGCCATACTGAAGAGACTTGATATATATATAATATATATGTAACAAGGTTTGTTTTAGAATGGCTTTTTGCCGATAATTTTTGGGAGAATAAGTGTTAATTGAAGTCGGACCTAATTTGAAAATTTAAATTAATTAATAATGAATTAAGGCGGAATACCTGTTAAATGTATGGCTAAAACAAATCGAGAAAAATCATTCTGTATGTAACCATTTCGCCTATTAGGCCTCATCAGCAGAGCTATTAGATCGCGAAGAACGTGATTTTGAAACCGGACTGCCAAGCTGACAGGCCGATCCCATAACCCCTACATTAAACGGACCTCTTAGATTTTATTGATTTGTTTAGAGTAGTTAATATTCCTCTTCTAGTGACTTTTTATTACACGACGATATGATAAGTTTTGTAAACAAGGTTTGGTTAGAATGGCTTTTTTTGCCGATTAATTTGGAGAATAAGTGCTTAATTTGGAGTCGTACCTAATTTTGAAATTAATTAATTAATAAGAATATTATTATATATATATATTTGTGGCTGCATGTGTGGCATAAATCCATAGAGAATTAGTTGAGATCTTTCCCATCTCTCTCTCTCTCTCTCTCTCTCTCTCTCTCTCTCTCTGTCTGTCTGTCTTCTGGTCTGTCTGTCTGTCTGGTCTGTCTCTCTCTTCTCTCTCTCTCTCTCTCTCTCTCTCTCTACATACACACGCACCACACAACAATACACACCCCATATTATGTGTGTGATGTTTATGTTGTGGTATGTGTGCGAATAAAAAAATTATTTATGGGGATTTAAAAGGAAAATTGGGACTTTCAATGGTGAAAATAAACCAAAATTTTGCTGAGTTCTTGTATTACACACAAAAAAATCTGATAAAGCACACGAAACATCAAATCAATAATAAAATACCTCAGATATATTATTTCTTTTACCCCTTCTCCGTTCTTCACCCACACTCACACACTCAACACAGACATTCTCTCTTCCCCCCCTCTCTCTCTCTCTCTCTCTCACCCGCGCGCGCCGACTTTAACTTCCTGAGTCTATAGGTTTAAAATTGTGCCATTTAAAAGGTTGATTAAACTTAACAAGTCATTTGGCTACTGTGAGTAAACATCACCATAAAATATGGTTTTGTATAAATGATTGTTATTTGAATTTATGAAAAAAACAAACAATTGGAAATATATATATATATATATATAATATTATTATATATATATATATAAATTTGTTTTTGGATGAAACAAAGAAATCACAGTGCTCAACCACAAATTAGTAGGAGCTTTATTTATTTGTTTTTGAATTTTTTAAATATTAAAGTTTCTCATAAGCAACTACCCAGGTTTCAGGTTATTTCACCATCGTCAGGGCTGCTAAAATCTTCTCGGTGTATTTGAAGACATTTCTTTGTTGTTATGTTTATGGAACGCAAAATTCGTTCGGTTTGATTTTATTGCGCGCGCTCTATTATGATTCGTATATTTTGAATTCCTGTATTTTGATAAAAAAACTCATAAAGTTATCTCCCTTTAACCCTTTTTGAAAATTTTGTTCTTAATTGTGATTGTTTTAATCCAATTTTCATATGTTAAAAGATATGTATGTCTTTCAAATTTTCTGATTGTTAAATCCTGTACATTTTTACAATTAATTATATATATATATATATATATAATATATATATATATATATATATTATATGATCATTTATTACATAAAAAAATTTAAAACCCAAATCTCGTCACATGCAACAACTCCTCCCCCAAACTACTTCGTCTTTAATGAGACCAATGTTTGTTAGCATTCAAATGTGCCGTAGGAGATTTGTCTTCTCCAAAATTAATAAACACAATATATTTGGCCACACGACGACCACATTACACTTATTCTGATTTCCAGCTCCATTAATCAACCCTTAAACACCACATTCATGCCCCCCTTCTACCTACCGCAAAATTCTAACAGAAAATTACACGCACCACTACCATAAAAGAAAAAAACAAACAAAAACTTTCAAATAAATCGAAGGCTTATTATATCAAACAAAAAAAAAACCTACCTTTAAACAGAATTAAACTTTTGGAATTTTAAGTCAAAATGCTTCTCAAATGCTTATAATTTCCGCCTACCTCCTTCCACTATACCCCTCCCTTCTCACAACTTGTGCCTACCTTCCCCACCAAAAAATTCATTACTGCATCGCTTCGCTCTAGATTATATGACAGCATGTTAGTTCTATTAAATACAAATGATTTTAAACAGATTTATTTACCCAATATACGAGACCCATTATAGTCACGTAAAAGGCAATGGAGGGGTACTCTACACTCCCACATCTCTAGAACCGGAGCCTCACCATAAAATGCGTTTAGTGTCATACTCAGGACTACTTTCCAGCGCATCCCATCGTGGTGTAATGGTTATTCTAGTTATCACTACAGAAAGTTGAGTTTCAATCCTTGCCGGAATGCTCCATCATTGACCTTTGTCCATCCTACCCATTTGGATTTTGTTAATTTTATTTACTAATAACAGAGTGAAGACTTAAAGATATATATAAATAGACAACATTTTGATTCTTAAAAATAAAAATTTAAAAAAAAGATGGATAGATGATCCAATAAAAAAGAAAAGAAAAAAGGAACATCTACAGATGAAAGAAAAATACACCAGGAATTAATTATTAGAAATATAAGCATTTTATATCTGATTGGTATAAATTAAAGAATTTACTATCCGAACAAAACAGATTTTCCATTATAAAAAATGTTTTAAAATAAAAAATATTTTTTAAAATTCTATTACGCTGTCATCTGGATGCCACATGTGACCAGAGGGGTAGAGACTCCACCTTGTAATTCTATTTAAAAATAAAAAATAGTATCCCCCTCCCCCAATATGAACAAGAAAAAACTGGACAAATTAAAAGAAAAAATAAAAAATTTTTTAAATTAAATTTACTTAAATAAATTGTGATTTTAATTGTTCCCCGATGAAAATTTAAATGTTTGAGAATAGTATTTGAATGTTTATACAGTTTATGAATTATTTTTAAGTCATTTCATAAGAATAGATGAGGACTTGAAGTATCATTCTAACATCACCAAAAATCATGATGCATGTTTTTGATGTTCATTTGCACATTACACTCAGCCAAGTGAGAATTCTTCTAACATCTACCCCGTTTCCTTTAATAAAACGGGATATGCCTTTAAACGTATTAAAAGCTTAACTTGCTTTCTAGGACAACCTTGCTGATAAAAACCCCTTTTTGTAAATAGAAACGGGTGGTTGTTCATTACATAAAGTAGTTTATTAACTTGATATATACTTATAATTTACCACTACTAGGGACACAAAGAAATTCTATAGAAAAAAAAACGAGCTATTTAAGCAAGAAGAAAGGATAATGTTTCAATTTTGTTATTACATTTTAGTCCTATTGTAGCCTTTGCAATCATAATACAAATATATACAATTAACAATCATATATAATACTTAATACCAATTATTTGTTAGTATTTAATTTCTACCTGCTACTGCGGTCCTGCTTAGTAAAAGATAGACTGTTTAAGCAGAATCAGTTTGTCTTTTTTATTATCTGTATCATGCAGTATGAATTCGTATAATAAGCAGAGCCAAGTCTACAATTCTTTCACGAATATGTTCAGGAGCAGACTAAACCTGTCAAGTAGAAATTCACTTTTTTTTTCTTCTCTCTTTAAAGCTGGAGGTTTTCACTATTGTAAAAACTGTCTGGAACTAAATTAGGATTAGAACTGAAAGTTTGATTTGGAAATTGTCATCATTGTAGACTGGTTGTCAACTAAAGCCTGCAGAGTTCCAGGTCTGCTGGTGAGATAGCAGAGATATAGTTCATTGCCTTTCTAAGCTTACAATTAGTAACAAATGGTCTTCAACGGATTTGAATTCAACTTGTTAGTTCCATTTTCATGACTGCAAATGTCACTTCAAATCAAATTTTATAATTGTCCCTAAACATATCATAAGCATCCGAATTATATCAGGAGAATGTTAAATTTTCTTCTTGCTTTCCAAAATTACAAAGGCATTGTTTACAGGAATAAATGTATCCTCTCTGACCTTTTAGATATTGTTATAAATCATCCTAATTTCATAAATGTATACTTCTATTTATAATGGAGATTCAATGTCTTGTCTGTGTAACTGAAACTACGTCACTGCTTACATCACCATTTACCTCAAGAATTTGCCATTAAAATTTTTCAATGAGTATTTGAGTTTTATAGTCAAAAATCATTAATACATAGAATAAATTCTTATTAATGATGTCTATGAGAATCTTTGCCTAAAAAGACCATGTTATTAGTGCATTTTAAAATCCTGCATGGCTCTTAGAAATAAAGATTTTACCATAATATATGTGTGGTTAATTGTGGTTTTAACAAAAACCGGGTTTAATTATGGTGTATGATCTCTAATATTATTGTGTTTTATTCTCCAACGTATTAAAAATCAATCCTATGAAATGATTTTTATAGAAACCAATTTTAAAATATAATCAGAATAAGTAATCTTTTTATATGCGTTTTCTATTATTTCTAGTCTTCTAATCTATTTACTGTAACCATAAAGCGTAAATGTTAATTCCTTACAATTTTTATGCATATCACCCATACTCAGTTGCAATATCCAAGTTTAAAAGCCAATGTAATTATGCAGCTAGAACAGCTTTATCTCAAGCAGATGTATTGACCCAAAAAATGGACCCCCAACAGGTAAACACCATTCTAGTCAGGTGGGCGAGGAAGTAAATTCGTCAGGTCAAGTGAATATGAATAAAAAACATAAAATACATTCATAACTATTGAGATGAATAATAATGATGTTGCATTGAAAAGAAGGTCAAGTAAACCTTCCACCCAAGTGGAAAATGCACAAAAAGAGACAATTAACTTCGTTATTGCCACAGACTCTTTTTTAAATGAATTTTTAACCCATTTCAGACTGCAGTTTGAAGATTCTGGTATTTATTTACAACTTAATCAACAATTGCTTAGAGAGGCATACATATATAAATGTTAAAAATATAAAATTTGTTTACCAAACAAATTAATCTATGTATTAATACTCGTGCTTCCTTAATTGTACAAGCGTTATCATCTTGCAACACCCTCTGGTAAAAATGAGACCGTAACCTCCAACTCATCCAAGATTGAAAATGCAAAATATGTAAATCCTGATTTTATCTGGTGTTGCTTATCCACGGATTCTTAATTTCTTTATAAAGTGTTTGTAACCTCGGCCAAAATAATGGACCATCCGTTTTTATCATAAAGAAAGAAGAGGGAAGGAAAGGAACATGCCTACACAGAAAAACTTTAATTTAGAAATATAGAAATAAAGAAAGAAAGGGAAAGAAGATTAGAGGGAGGGTGAGCATGCAGAAACAATAACGCTAATATATTCAATCAATTGATGAAAAGGAAGTTTCCTTCTTTTCATCATTGATTGAATATAAAGAAAAAAGAGTGAGAAGAGGTTAAATCAAAATTTTCATATTTTATATACTGAACTATTTAGCATAGCTCTTTAAGTAAACAATTATCAAACATCATAATAATTATCGTATTGTGGTATTATCCACAGGCCTACTAATTATTATTATATATTTTAATTATTATTATTATTATTATTATTATTACTCCTTTTGAGTTTCACATCAAGCATTCTGATTTATGCATATACCCTTTTGTATCTATGAGTCAAATTTAATTTTTTACAAATTCCAGCTGGATCACCTTCCCAAACCAGTCATGGTCTAGTTTGTATCTGCGTTGTGCTATTCTACATTCGGCCAGAGATATTATTATTATTATTATTATTATTATTATATTATAATATTTTATAAAATAAAGGGTCTCCTTCTCTTAAAAACAAAACAAAAAAAAAAAAACACAAAACAAAAAAAAAAAAACAACAAAAAAACAAAACAACCCTGCACTTTCCTGACCCCACTTGATTTCACAGCCAGACAAAGCTTAGTGTTTTTTCAAACGTGTTTTTAAAAATGTTTTTATGAGTTATCCTATATATAAATTTATGAAAAAGAAAAAAGAAAAAAGAAGAAAAAAATAAAAAATAAAAAAAATCAGAAGTTTCAATTTTAAAAAACATCACATTTTCTATATTGTTAAAAAAGAATTTCATCTTATAAAATACATAAATAAGATTTCTTCTGAATTTTTGAGATTGAGGCTTGATAATTTGTATATTCGGACTATTGTCCTCATCCCCACTGCCATCTACACAACGCCTTCGGAAACAATGTGTCCTTCCGGCCCTCCGGATACCTCAAGGTATTTTCTTGCTGGGTCTCGGGGAACTTGGTTCTCGAACTAGGGAACTGTAATGAGGATCAGTATAACTCTGAATTTGAATAAAGGGTCGGCTTCCAAAGTTCTGTGAAGACTCCTGATCTATGGACAAGAGGGTTCCCAAGTTGAGGAGGTGGTTCCCAAGTTTTGAGAAGGTTCCCGAGTCGACAAGAAACACCTGAGAGGCCGGAGGACACCTCTGCCGAAACGTTTGTGCAGATACAATAAAATTGAGGACAATAGTTCAAAAATAAACTAAGAATTGTATTTGTCGCATACCCCACTTGTATGGACTGGGCACAAGGCCTCATTTTTAACGTGGCCCACCCACAAGCCGAAGCTCATGGGTGGAGAAAGAACAAAAGTTGCCGGTCGATCCCTTCGGCAGTTCCCCCTCAAAGGGCGCCTCAGGCGGACTGGGCAACAAACCCAGCCCTGCCCCTCAAGTCAAGGGGCAAGGTAATTGCCTGGGGGGAAAAGCCCCCCTGGATCGACGCTAATAATTGTGCTTTAACCCGCGTCAGTGGGCCGAAGCACAATGGACCCCCTGGATGGGGCAGGGAAAATAAACTAAGATATATCCGGGAGTTAAAGAAGTCTCACAATTTATTATTTTTCTAAGTATCAAAACCACAAGTTAATATATAAATAGAATTAAAAGGAGGATAATCAACAGCAAATATCATTATGATAAGAAAGAGATCACTTACCCAATCTTGTCAAAAAATTGATAAAACAGTATCAGCAGCCACGAGGTTTAACCCCTTGACCTTCTCAACAGGAACACAAATGTCTTTCTTCTCTATTAACATTATCAATTCGTAATGATGTGTGTGTGTGTCGTTGTGTGTGTGTGTGTGTGTTGGCGCGCTCGCGCGTTGTGTGTATATATACACACGCACACACATATATATATCATCATATTATATATATCATTGTATACCACACAGACACAACGAAACACACACACCACACACACACACACCACACAATATATAAATATGTGTGGGTTGTGTGGTATATTATAATATTATATTATATACATATATATTTATATATACATCTCTCTATATACGATTATATATATATATTACGTGCTGTGTGTATATATATTATTATTATATATATATATATATATATATATATCGTTCTATATATCGATTATATTATATATATATATATATATATAATATATATACTATATTATATATATATCTTTTTAATCGCGTGATGACTATATATATATATATAATATATATATATATATAATATTATATATATATATATGTGGTGTATTATATAATTATAGGATAACAACTGTGATGACTTCCCCCTCAATCATCTTATAGATGTATTTTTACAAGATATATATATTATGTATATATATATGTAAGACAGAGATATGACAGCAGATAAGAATTGAGATATCGATTGGAAATTTGTGATTGGAGAATACATAATATATACTATGAGTGTATGTATATATATATTAATATCTCCAATAATATTATATAATATATATATATATATGTGTGTGTGTGTTTGTGTGTGTGTGTGTGTGTGTGTGTGTGTGTTAGTAGATTTATATTTTTACCTAAAAAGACAGGCAGACAGACTAACATGAACAAAATGTAATTGATAGAATGTAGACATATATACATATACAGATAGGACAGACATATAGAATAGAATAGATAGATAGCTAGCTAGCTAGCTAGCTAGATTAGATAGATAGATTGAATTATCTTTAGAAGAAATAAATTAAAAGATACCTGTCGCGAAGTTTTCATCTCGTTCTGGTCTGCCCAGCAGACAAAATATCCGCTTGTTAACATATATCTTACGTGAACATTACAAAACCGATATGAACGAAAATGAAGTTACAAATCATTTTAAAATCGGCAGTTTCGATCTTCTTTTTCTCAATTATCGATTATTCTAGTTATGGAGGCAGGCAACCCCCCCTCTCTTCTCTCTCTCGTTCTCCACCCCTATCTCTCTCTCTCTCCCTTTTCTCTCTCTCTCTCTCCTTTTCTCTCTCTCTCTGTTCTTCACCCACTTTCCTTCTTTCTACATACCTTCCCCCCCATCTCCTCTCCACCCCCTATCTCTCTCTCTCCTTTCTCTTCTCTCCTTCTTTTCTCTCTCTCTCCTTTCTCTCCTCTCTCTCCTTTCTCTCTCTCTCTCTCTGTGTTCTCCACATACTCTCTTTCTCACATACCTTCTCTCCCCTCTTCTCTCTCCTCTTCACCCTCTCTCCCCTCTCTCGTTCTCCACCCCTATCTCTCTCTCTTTCCTTTCTCGCTCTTTCTCTCTCTCCTCTCGCTCTCTCTTCTCTCTCTCTTCTCCTTTCTCTCTCTCTCTCTCTTTCTGTCTTCACCCACTTCTTTCTTTCTACAACCTTCTCCCCCATCTCTCTCTCCTTCACCCTCTCTCTTCCCTATCGTTCTCCACCCTATCTCTCTATCTCCTTTCTCTCTCTCATCTCTCTTCTCTTGTCTTCACCCACTCTCTTTCTTTCTTCATACCTTCTCTCCCCTCTCTCTCTTTTCTTCAACCCTCTCTCATTCCCTCTCGTTCTCCACCCATCCTCTTCTCTCTCCTCTTCTCTCTCTCTCTCCTTCTCTCTCTCTCTCTCTCTCTCTTCTCTCTCTCTCTCTCTCTGTTTTCACCCACTCTCTTTTTACATGCCTCTCTCCCCCCTCTCTCTCTTTCTTCACCCTCTCTCCCTCTCGTTCTCCACCCCTATCTTCCTCTCTGTCTTCACCCACTCTTTTCTTCTACATACTTTCTCGCCCCCTCTTTCTCTCTCGTCACTCTCACCCTCTCTCTCCCTCTCGTTTCTCACCCCCTCTCTCCCTCTCGTTCTCCACCCCCTCTCGTTCTCCACCCCACTTATCTCTCTCTCTTCTTCTACGATACTTTCTCGCCCCCCTCTTTCTCTCTCTCACTCTTCACCCTCTCTCTCCCTCTCGTTTCTCCACCCCCTCTCTCCCTCTTCGTTCTCCACCCCCTATCTCTCTCTCTCTCTCTCTACATACTTTCCTCCTCCTTCCTCTCTCTCTCTGTCTTCACCCACTCTCTTTCTCTACATACCGTCTCTCCCCGCCTCTCTCTCTCTCTCACCCTCTCTCCCCTCTCGTTCTCCACCCCCTCTCTCTCTCTCTCTCTCCCTCGTCCTCTCTCCTGTCTTCCGACTCTCTTCTTTCTACATACCTTCTCTCCCCCTCACTCTCTCTCTTTATTCACCCACTCTGTTCTTCTCCTCTCTCTTTCTTCCCCCACTCTCTTCTCTATTCCCCTTCTCTATCTTTCTTCGCCCCATCCCTTTCTTCACCCACTCTTTCTTTACCCTCTCTCTTCACCTCCCATCTCTCTCTCTCTCTTTTTTCTAACACCTCATCTTCTTCTCCATCCAGATACGCTTCTCACATATTTACACTCACCACACAATGAATATATTACACTCACACAATTATTTAAACTTCACACATATGGAATATTTGATTTGGTTTGGTTGGATTTTACGCATGTCAACGTTGTTGGATTTTTTATGCAAAGATGTTTGTTCTATACATGCTTGATGAGTATTCACTGTTTTTTTAACACATTTTTAAAGCGTTGTTTATTTCACCGTAAATGAGACCCTTAAAGACACTACCATTCCGGCGTCAGGTTGTGGACCTGGGAGTATTGGCGATGAAGGGGTACTTCCATATTCCCCGAGTAACCCGTATCGTGAACTCATAGATTAGATCCAAGTTTAACGTCACACCCAGCGCATACTAGATACTCAGCACCGCTTTCTAGCAACATATATGATTAAAAAGGTTGGGTCTTACCATAAAGGCATTAGGGTTGGGACAATAATATTTTGGTGCTAGGGGCTTGACTTGCACCCGATGATTACGGTGGTGCCTTCCGACCGCCCATTTGCCTTTAAGTAAGGACCAAAGTGGGTTGCAAGTCATGTGGACTGATCAGCCACCAGGATTCCGTATTTAGCATCACGGAACACCACCCACCGCGTCCAAACCTCATTGAGGAATCTTACCCTCTGTAGCAGTGAGTTGGAGTTATTCTACTGCCCCAGTTGACAATTGAAAATAACAAGATTCCATTGAATTTTACGTTTCCGATAAAAAATTAACGCATTAAAACAACCCCTAAGGGCACCTCTTGTTCATGGGTGGAGTTCCTGTGATGGTTAATCTTCTTATTTAATGGAGATTGTGGGTTTACTCTGTCTGTAACCGAAACTATATTACTATTCAAGTTCCCAATTCCTTTGTTATTTAACATCACATTCTTCCATGATTCATTTTTATTTAAACATCCATTATTAATAAAATTGTTTTACATCATTAATACCGTTTGACCATATCTACATACTAAATAACATGCAATTGTGATTTTTATATATACAACCAAATAGCGTAACATTGTGAATTGGAAGGCTAATTTGCATATTGATATTAAAATGGATTTTAATAAATATATGCTTATATTATTGATTCTAATTGATTTGGTTTATATTAATGAATATGAGCAAAAATCTCTTCAATAATCTTAAAGAAATCCATTAACAAGAAAGAAAACTTGAATATTATCTAGCTGTCCCATTTAACTAAATAGGTAAATATAGGAAAATTTAACCAATGAAAGACGGAAGTAAGGGGAAAATGATGGAAGAGTTAGTTCCAAAGTTGTTCTATTTTTCAATCATACCCCCTCTGTTCCAAATCTTTCTAATCATGCATTCTATGTCAGTTTCATAGCCTCAAATTTAACATGATATTTTATTATATTAAACTTAATAACTTGCACCCGGAGGGTGCATATATTGCCTAGTATATATAATGGCCAAATTGACATGCAAATATTATAGATGCGAAGATGAGTCCATTTCGGAGAACCTGAGTCCTTTGGCGTTAAAATGTTTAGATATTTATAATTTTAGAAGTTGAATGTATGTAGCATTCAAAACACACACACACACACACACACACATTTATTATGTTGTTAATTTCCGTAACGGCAGTTCATGGATATTATGCAATTTCAGGCGGTCAAAAATATTAAAAACAGTGGCTGGTTCAGCGTTTATATATGTGAGAAGCCTGCTCACGCAACGGACAATGTATAATAACTAAAACTTATATTTTAAAAACAGAAACTTGGGGCAGGTTTAAGGTCACTTAAATGGCAGGCGGGTCCAGATGAAAATAGATAGATGAGTAAGTAAATAAATAGATCAAGATAAAACTAGAATAAATTTTAAAAGTAAAATAATTTTTTTTAATAATAGTGGCCGAAAAAATATGGGATTAATAGAATCAGGTAAAAATGACATAAGAAAAATTTGTTTTAAATGTCTACATTTTGAAACCACTTCTTTTGTTCAGTAATATATATATATATATATATATATATATATATATATATATATATATTATATATATATACGTGTGTGTGTGTACGAGAGATTTTGATTTGCTTTTGGAAGTCCTGTTATTTCCATAGAAACTTCGCCCTGTCAACAGGAGCTGCAGAAAAAAACGTTGTTACAAAAAAAAAAAATTGCCTATCCATTAAAGAATTTAATTTAATTCAAAAACTTTGTCGGCATTAAATTGACCCACCAAGTTTTTTTATCTGCGTAAAACAAAATAAAGCAAAACAAACCAAAAATGCATGTCACGATGTCATTTTTTTTCAATTAACTTTTAACTTAACTAATTCAAGTTATTTTGTACTTTAATAAAGATATTTGCTCATTCAACTGTTGGCATATGGAAATCTAATATATGCAATGAAGTTATCAGAAGAATTAATTGATTTGAAATAAATTATCTATTTTTTAATGTCAAAAGAATACAATGTTTAAATCGAACGGTTTTAGAACGGGCGACAGTTAAATCCTAATTCTGTGAAGTATATTCTATATTTCATTAAGGTCTGAAGAGTATGTTAATGTATCTTACCTTTTAAACCGTTATCTGTGAGTTTGGATTCATCGCGTTGACAATTTCAATTTCCTTGAGGCGATATCAACACAACTGCTAAGAGTGAACATTCTTTCAAATGAATGTTTTGATTGTGCAAATGTGCAAATGCTGTCGAGTGTATCGTCACGCCAAGTCATATTACAAATTGTGTATATGCACGCAAAGCATAAAATATATTTAAACCAGAAAAGTCTGTTTCCGGTTATGTTAAAGTTTTAGGCAACTATAAATAAAATAAAGATGTGAATAAAATAGGAATAAAAATACAAATAATAATACTCTACAGTGAGCAGGACAGGACAATTTAAAAGGAAGGAAAAAAAAAATCTGTTTTCAAATGCCTTAAAATAAGAATTCATCATGCGCATCTGATGAGTCGGGAGAATGAGACATTTTTGTCTAAGCTCCCTGAAATAGGTCTATAATGCAGGATCTCTAAGTCTTTTTATTTCTTTAATATAAAATTTTGCTCTGTGACTCTAAAAATAAAGAGCCACACATTGACTCCTCAACTGCGACAAGTTGTTTAAAAAAAACCTATGGGTAAGGAAGATTTGCTTCTCTGCGACTTTGGATACTATATATATATATATATTATGATATATATATATAATATATATATATATATTCATCCGGTTTAATCTATCTCCATTTCGAGCTACTATGTATTTATCTCTCAATCTGTTTATCAATCTATTATCTGATATATACAATGTTCGATTTGTGTTACATCAGATAATAGATGATAAAATAGATTAATAAAATAAAACATTTTTTACTTTTTGTATCGCATGTTGATAACTCCTATTCTGTGTTATGCATTTAAACACGCCACACGCACACACCCACACAAAAACCACAAACGCACACACACACCACACACTCTCCCCTCTCTCTCTTCATTATATATATATATATGAGAAAAAATGAGGAAAAGAAAATAAAGAGATGGATAAAATGAATTAATTTCGATATCACATTAATCGATATCCTTACCACATGTTGTTTCGTCAGTTTATGGGTCTGGAAAAATATTTCGCAACACATAGGAAGAATTCGACCTTCATCAGAGTAAACATTTATTTTGAATGAAAAAAATCGTTGGCAAAACAAAAAAGCAACAGAGATTTTTTGGAAATATTCGAAAACGAGATTTTTTTTTTTTAAATTTGGAACGCTGAAAATAGAACGTTGAATAGACCGTTAGATTTGGAAATAATTTATTGGGTTTCTAGGCGTAATGTGGTATTAGAAAATAGTTTTTTATTACAAAAAATATCGCCATCTCAAACAAATTGTTTGTTACTTCAGTAATATATTATATATATAATATATATATATTATTATGAAAGTAACAAACACTTTGTTTTGAGATTGGCGATAGCCGACAATTTTGGGGGAAGAACTAACGGCTGCTTTTAATGGAAGTCTCATTAGCTAATTTTGGAGCATGTAATTAGTTGATAATTAATGAATTATGTGAATATATCTCTCAAATGTAAAAGCGTAAACAATTCGAGACACACACAGACCACACACACACAAACACACACACATATTCTCTCTCTCTTCTCTCTATCTCTCTCTCTCTCTCTCTCTCTCCTCGGAATGCCCGACCATTACTTAATGTTGGTAGAATTGATAAAGTGAAATACTAAGAAAGAGCAGATCCTTATTGTATGGACGAACGGACGGACGGAGGGACATTTGAGGTAAATGTACAAATTACTAGTCAAAAATGTGGACCCGTGGGTCACCCATGAAGCTCTTGTAGACATTGAAATTAGATGAAAAACGTGAATTTGCAAAGCGAATATCGAGAAAAAGAAAATACGGCCAGATCAGTCTAAATCATTTATTGATGATCTCTAAAGAAAGCGGAAGGTTGATCTCATTTAAGCTACAAGGTTGCAGCTTATGAAATTTAAAATACAATAATTCAAATTCTCCCTCTCTCTCTCCCCACCTCTCTTCTCTCTCTCTTTTCTCGCTCTCCCCCTCTTTTCTCTCTCTCTTTTCTCTCTTTCTCTCTCTCTCTGTCTGTCTGCTCTCTCCCCTCTCTCCTCTCTCTCTGTCTGTCTTCTGTCTGTCTGTCTGCTCTCTCCCCTCTCTCTCTCTCTCTCGTTTCTCTTTCTCTGCCTGTCTCTCTCTCGCTCCTCTTTTCTCTGCCTTGTCCTCTCTCCCCTTCTCTTCTCCCCATCTTCTCTCTCCTCTTCTCTCTCTCTCTGTCTGATCTGTCTCTACTCCCCCTCGCCCTATCTCTCTCTCTCTTTGTCTTTCGTCTCCTCACTCTGTCGCTCTTCCCCCTCTCTCGGCTCTCTTGGCCTGACAACTTCGGGAGTCTATATTGTACAGCGCATATGGTAAATTGGTCGCCACGCCTTTTAAAATTTTGAATTAACGTGTTAACAAATGTCACTTGGCCACTTGTGTGAGAAACACCACCATGAATTTAGAGTTTTGTAAAAAGATTGTTCTGAATTATACAAAAACAAAAACAATGAAAATATATACTCAGACTATATACTATGGAGATGTGTCGTGTAATGATTAGAGCGTAGGGAAATGGGGACTCAAGTTCAAATTCTGGATGAAGTCTGTATGTCAAATAGTGCTAAACCCTTGGGAAAGGTATTGCATCCAACTGCTTCTGCCCCAGTTGGGTAAATAGTAGGGCACATTTGGGCTATTTTAACCATTGGCTAGGTAACTAGTTTGTAAGGAAAACTTCTGAATTCAAACTTTTTTTAAACTCCGCTTGAATATATGGTATATGGTACTGCAGAAATAGCTTCCCATATTTTAAACTGTCACCAGGCGTTGCGTATAAAAAAATTAAAGCCAAGTGATAATGTATCAGATGGAGCTACCATTACTGTTTGCCTAAGTCACAGGTGATAAATTTGAAATAGATAGGTTTATTTGCCTAAGATTGATTACATATGCAATACAGGTGAAGACGCACATGGGATTTTAATTAACGGTTGTTCTGAGTTTATCTACTGCTATACCAAACTAGAATCAGTTGACCACTGTGAGAAAGAGCACCATAAAGATATAGATTTGTATAAAGATTGGTTTGATTTGGTTTGTTTGTTTTGTTTTACGGCATATCAACTTTCAGTGGGTCATTTAATGCGATAAAGTTTGAAAATAAATCAATTCTTAATGGTAATACAATTTTTTTAAAATACATTTTCGTATTAACCCATGAGATGGAGCCTAACAGGTACTACCACTTCTGGGTCAGAGAGGACAGGAGCAATGAGATGAAGGGGTGCTCCACATTCCCAAACCTCCAAAAACTGACAACTCACCATCAGATAGAGTTTAACGTCATTCCCAGGATATGTAGACCCGCAGTCCACTGCCTTCTAGCACCCATGTATGATAAAAATGGGTTGGGGCTTGTTATAAGGGCAATTAGGGTTGGGAAAATCATATAGGTGCTAGGGCTTGACTGACCAGCGATTGATCGAAGGGGCCTCTCCGACCCCCCGTCTAGCCAAGATAGGCCAAAGTGAGTTATTGCCATAGATTGTTTTGAATTATAAAAAACTTGAAAACTATTATACTCAGACTATTTAAAAAGATGTTCGCCAAAGATCTTGTAATAGTGTGGGTGTCGGTTTGGTTTGTTTGGTTTGTTTTTAACCAGCATGATCAACTCAGTAGGTCATGTAATGCGATTAAAGTTTTAAAATAAAATCAATTCTTAATTTGATAATACAGAATTTTATGAATCATTTTTCTAATTAAAACATAGGATGGGCCCTACCAGGCTACTAAACAGGTCCAAAGTTAGAGTATTGCAAGTCATGAACTGCTCATCCACCTGGGGCCTCTATCCTTAAGCATCACGGGTCGCAACCCATGACCAAACGGGTGCCCCATTTGGGGAGTCTTACCCGTCGGAGAGGGCAGTCGGCGTGTGCATTATACGCCCAGCCACAGGGCCAAAGTTGTGCCACCTGACATCAGTTGTGGAATATTACTTTCGTGTCATGAGGTAGTTCACAATCACTTGACCATTTACGGATTTTGCAAAAACTTTTTAAACATAAACAAATTATCAATCCTTCTCTTCTGCCCTGCAGAGATAATCTCTTTGGTTTGTAGAATAAACACCTACTCGTTTAGAAGAATCCCAATTACTGCGAAGGGAGACAATGCAACAAGGGAAAAAAACCCGTATTGAGTTACAGCTTTCTTGTTGCCGGTAAAATTGGGCCAATGAGATACAACACAGAAAGCAGTTAAGATTCATTTGATAATGTCCTCAAATCAATTGGTAATTGAACCTTCTACCAACAAGATCAACGTTTTGGATTACAAGGAAACGTACAGCACTACGATTACAAGGGACCACTGCAACTTGGATTTGCCAAAGAGGACACTACATACTGGGATTGCCAAGAGACACTACATACTGAGATTGCCAAGAGACACACATCAGACTGGATTACACGAGACACTACATACTAGGATTGCAAGAGAAACTACATACTGGGATGGCAAGAGAACTAACAGTTACTGGATTTGGCAAGGGACACTACATTACTGGGATGATACAAGGGACAACTAACCATACTGGATTGCAAGAGACACTACATACTGGGATGCAATGGGACACACATACTGATTGCAAGAGACACATACATACGGGAGATGCAAGAACACTACATACTGGATTGTACACGAGACCACCCCAAAACACAAAACACATACATACTAGGATTGCAAGAAGAAACTACATACTGGGATTGCAAGCAGACACTACATACTGCGTATTGCAAGGGACACATACATACTGGGATTTACAAGGACACTACATACTAGGATCTGCAAGAGACACTTACCTACTGGGATGCAAGAGATCACTACATACTGGATTACAAGAGACACTACAGTTTACTGGGATTGCAAGGGACACTACATACTGGCGATTCAAGGGACACTATATACTAGGAATTGCAAGAGACACACGATACTGGGATTGCAAGAGACCACAAAAAAACACAAAAATCATACTGGATTACAAGGAACACTACATACTAGGATTGCAAGAGACATCCATACATAACTTGAGATTGCAAGAGACACTACATACGGGATACCAAGAACCACTAAACATACAGGATTGCAAGAGAAACTACATACTGGGATTGCAAGGACGACGGTAGGCAGACTAGGTTCGAAGAGCACTACATACGTGGGAAGGAAGGAGAAATTTAAATGGGATGTGAGGATTAAAGATATATAATATTTTTTAAATTATTGGGATGGCGCATGTGAGGGATAATTTTGGTTTGTAAAAATTTTAGAATTTTTTTTTTTTAAATTTATTATTTTTTTTTTAATTTTTTGTTTTTTTAAAAATATTATTTTTGTAATGATAAATTTAAAATTATATTTTATTATTTAATTTATCTCATTTTTCCATCTTCTTTTTTTTTATTGGGATTTAAAATTTTTATTTTTTTTTATTATTTGAAATATTTTTTTATTTAATTATTTGGGAGAAAGATTTTATATATTTTTTATTTTTTTTTATGATAATTAATTTAATTATATTTTAATTCATATAATTTTTTAATGTGGTAATATTTTATGAATTTTTTGATTTTTTTTTTTTTTTTTTTTTTTTTTTTTATTTTTTTTTTTTACACGAGACACTTACATTACTGGGATGGCAAAAGAAACTACATACTTGCGATGGCAAGAGACACTACATACTAGGATTGCAAGAGACACTAATACTGGGATTGCACAGAGACATACAACTGGGATTGCAAGGGACACTACATACTGGATTACAAGGGACACTACATACTAGGATTGCAAGAGACACTACATACTGGATGCAAGAAACTACATACTGGATTGCAAGAGACACTACATTTATACTGGATTAAAGGGACACTACATACTGGGATGCAGGACACTACATACTGGGATTACACGAGGACACTACATACTAGGATTGCAGAGGAAACTACATACTGGGATTGAAGAGACACTACATACTGCGGATTACACGGGACACTACATACTAGGATTGCAAGAGACACTACATACTGAGGATTGCAAGAGACACTACATACTGGATTGCAAGAGGACCACTACATACTGAGATTGCAAGAGACACTACATACTGGGATTACACGAGACACTACATACTAGATGCAAGAGGACACTAACATACTGGATTGCAAAGAGACACTACATACTGGGATTGCAAGAGACACTACAATACTGGATTACAAGGACAACTACATACTAGGATTGGCAAGAGACACACATACGGGATTTGCAAGAAAACACTACTACTGGGATTGCAAAGAGACACTACATATGGGATTTACACGAGAACACTACATACTAGGATTGCAAGAGACATACATACTGATTGCAGAGACACTACATACTAGATTTACCCTACATACACAAGAGCACTAAACATACTGGATGCAAGAGGACACTACATACTGGATTGCAAGAGACACTACATACTGAGATTGCAAGAGACACTACATACTGGGATTACAAGGGACACTACATACAAGGATTCCAAGAAAACACTACAGACTAGTATTTACAAAGAACACTACAGTTGAAGAGAGATAATATCATAGTGGAACTACGGTCAGGGGTAACCAACTGAAACCCTACCATTCAACAAAATTTCCAACACGCATTCAGAATAATAAGAAAACAGAAGCAACCCTTTTTCAACAGACGCAAACTGCTGAACATCTTTCAGAGGTGGAGAACAGAGTGTTTCCATTAATTTTTTTTAATCTTTAATTCAGGTTGGAAGTAGTAACAGACGTATAATCTTGAGTTACCAATCTGCAGTTAAAATTTTAGGTTAGCCTGAAAAGCAGGGAGTAGGTCTGAACATCTCAGCCCTTTCAGCTTTTGATGAATAAATAGCATATATTTTTTCATTCAATTGACCCTACATCATCAGTCACATACAGACAATACATTTTCCCACGAATTTCAGCTTTTGATGAATAAAATAGCAATATATTTTTTCATTCAATTAACCCTACATCATCATCACATACAGACAATACATTTTCCCACGAATTTCAGCTTTTGATGAATAAAAATAGCAATATATTTTTTCATTCAATAACCCTACATCATCAGTCACATACAGACAATACATTTTCCACGAATCATAGATATTGAAAATGTTCGGCCAGCTCAATACTTAACTATGTGACGACCTAATGATGCAATGCACTTTTAACGACCTAAGGCATGTGCACTAGACTGGCAAGCTTAGTTATTTATTAATAATATTAACTTGAAAGGATAGGTAAAAATGCTATCTTTTGTGTTGGAGCAATAAGGTAAAAACATTGCGTAAACATGTATATACTAAACCGTTCCGCATGATGCAGTATCAGAGCTATAACGTAAGTATAGTTTAATAGTTTAAACATAACAAACCAGCCAACACTATTTTCTCTTTCTTTTCTTTTTCTTCTTCTCTCTCTTCTCTCTCTCTCTCTCTCTCTCTCTCTCTCTCTCTCCTCTCTTTCTCTACTATCAATCTATCTCTCGCACGCACACACATACACATGCAGAGAGTCCTTCCCTTCACTGAATTCCAATTGCAAGCAAATGTGGCAAAGAAATTTTGTCAAACATTGAGTTTTTTTTCAAAGAATATTTTGCTTAATATGATTAGGCATTCTGTTATAATTATGGAAGTTCTCGAAGAAAGCAAAGAAAAAAAGAAAAAAAGGGTGAGAAAGATGCCCAACAGCCTGACATCAGTGGTGTGATCGTATGTGTGGGAATTTAAAATAAATAAAAATTTCTGAGCGTCTGGACGCTGGCGTTCAGACATAACGGTCAGTTGAATAAAGTCTTGATCGATACTTCAACACAGTTGTGTCTTGATATTTCTCTTCATCTCCTCATTTTGCGTATCCCCTATATATGTGCTAGAAGCAGTAGCTGAGGGTTTTAGTATCCTGGGTATGGCAGTAAACTGCACCGAGCGTGAATTCCAATTTGAACCTCAATGTGATGAAAGGGTACTTCACATTCTGAGAAGTGGGGTATCCACCATCTCACCACTACTCCTTGGTCACTCTGACCCAGAGGCATGGTAACTTCTACGGATTAAATAGATAAAAAATGTGTTTTAAAATGAATGTGTTTTAAAAACTAAAAACGTTAAGAAACTGAATATCCAACAAGAAGGTATAAAACAATGACGTCTTTGGCATAAAATAACTCAACAAGGGTTGACATGCCGTAAAATCCAACCAACAACCAAATAAACACGTAGAGAAAAAGGATAGTAAAAAGGCTCCTTTTCTTTTCTTTTTTGATTTTTTGAGTGGGTTGAATGGTGTAAAAAAGATTTCGTCAATACTGAACAAGAAAGAAAATTGGTACAGCTAACGGTTAACGTACAGTCTAACGATATGATTTGAAAATAATATACATTCTTTCCAAGGACAATTTATTGATCTCTGTAGGTCATTGATCCCGGTATTAGTAGATCTAATGCCCGGCTCAATTTACAGTTTCAAACAGAATCAAATGTTTCTGTTGTTTGGGGATTCTGTTTTGTTTTGTTTACGGCATATCAACCACAATGGGTTATTTAATGCCGATAAAGTTTTGAAATAAATAATTCTTAATGCATAATACATTTTTTATAAATACATTTTTCTATTTACCCATAGATGGACCCTAACAGGTACTACCACTCCGGGCCAGAGTGGACCAGGGAGCAATGGTGATGAAGGGGTGCTCACATTCCCCAAAAACCTCCAAACGGGAACCTCACCATCAAATAGAGTTTAACGTCATTCCAGGACATGTAGACCCGCAGCCACGCCTTCTAGCACCCATATGATAAAAAGGGGTTGGGGCTTGCCATAAGAGCAATAAGGTTGGGGCAATCATATAGGTGCTAGGGCTTGACATGACCAGCCGATTGATCGGAGGGGGCCTCTCACCGCCCGTCTAGCCAAGATAGGCCAAAGTGAGTATTGAAATCAGGAACTGCTCATCCACCTGAGTTCTATCCTTAAGCATCACGGTCGCACCCACGGCAACAGTGGCCCCATGGGGAGTCTTACCCCTCTGCAGAGGTGCAGTGGGGCAGGCGGAGAATCAAATGTGTCTCCGCCTAAATATAAAGGCCGATAAAACGACTTACTTAAAACTGTGTTTTTTAACTGAGACTTAGTTGAAGCAGACTAGTGAAAAACAAAACAACAAACAACAGGCATACAACAGTTGAGCCAAATCTTCAAATCTTTCCGAACTAGTTACTGTGGGCAAAAGAAACAGGAAATCCATCGGCTGGTCATATCAAGCCCTAGCAACTATGATTGACCAGACCGTTTTCTTCCATTGCTTTCATGGCAAATAACACCCTTTTTATCATATTTGTGCTAGAAGGCAGTGTCTGAGGGTCAACCACTAGTATTATTATAAAGATAATGAAAATTATTTATCAAACAAATCATATTATATAATATAATATATATATATATATATATATATATATATGAAAGTAACAAACAATTTTTTTGAGTGGCGATAGCCGACAATTTTGAGGAGAATAAGTGCTTAATGGAAGTCATACCTAATTTGTAAATTAAATTAGTTGTATAAAATGAATTAGGCGAATATATCTGTTCAATGTAAGCCGTATCAAATCGAGAAAAAGTCGATCTCTGCATGTACATTCGGCCTTTATGCCTCATCAGCAGAGTTATAGACAGAGAACTGCTTTGTGTTTGATTCGAACCCTAAGTGCCAGGCTGACGGGCAGGGATTTTAACAATTACACTAGTGGTTATCCCAGATTTCTCGTTTGTTTTTAAAACTGATATATCCTACATTTTTGTAGACTTACTGCAAGAATTATAAAACAAAACGTCTTCGGCATAAATTAAACCAAGATATGACATGCCGTAAAAACAAATCAAACCTGTCTACCACGGTATAACGCACGCACGCACACACACACACACACACACACACACACAATATCATTATATATATATATAATTATTATATATATAATATATATATAATGGGTATATATATATAATATATATATAATGTAATGGGTTATATATATATTAATGGTATATATATTATATATATTATATATAATAATGGGTATAATATTATTAATGGGTTATATATATATATAATATAATATATAATGGGTAATATATATATATAATGCGGTATATACTTATATAATGGATATAATATATATATATATATATATATATAATGGGTATTAATATATATATATATATATATATATATATATAAGGTTATATAATATAATATAATGCGGTATATATATAATGGTATTATATTATATATATATATATATACATGGGTATATATTATATAATGGGTATATATATATATATATAATAATATATATATATAATGGGTAAATAATATATATATAATGGGTATATATATATTTATATATAATGGTATACTATATATATAATGGGTATATATATAATGGGTATTATATATATATATATATATAATGGCTATATATATATATATAATGCGGTAATATTATATATATTATATATATTATTATTATATATATAATATATAAATGAGTATATATATATATATATAATGAGTAATATATTATTATATAATGGGATATATATATTATATATAAATGGGTATATATATATATAGTATTATACTCATATAATATATATTATATATATATAATGGGTTATATAATATATTATGTATAATTGGCGTATATATACTATTATATAATGGGTTATAATCAAATAAAATAAGGCACATAACTATTATTATATATATATATATATATATAATGGGTAATAATATATATATATATATATATATATTAAGGTTATATATAAGGGTATATATATATATATATATATATAATATGGCGTATATATACATATAATTAATATATAATGGGATATATAACTATATATACTATATATTTAATCGGTACTATAGTATATATAATGGATATATATATAGTAATGGGTAGTATATTATAGTAGTATATATTATAATGGTATATATACATAAATGATCGGGTTATAGTATTATAATGGTATATTAATATATATAGAGATATATAATGGGTATATATATTATAAATGGGTATATGTCTAAATAATGAGGATATATAGTAATATATACTAATATATAATATTAATGGGTATATATATATATATAATGGGTATATAATATATAATATATATATATATAATTATATATATATATTATAATGGATATATATATAATGGGTAATATATTATATATATATATATAATGGGTATATATATATAATGGTATATAATATATTATATATAACTGGGTAGATATATATATAGATATTATATATATAGATGTATATATATATATATATATACATTTTTTCGGTACAGACTGAACTTGTATATATTTGAAAATAACGACATACATTATTGCATCAGGCAACTTTTATTGTACTATCACGATAACCACTACACACAGGATTAAAACCTGAAAACATTTAAAGCAGGTAACCCTGTTTCATACAGAATTGGTTTGGTTCTTTATTTAGAATGGTATTCTATTTCGTGGGTTATTTAAAGTTAACATCGAGAGATCAGCTCATAAGGAAGGGTCAGTAGCGAGTCTGAATCGCTGAGAAGGACTCAGAACTTAAAAGATAAAAATGCATATCAAAGAGCTATTCTCCCAGAAAAAGATCTAATATCTGTATGCTGCATTAGGGTATGGGTGAATTTTCACTTTCTTAAAATATCAAAATTACATGAAACACAAAAGTGTTATTGGAACTATTAAAACAAAGTAGTGAAAAAACTCACTAGTACTAAATAATACTAAATGAATGGTTTGATTTGTTTGGTCTGTTGTATTTTAAGGATGTCAACACATGTTCGGTTATTATATTGCCTTACGCAAGATACATCATTCCTGAAGCGATTTGACAAACAACGAGAACCGTATATATAAAATATAAGATCTAAGTAGTCTTTTGTTATTCGATTGGTGGACGCTTGTGTAGAACAGTGACAGTTTCGCACTACAAAGGAAATGTTGGAAGTCGGAAAACAACGAGCCAAAAACTGCAAACTCAGCTAAATCAACCTATAGTTATTACAAACCCCTCGCCACGAGCAGGGATGTGAACACAGGTCAATTTCTTAAGCGGGTTTAAACAGTTTGAATTCAAGTGTTTTCCTTTAGACTGGTTGCCTAAACCAAGGTTAAAGGAGCCCCTCGTGTCCTATTATTTTACTCATAGCTGGAGAGAAAATTGGATCCATACCTTTCCCAGGGGTATTAGCGACTAATTGAAATGCTTACAGCTTCGTCTGGGATTTGAGAACTCGGCTTGACGAGTCTCATTATCTATTAAATATTATTATATAAACCATTACACCGACTCGCCTTCCAGGAAGTGAATATAATGAGCATTTCAACCATGAAATCCTCCTTAAGCCATCACGGGTTACCACCACAACCAAGAGGTGGGTACCATTGGTTTTTTTACCATCTGCAGTATGAGTATCTAAAGCCCCAAGCTTATATGATTTTTAGCCTTGGTGCATATTTTACCAACCCCTCCGCACGAGCAGGATGTTACACAAGTCAATGTTTTAAGCGAATTTTTAAACAGGCTTTTGAATTCAGAAATTTTTCCTTCTCGTAGACTGGTTGCCTAACCAAGGTAAGAGATCAGTCTGCCCTACTATTCACCTATAGCTGGAGGGAGATTAGAATTTCTACCTTTCCCAAAGGGTATGTAGCGCTAAGTGAATGCAATTACCAAGTCCAGGATTTGAAAACTCGGGGCGACCAGTCAATTTCTAGTGACTAACATACACCACGCGCTTCCTGCTAATTCTAGACTTTATATAGTTTAACTCCCACGCGATCCTTATGTCCATATATAAAAGATACATTATATGCCTGTTTTGTTGAAATCAACGGACAATTCTTGTCTGACGAGTTTCTTTTCTATCCTTTCAATAGTCTGGGCCGTTTTTTTTTAAAGGTGGAACTTGGGATGAATCCACCAAAGGTTCTAAACACTAGTACTTTCTTCACTACTTAGTTGGCCATCAATCAGATGTGAAGTGGTGAGATTGCCATGTTCTTTTTAAACAAACAGTAGCAGCAGGAATTAAGTAGAAGGGCTAGAGGTTTATAAGAATTTTATGGCGAATGTGGGAGGGAATTGGCGGAAAATTACAGGCATTGAGAATATATGGCGGTTTCAAAGTTAAAACGTTCATAAAGAAAAAATACTTCCAATATATATAAATTATATATAATATATATATATTATGGACCTCTCGTCGATGCGACGCTATTGATGGTTCACACACACAATGACACCCACAACAGTAATTTGTTTTATTAGTGGTGAAGGCATGTGTTGGACCAATCCACACTTTTTGGCACAGTCGATAGGAAAGAATGGGTGCATCAAGGTTGTCACAAACCCAATCAACGACCGACCTCAGTAATTTTGAATTCAAGTTATCCCTCGTCTCCTAGACTGGTTACCTACCCCAAGGCTGAAGGACCCAGTCGCCTACTATTAACCCATAGCTCGAGGGAGAATATATGGATTCATACCTTTCAAAGGGTATAGCGCTATGTGAAATGCCAAAAGCTTCGTCTAGGAATTGAACTCCAATCACGAGTCCATTTTCCATATATATAGTAATATATATATATATATATATATTTCTTAAATTTTGTGGATGTATGTGTGCAGATGTTTGGTTTCGGACCCAATGACATTTATTGAAAACAGATCTATTGACCGTAAATGAATTAAAAATCAGTGTCTCCATAGGCAACACATTTACAGAGTCACAAAATCGGTATATCTACATGATTTGATAGCAAATTAAAATTAAAAAAAAAAAGAAAGATGAATAACTCTCGATCAGCGGAGACCACTTTGGGGTTTACCCGACAATTTCGCACTTCCTTGATGTTCGCTTAGAATTAACGCGAAGAGAATAAATTCGTGAAATAAAAACGTTCATATTCCAACCTTTGCGGAAATAAAAGATTTCATCAGGAATTTTGTCGTTACGGCCTGATTTTTACATTCTTCTTTAGTTTTGTTTTTAGCTTAACCTTCAAAATGTTGACTCAAATTAGTCGGTCCTATGAAGAAAAAGAAAATTTAGATTCTGAGTTATCCAATAGAGAAAACAGAATCGCTGTTATGTGAGTTCACATTACAAAACGCATGTTTTATGAAACGTCCAGAAAACAAGACAAACATAAGCAGCAGCAGCAGTAAAAACGACAACAACAACAACAACAAACAAACAAACAATCTAATAAATAATAATAATATAATAATAAATAATAATAATAATAAAACCCATAGATGAGAAAAGGGATTTATACTTCCCAGGGTTTTATTGATCAGGAAGTGAAAGCTCAGTCGGTAAACCTGGCTAGAAACTAAGAGGTTCCTAGTTCATATCGGCCCTCGCCAACTCAGCATTATGAGTAGCGCACAGGATCTATGCAGTAAGTAAGGAGCTGATGGTAGTGTGGCGCTCTACCTCAAACGCAAAAACAATCTCCTTGGTCTAGCACTCGTGAAAGAGGATAGACTCCCTCACTGAAATATATATATATATATATATATTATATATATATATATATATATTCAGTGAGGAGTCTATCCTCTTTTCACGAGTGCTAGACCAAGGAGATGTTTGTTTTTGCGTTTGAGGTAGAGCGCCACATCTACCATCAGCTCCTTACTTTACTGCTAGATCCCTGTGCTACTCATATGCTGATGTTGGCGAGGGCCGATAATCGAACTAGGAACCTCTTAGTTTCTAGCCAAGTTTACGACTGAGCTTTCACTTCCCTGACTAATAAAACCCTGGGAAAGATATAAATCCCATTTTCTCATCTATG
>CM042144.1:104203025-104220525 GCA_023376005.1 Doryteuthis pealeii | reverse complement strand
TATTGTATGCCTGTTGTTGTTGTTTTTTTTCACTAGTCTGCTTCAACTAAGTCTCAGTTAATAAACACAGTTTTAAGTAAGTCGTTTTATCGGCCTTTATATTTAGGCGGAGACACATTTTTCTCACGCCCTGTCCCGACTGCACCTCTGCAGGGGTAAGACTCCCCCAATGGGCCACCTGTTGGCCGTGGGTGGCGACGCGTGATGCTTAAGGATAGAACTCAGGTGGATGAGCAGTTCATGACTTTCAATACTCCACTTTGGCCTTATCTTGGGCTAGACGGGCGCGTCGGAGAGGCCCCTCCGATCAATCGGCTGGTCATGTCAAGCCCTAGCACCTATATGATTGCCCCAACCTTATTGCTCTTATGGCAAGCCCCAACCCCTTTTTATCATATGGGTGCTAGAAGGCGGTGGCTGCGGTCTACATGTCCTCGGAATGACGTAAACTCTATCTGATGGTGAGTTCCAGTTCTGGAGGTTTGGGGAATGTGGAGCACCCCTTCATCACCATTGCTCCCTGGTCCACTCTGGCCCGGAGTGGTAGTACCTGTTAGGGCCATCTATGGGTTAATAGAAAATGTATTTATAAAAAAATGTATTATGCATTAAGAATTAATTTATTTCAAAACTTTATCGGCATTAAATAACCCATTGTGGTTGATATGCCGTAAAACAAAAAAACAGAATCCCCAAACAAACAGAAACATTTGATTCTGTTTGAAACTGTAAATTGAGCCGGGCATTAGATCTACTAATACCGGGATCAATGACCTACAGAGATCAATAAAATGTCCTTGGAAAGAATGTATATTATTTTTCAAATCATATCGTTAGACTGTACCGTTAACCGTTAGCTGTACCAATTTTCTTTCTTGTTCAGTATTGACGAAATCTTTTTACACCATTCAACCCACTCAAAAAACTCAAAAAAGAAAAGAAAAGGAGCCTTTTACTATCCTTTTTTCTCTACGTGTTTATTTGGTTGTTTGGTTGGATTTACGGCATGTCAACCCTTGTTGAGTTATTTTATGCCAAAGACGTCATTGTTTTATACCTTCTTGTTGGATATTCAGTTTCTTAACTGTTTTTAGTTTTTAAACACATTCATTTTAAAAACATTTTTTATCTATTTAATCCGTAGAAGTTACCATGCCTCTGGGTCAGAGTGAACCAAGGAGTAGTGGTGAGATGGTGGATACCCCACACTTCTCAGAATGTGAAGTACCCTTTCATCACCATTGAGGTTCAAAATTGGAACTTCACGCCTCGGTGCAGTTTACTGCCATACCCAGGATACTAAAACCCTCAGCTACTGCCTTCTAGCACATATATAGGGATACGAAATGAGGAGATGAGAGAAATATCAAGACACAACTGTGTTGAAGTATCGATCAAGACTTTATTCAACTGACCGTTATGTCTGAACGCCAGCGTCCAGACGCTCAGAAATTTTTATTTATTTTTAAATTCCCACACATACGATCACACCACTGATGTCAGGCTGTTGGCATCTTTCTCACCCTTTTCTTTCTTTTTTCTTTTGCTTTCTTCGAGAACTTCATAATTATAACAGAATGCCTAATCATATTAACAGCACAAATATTTCTTTGAAAAAAAACTCAAATGTTTGACAAAATTTCTTTGCCACCATTTGCTTGCAATTGGAATTCAGTGAAGGGAAGGACTCTCTGCATGTGTATGTGTGTGCGTGCGAGAGATAGATTGATAGTAGAGAAAGAGAGAGAGAGAGAGAGAGAGAGAGAGAGAGAGAGAGAGAGAGAGAGAGAGAAGAAAGAAAGAAAGAAAGAAGAGAGAGAAATAGTGTTGGCTGGTTTGTTATGTTTAAACCTATTAAACTATACTTACGTTATAGCTCTGATACTGCATCATGCGGAACGGTTAGTATATACATGTTTACGCAATGTTTTTACCTTATTGCTCCAACACAAAAGATAGCATTTTTACCTATCCTTTCAAGTTAATATTATTAATAAATAACTAAGCTTGCCAGTCTAGTGCACATGCCTTAGGTCGTTAACAGTGCATTGCATCATTAGGTCGTCACATAGTTAAGTATTGAGCTGGCCGAACATTTTTCAATATCTATGAATTCGTGGGAAAATGTATTGTCTGTATGTGACTGATGATGTAGGGTTAATTGAATGAAAAAATATATTGCTATTTATTCATCAAAAGCTGAAATTCGTGGGAAAATGTATTGTCTGTATGTGACTGATGATGTAGGGTTAATTGAATGAAAAAATATATTGCTATTTATTCATCAAAAGCTGAAATTCGTGGGAAAATGTATTGTCTGTATGTGACTGATGATGTAGGGTCAATTGAATGAAAAAATCTACTGCTATCTATTCATCAAAAGCTGAAAAGGGCTGAGATGTTCAGAACACTACTCCCTCGCTTCCAGGCTAACCCTAAAAATTTTAACTGCAGATTGGTAACTCAAGATTATACGTCTGTTAACTACTTCCAACCTGAATTAAAGATTAAAAAAAAATTAATGGAAACACTCTTGTTCTCCACCTCTGAAGATGTTCAAGCAGTTTGCGTCTGTTGAAAAGAGGGTTGCTTCTGTTTTCTTATTATTCTGAATGCGTGTTGGAAATTTTGTTGACATGGTAGGGTTTCAGTTGGTTACCCCTGACCGTAGGTTTCCACTGATATTTATCTCTCTTCAACTGTAGTGTTCTTTGTAAATACTAGTCTGTAGTGTTTTCTTGGAATCCTTGTATGTAGTGTCCTTGTAATCCCCATGTAGTGTCTCTTGTATGTAGTGTCTCTTGCAATCTCAGTATGTAGTAGTCTCTTGCAATCCTATGTAGTGTAATCCCAGTATGTATGCAATCCCAGTATGTAGTGTTCTTGCAATCCCAGTAAGTGTCTCTTGCAATCCTAGTTGTAGTGTCCTTGTAATCAGTATGTAGTGTCTCTTGCAATCCCAGTATGTAGTGTCTCTTGCAATCCCAGTATGTAGTGTCTCTTGCAATCCTAGTATGTAGTCTCGTGTAATCCCAGTATGTAGTGTCTCTTGCATGCCCAGTATGTAGTGTCTCTTGCAATCCCAGTATGTAGTGTCTCTTGCAATCCTAGTATGTAGTGTCCCGTGTAATCCCAGTATGTAGTGTCTCTTGCAATCCAGTATGTAGTTCTTTCCTAGTATGTAGTGTCCGTGTATCCCAGTATGTAGTGTCTCTTGCAATCCCAGTATGTAGTGTCCTGTATTAATCCCAGTATGTAGTGTCCTCTTGCAATCCCAGTATGTAGTGTCTCTGCAATCCCAGTATGTAGTGTCTCTTGCAATCCTAGTATGTAGTGCCCTTGTAATCCCAGTATGTAGTGTCCCTTGCAATCCCAGTATGTAGTGTCTCTTGCAATCCCAGTATGTAGTGTCTCTGCAATCCTAGTGTCTCTTGCAATAGTATGTAGTTTCTCTTGCAATCCCAGTATGTAGTGTCTCGTGTAATCCCAGTATGTAGTGTCTCTTGCAATCCCAGTATGTAGTGTCCCTTGCAATCCCAGTATGTAGTTTCTCTTGCAATCTAGTATGTAGTGTCTCTTGTAATCCCAGTATGAGTGTCTCTTGTCAGTATTAGTTCTCTTGCAATCTAGTGTGTTCCTTGTAATCCCAGTATGTAGTGTCTCTTGCAATCCCAGTATGTAGTGTCTCTTGCAATCCTAGTATATAGTGTCCTTGTAATCCCAGTATATGTAGTGTCCTTGCAATCCCAGTATGTAGTGTCTCTTGTAATCCCAGTATGTAGTGTCTCTTTGCAATCCCAGTAGTATGTAGTGTAGTGTCCTTGTAATCCCAGTAGTAGTGTCCCTTGCATCCCAGTATGTAGTGTCTCTTGCAATCCCAGTATGTAGTTTCTCTTGCAATCCTAGTATGTAGTGTCTCGTGTAATCCCAGTATGTAGTGTCTCTTGCAATCTCAGTATGTAGTGTCTCTTGCAATCCCAGTATGTAGTGTCCCTTGCAATCCCAGTATGTAGTGTCTCTTCAATCCCAGTATGTAGTGTCCCTTGTAATCCCAGTATGTAGTGTCCCTTGCAATCCCAGTATGTAGTGTCTCTTGCAATCCCAGTATGTAGTTTCTCTTGCAATCCTAGTATGTAGTGTCTCGTGTAATCCCAGTATGTAGTGTCTCTTGCAATCTCAGTATGTTAGTGTCTCTTGCAATCCCAGTATGTAGTGTCTCTTGCAATCCCAGTATGCAGTGTCCCTTGTAATCGTAGTCTGTACCGTTTCCTTGTAATCCAAACGTTGGATCTTGTTGGTAGAAGGTTCAATTACCAATTGATTTGAGGACAATTATCAATGATCTTAACTGCTTTCTGTGTTTGTATCTCATTGGCCAATTTTACCGGCAACAAGAAAGCTGTAACTCAATACGGGTTTTCCACTTGTTGCATTGTCCTACCACTTCGACAGTAATTGGGATTCTTCTACGAGTATGTGTTTATTCTACAAAGCCCAAAAGAGATTATCTCTGCAGGCAGAGAGAAGGATTGATAATTGTTTATGTAAAAAGTTTGCAAAATCCGTAAATGGTCAAGTGATTGTGAACTACTCATGACACGAAAGTATTCCACACTGATGTCAGTGGCACAACTTTGCCCTGTCGGCTGGGGCGTTATAATGCACCGACTGCACCTCCTCAGACGGGTAAGACTCCCCCAAATGGGGCCACCCGTTGGTCATGGGTTGCGACCCGTGATGCTTAAGGATAGAGCCCAGGTGGATGAGCAGTTCATGACTTGCAATACTCCACTTTGGACCTTTTAGTACCTGGTAGGGCCCCATCTATGTTTTAATTAGAAAAATGTATTCATAAAAATTGTATTATCAATTAAGAATTGATTTATTTTAAAACTTTATCGGCATTACATGACCTACTGAGGTTGATATGCTGTAAAACAAACCAAACCAAACCAAACCGAACAACTCACACTATTTACAAGATCTTTGCGAACATCTTTTAAATAGTCTGAGTATATAGTTTTCAAGTTTTTTATAATTCAAAACAATCTATGCAATACTCCACTTTGGCCCTATCTTGGGCTAGACGGGGGGTCGGAGAGGCCCCTTCCGATCAATCGGCTGGTCACGTCAAGCCCTAGCACCTATATGATTTTCCCAACCCTATTGCCCTTATAACAAGCCCCAACCCATTTTTATCATATGGGTGCTAGAAGGCAGTGACTGCGGGTCTACATATCCTGGGAATGACGTTAAACTCTATCTGATGGTGAGGTTCCAGTTTTGGAGGTTTGGGGAATGTGGAGCACCCCTTCATCTCCATTGCTCCCTGGTCCTCTCTGACCCAGAGTGGTAGTACCTGTTAGGCTCCCATCTATGGGTTAAATAGAAAAATGTATTTATAAAAAAATTGTATTATCCATTAAGAATTGATTTATTTCAAAACTTTATCGGCATTAAATGACCCACTGAAGTTGATATGCCGTAAAACAAAACAAACAAACCAAATCAAAACAATCTTTATACAAATCTATATCTTATGGTGCTCCTTTCCTCACAGTGTCCAACTGATTCTAGTTTGGTATACAGTAGATAAACTCAGAAACAACGTTAATTAAAAATCCCATGTGCGTCTTTCACTGGTATTCATATGTAATACAATCTTAGGCAAATAAACCTATCATATTTCAAATTATCACCTGTGAACTTAGGCAAACAGTAATGGTAGCTCCATCTAGATACGATTATCACTTGGCTTAATTTTTTTTATACCACGCCTGTGACAGTTTAAAATATGGGAAGTATTTCTGCAGTACCATATACCATATATTAAGCGGAGTTTAAAAAGTTTGAATTCAGAGTTTTCCTTCACCTAAACTAGTTACCTAGCCATGGTTAAATAGCCCAATGTGCCCTACTATTTACCCATAGCTGGAGGCAGAGCAGTTGGATGCATACCTTTCCCAAGGGTATTAGCACTATTTGAAATACAGACTTCATCCAGAATTTGAACTTGAGTCCATTTCCTACGACTCTAATCATTACACGACACATCTCCATAGTATATAGTCTGAGTATATAGTTTTCAATTGTTTTGTTTTTGTCATAATTCAGAACAATCTTTTTACAAAACTCTAATTCATGGTGGTGTTTCCTCACACAAAGTGGCCAAGTGACATTGTTAAAGTTAATTCAAAATTTTAAATGGCGACAATTTACCCATCATGCGCTGTACATATAGACTCCCGAAGTTAGTCAGCAAGAGAGACAGAGAGAGGGGGAGAGCGACAGAGTGAGAGAGAAAGAAAAAGAGAGAGAGAGAGAGGGAAGAGGGGAGAGAGACAGACAGACAGAGAGAGAGAGGAAAGAGAGAGAGAGAGATGGGGAGAGAGAGGGAGAGAGAGGAGAGAGAGAGAGAGCGAGAGAGAGACAGGCAGAGAAAGAGAGAACGAGAGAGAGAGAGAGAGGGGAGAGAGACAGACAGACAGACAGACAGACAGACGAGGAGAGAGAGAGAGAGGGGAGAGAGACAGACAGACAGAGAGAGAGAGAAGAGAGAAAGAGAGAGAGAGGAGAGAGAGAGAGAGAGAAAGAGAGAGAGAGAGAGGGTGGGGGAGAGAGAGATGGGAGAATTTGAATTATTTGTATTTTAAATTTCATAAGCTGCAACCTGTAGCTTAAATGAGATCAAACCTTCCGTTTCTTAGAGATCATATAAAATGATTTAGACTGAATCTGGCCGTATTTTCTTTTTAATCGAATTCGCTTTGCAAATTCACTTTTCTCTAATTTCAATTGTCTACACAGAGCTCAATGGGTGACCCAACGGGTCACATTTTTGACTAGTAATTTGTACATTACCCAAATGTCCCTCCGTCCGTCCGTTCGTCCATACAACTAAGGCTCTGCTCTTCTTAGTATAATTCTACCCAACATTTTAAGTAATGGTCGGGCCATTCCGAGAGAGAGAGAGAGAGAGAGAGAGAGAGAGAGAGAGAGAGAGAGAGAATATGTGTGTGTGTTTGTGTGTGTGTGTGTCTGTGTGTGTCTCGAATTGTTTACGCTTTACATTTGAAGAGATATATTCACCTAATTCATTAATTATCAACTAATTAATGTCCAAATTAGCTATGACTTCCATTAAGCACTTATTCTCCCCAAAATTGTCGGCTATCGCCATCTCAAACAAAGTGTTTGTTACTTTCATATATATATATATATATATATATATATATATATATATGAAAGTAACAAACAATTGTTTTGAGATGGCGATATTTTTTGTATAAAAAACTATTTTCTACCACAACCCCTAGAAAAACCAAATATCCAAATCATAACGGTCTATCTCAACGTTCTATTTCAGCGTTCCAAATTTAAAAAAAAAAATTCGATTTTCGAATATTTCCAAAAATCTCTGTTGCTTTTTGTTTTCCAACGATTTTTTTCATTCAAAATAAATGTTTACTCTGATGAAGGTCGATTCTTCTATGTGTGCGAAATATTTTCACACACATAAACTGACCGAAACACATGTGTAAGTGATATCGATTAATGTGATATCGATTAAATTCATTTTATCCATCTACATTTATTTTCTTTACTCATTTTTCCTCATATATATATATATATATGAAAGAGAGAGAGAGGGAGAGTGTGTGTGTGTGTGTGTGCGTTTGTGTTTTTGTGTGGGTGTGTGCGTGTGCGTGTTAAATGCATACACAGAATAGGAGTTATCAGACATGCGATACAAAAAGTAAAAAATGTATTTATTTATTAATCTATTTATCAATCTATTATCTGATGTACACAAATCGAACATTTGTATATATCAGATAATAGATTGATAAACAGATTGAGAGATAAATACATAGGTAGCTCGAAAATGAGATAGATATAAACCGGATGACATATATATATATATATATATATATATATATATATATATATATATATAAAAGTAATCCAAAAGTCCAGAGAAGAAATCTTCCTTACGACATAGGTTTTTTTTTAAACAACTTGTCGCAGTTTGAGAGCTCAATGTGTGCTCTTATTTTAGAGTCACAGAGCAAATTTATAATTAAAGAAATAACAAAAGACTTAGAGATCCTGCATTATAGACTATTTCAGGGAGCTTAGACAAAAATGTCTAATTCTCCCGACTCATCAGATGCGAATGATGAATTCTTTATTTTTAAGGCATTTGGAAAACAGATTTTTTTTTCCTTCCTTTTAAATTGTCCTGTCCTGCTCAGCTGTAGAGTATTATTATTTGTACTTTTATCCTATTTTATTCACATCTTTTATTTTATTTTATAAGTTGCCTAAAACTTTAACATAAACCGGGAAACAGACTTTTCTGGTTTAAATATATTTTATGCTTTGCGTGCATATGACAACATTTGTAAATGACTTGGCGTGACGATACACTCGACAGCATTTGCACATTTGCACATCAAAACATTCATTTGAAAGATGTTCACTCTTAGCAGTTGTGTTGATATCCCTCAAGGAAATTGAAATTGTCAACGCAGATGAATCCAAACTCACAGATAAACGGTTTAAAGGTAAGATACATTTAAAATACTCTTCAGACTTAACAAAATATAGAATATACCTTCACAGACATTAGATTTAACTGTCGCCCGTTCTAAAAACCGTTCGATTTAAACATTGTAGTTCTTTTTGACTATTAAAAAATAGATTAAATTATTCAAATCAATTATTCTTCTGATAACTTCATTGCAATATATTAGATTTCCATATGCCACAGTTGAATGAGCAAATATCTTTATTAAAGTACAAAATAACTTGATTAGTTAAGTTAAAAGTTAATAGAAAAAAAATGACATCGTGACATGCATTTTGGTTTGTTTTGCTTTATTTTGTTTTACGGCAGATAAAACTTGGTGGGTCATTTAATGCCGACAAAGTTTTGAATTAAATTAATTCTTAATGGATAGGCAATTTTTTTTTGTACAACGTTTTTCTGCAGCTCCTGTTGACAGGGGCGAAGTTTCTATAGAAATAAACAGGACTTCCAAAAGCAAATCAAAATCTCTCGTACACACACACACGATATATATATATTATATATTATATATTAATATATATATATATATATATATATATATATATTACTGAACAAAGAAGTGGTTTCAAAATGTAGACATTTAAACAAATTTTTCTTATGTCATTTTTACCTGATTCTTATTAATCCCATATTTTTCGCCCTTATTAATAAAAAAATTATTTTAATTTTTAAAAAATTTAATTCTAATTTTATCTTTGATCTATTTATTTACTTACTTCATCTATCTATTTTCATCTGACACCGCCTGCATTAAGACTTAACCAAGTTTCGTTTTTTAAATATAAGTTTTATGTTATAACATTCCGTTGCGTGAGCACGCTTCACATTATAAAAACGCTCTGAACAGCCACTGTTTTTAATATTTTGACCGCCTGAAGATTGCATAATATTGCATGAAACTGCCGTTACGGAAAATTAACAACATAATAATATGTGTGTGTGTGTGTGTGTGTGTTTGAATGCTACATATATTCAACTTCTAATTATAATATCTAACATTTTACGCCAAAGGACTCAGGATTCTCCGAAAATGGACTCATCTTCGCATCTATATATATTGCATGTCAATTGGCCATTATATATACTAGCAAATATATGCACCCTCCGGGTGCAAGTATTTAAGTTTTAATATAATAAAATATCATGTTAAATTTGAAAGGCTAATGAAACTGAATAAGAATGCAGATTAGAAAATTTGGAACAGAGGGGGTATGATTGAAAAATAGAACAACTTTGGAACTAACTCTTCCATCATTTTCCCTTACTCCCGTCTTTCATTGGTAAATTTTACTAATTTAACTATTTAGTTAAAATGGGAAGTAAAGAATAATATTACAGTTATTTCTTCTTGTTAATGGATTTCTTTTAAGATTTATCCCCGAGATTTTTGCTCATATCATTAATATAAAACCAAACAATTAGAAATCAATAAATACTAAGCATATATTTATTAAATCAAATTTTAATATCAATATGCAAATTAGCCTTCCAATTCACATGTAAACCGCTTTTGTTGTATATATAAATACAATTGCATGTTATTAGTATGTAGATATGGTCAACGGTATTAATGATGTTAAAACAATTTATTAATAATTGATGTTTAAATAAAAATGAAATCATGGAGAATGTGATGTAAAATAACAAAGGGAATTGTGACTTGAATAGTAATATAGTTTCGGTTACAGACAGAGAAAACCCACAATCTCCATTATAATAAGAAGATTAACCATCACAGGACTCCACCCATGAACAAGAGGTAGCCCCATTAGGGTTGTTTATTGGCGTTAATTTTTAATCGAAAACGTAAAAATTCAATGGAATCTGTTATTTTCATTGTCAACTGGGGCAGTAGAAAACTCCAACTACACTGCTACAGAGGGTAAGATTCCTTCACTGAGGTTTGGACGCGGGTGGTGTTCCGTGATGCTTAAATACGGAATCCTGGTGGCTGATCAGTCCATGACTTGCAACCCCACTTTGGTCCTTACTTAGGCCAAATGGGCGGTCGGAGAGGCTCCACCTATCAATCGGGTGGTCATGTCAAGCCCTAGCACCAATATTATTTGTCCCAACCCTATTGCCTTTATGGTAAGACCCAAACCCTTTTTATCATATATGTGCTAGAAAGCGGTGGCTGAGTATCTTAGTATCCTGGGTGTGACGTTAAACTTGATCTAATTATGAAGTTCCGATACGGGTACTCGGGGGAATTGGAGTACCCCTTCATCGCGCATAACTCCCAGGTCCACACCTGACCCGGAATGGTAGTGTCTTTAAGGGTCTCATTTACGGGTGAAATAGAAAAAAACGCGTTTAAAATGTGTTAAAAACATTGAATACTCATCAAGCATGTATAGAACAAAACATCTTTGGCATAAAATAATCCAACAACGGTTGACATGCCGTAAAATCCAACAAACCAAATCAAATATTCATATGTGTGAGTTTAATATGTGTGAGTGTAATATATTCATGTGTGTGAGTGTAATATGTGAGAGAGCGTATCTGGATGGAGAGAGAGATGAGGGTGGTGAAAGAAGAAAGAGAAGAGAGAGAGAGGGAGGTGAAGAGAGAGGGGGTAAAGAAAGAGTGGGTGAAGAAAGGGATGGGGCGAAGAAAGATTAGAGAAGGGGAATAGAGAAAGAGAGTGGGGAAGAAAGAGAGAGAGACAGAGACAGAGTGGGTGAATAAAGAGAGAGAGTGAGGGGGAAGAAGGTATGTAGAAAGAAGAGAGTCGGTGAAGACAGAGAGAGAGGGAGAGGAGAGAGGAGAGAGAGAGAGGGGTGGAGAACGAGAGGGAGAGAGAGGGTGAAGAGAGAGAGAGAGGCGGGGGAGAGACGGTATGTAGAAAGAAAGAGAGTGGCGGTGAAGACAGAGAAGAGGAGGAGGGAGAGAATAGTATGTAGAGAGAGAGAGAGAGAGAGAGGGGGTGGAGAAACAGAGAGGGAGAGAGGGGGTGGAGAACGAGAGAGGGGGAGAGAGAGGGTGAAGAGTGAATGAGGAGAGGAAAGAGGGGGGCGAGAAAGTATGTAGAAAAGAAAGAGAGAGAGATAGGGGGTGGAGAACGAAGAGGGTGGAGAACGAGAGGGAGAAGGGGGGTGGAGAACGAGAGGAGAGAGGGTGAAGAGTGAGAGAGAGAAAGAGGGGCGAGAAAAGTATGTAGAAAGAAAGAGAGTGGGTGAAGACAGAGAGGAAGATAGGGTGGAGACGAGAGGGAGAGAGGGTGAAGAAAGAGAGAGAGGGGGAGAGAGGCATGTAAAAAGAGAGGGGTGAAAACAGAGAGAGAGAAGAGAGAGAGACGAGAGAGAGAGAGAGAAAGGAGAGAGAGAGAGAAAGGAGAGGAGGGAAGAAAGAAGAGGGGAGAAGAGAGGTGAAGAAGAGAGAGAGGGGAGAGAAGGTATGGAGAAAGAAAGAGAGTGGGTGAAGACAGACAATGAGGAAAAGAGAGGGGTAAGAGAGAGAGAAAGAGAGAGAGAAGAGATAGAGAGTAGGGTGAGGAGAGATACGATAGGAGAGAAGAGAGGGTGAAGAGAGAGAGATGGGGAGAGGTATGTAGAAAGAAAGAGAGTGGAAGTGAAGACAGAAGAGAGAAGAGAGAAGAAGAGAGAGAGAGAGGAGGAGAGGAGAGCGAGAAAGGAGAGAGAGAAAGAGCGAGAAAGGAGAGAGAGAGAGATAGGGGTGGAGAACGAGAGGGGGAGAGAGGTGAGAAACAGAGAGAGAGAAGAGAGGGAGAGAAGGTATGTAGAAAGATAAGAGAGTAATGTGAAGACACAGAGAGAGAGAGAGAGAAGAGAGAGAGAGAGAAGGGAGAAAGAGAAGAGAGAGAGAAAGAGAGAGAGAGAGAAAGGAGAGATGAGGAGATAGGGGGTGGAGAGAGAGATGGGGAAGGTATGTAGAAAGAAGGAAAGGGGTATGAAGACAGAGAGAGAGAGAAGAAAAGGAGAGGAGAGAGAGAAAAGGAGAGAGAGAGAGATAGGGGTGGGAGAACGAGAGAGAGAGAGAGGGGGGGTTGCCGCCTCCATAACTAGCAATAATCGATAATGAGAAAAGAAGAATCGAAACTGCCGATTTTAAGATTTGGTAACTTTCATTTTCGTCAATATCGGTTTTGTATGTTCACGTAGATATTATGTAACAAGCGGATACTTTGTCTCTGGGCAGACAGATACGAGATGAAATTCGGACAGTATCTTTTAAATTATTTCTCTAAAGATAATTCAATCTATCTATCTATCTAAGCTAGCTAGCTAAGCTAGCTATCATTCTATTCTTATTCTATATAGTTCTGTCTACTCTTGATATATGGTATATGTCTACAATCTACTCAATTTCATTTTGTCATGTTAGTCTGTCTGACCTGTCAGATATTTATGTAAAAATAATTAAATCTACTAAACACACACCACACACACACCACACACACACACACAACCACACACACTATATATATAGATATTATATAATATATATATGGAGATTATATATATATATACATACCACTCATATATCTATATATGTATCTCCAAAGTCACAGAGTTGGCGCATCGATATCTCAATTCTTTCTTCTGTCTATATCTCTGTCTTTACATATATATATACAATATATATATATATCTTGTAAATAAGTACATCTATTTAAGCATGATTGAGGGGGAAGTCTCAGCGTGTTATTCCTATATATATATACACACACATATAGTATACTATATAGTATATATTATATATATATATAAGTATAGTATATATGATATATCAGTCAATCCACAGCGATTAAAAAAAATTATAGTAATATATTATTAGTATATATATTATATTATATATATATAATAATTATTATCGATAATAGAACGATATATATATATATATATATATAATATATAATATATACACACCACAATATATATAAAAAATATAAATATCGATAGCTATAGAACGATGTATATATATATAATATTATATGATATATGTATGAGTGATAATACTAGGTATATTACACACACACACACACAGAGTAGTATAATATAATCGTGTGTCGTGTGTGTGTGTGGATGCGTGTGTGTGTGTTTCTTGTGTCTGTGATGTAATACAATGATATATAATATATGATGATATTAAATGGTAATGTGGCGTGATTAGTATATACACACAAAGCGCGCGAGCGCGCACACACACACACAACACACACACACGACACACACACACGAATTGTACGAATTGATATGTTTAATAAATGAGGAAGAAGACATTTAGGTTCCTGTTGAGAGGTAACAAGGGGGTTATAACGCTCGTGGGCTGCTATACTGGATTAGTCATTTTGACAATGATTCTAGGGTAAGTTATGCCTTACTTACATAATGATATTATGCTGTGGATTAAATTCCTTATATCTTATTTTATTATTTTACTTCGTGTTTTGGAGATGACTTAGAAAAATATATAAAATTGTAGACTTTCTTTCACTCCCCCCCGGATATATCTTAGTTTATTTTCCCTGCCCATCCAGGGGGATCCAGTGCTTTCGGACCACTGACCGGGTGTGAAGCAGACAATTATGCGTCCGGATCCCAAGGGGGCTTCCCCCCAGGCAAATACCTGCTCCCTTGACTGTGAAAGGGGCGAGCTGGGTTTGGTTGGCCCACCAGCGCCTGAGCGCCCCCTTGAGGGGATGCCGAAGGATCGACGCATTTGTTTACATTTCACCCCCATGCAGCTCGGCTTGGTGGATGGGCCCACTTTAAAATGAGGCCTGTGTGCCCAGTCCAAGCAGAGTTCGGAAATGGTATGCACAAATCACGAATCTTAGTATTATTTTGAACTATTGTCCCAGTCTTTGTTGTTATCTGCAACAACGTCTTCGCAGGGATGTCCTCCGCGCCTCTTCAGGGTGTGTTGTCGGTACTCGGGAAGCCGTTCTGGCGAAAACTTGGAGGAACGGGCTCCTCAAACTTGGGAACCCTTGTCAAATCAGGAGTCTTGCACGAATGTTGAAGCCGACGCCTTATTCATCAGAGTATATACTGAATCTCAATTACAGTTCTAGATTCAGACAACGATATCCCGAGCCCAGCAAGAATACCTTGAGGTATCGGAGGGCGGAGGACACATTGTCGAGGCGTTGATGTAGATGGCATGTGGGGATGAGGGACAATAAGTCCGAATAATTACAAATTATCAAGCCGTCATCTCAATAAATCAGAGAAATCTTAATATTTATGTAATGTTTATAAGATGATAAATTCTTAGTATTAAAACAATAATAGATGTGATGTTTTAAAATTTTTGACTTCTTGATTTTTTTAATTTATTTTTCTATCCTTATTTCTTTTTTCATTATCAGAATTTAATATAGGATTAACTATAAACATTTTTAAAAAACACAGTTTGACAAACTTAACTTTGTCTGGCTGACCTTAATCAGGTGGAGGGGTCAGAGAAAGTGCAAGTGTTTTTTTTTTGTTGATTTTTTTTTTTTGTTTGTTTTCCGTGTTTTTTTTTTGTTTGTTTTAGACGAGGACCATTATTATTTCCATATAATAAAGATGAATAAATAAGAATAATTTAATAATAATAATCAATAATAATAATAATGATACTTCGCGAATGTAGCAAACTAGACACAACGAGCAAGACCAAAACTAGACATGACTCGGTTTGGAAGGTGATTCCACTGGAATTATGTAAAAAATTTAATATTTGACCATACAACAAATGATTGCATAAATCAGAGGATTGAGTGTGATAAACTTAAAAGAAGATAAATATAATATAATAATACATATAATAATAGAATAATAATAATAATTAGTAGGACCTGTGGGATATACCACAATACGATAATTATTTATATGTTAATAGATATTTTTACTTAAGAGCTATGACTAATAGTTCAGAATATCATTTAAATATGAAAATTTTGATTTAACTCTCTCTCACCTCCTTTTTTTCTTAATAATTATTCACTCAGATGATGAAAGAAGGAAGACTTCTTTTTCATATTGATTGAAAGTATCATTAGCGTGTTACTGTTTCTAGCATGCTCACCCCTCTCCTCTATCTTTTCCCTTTCTTTTCTTTATTCTTATATTTCTAATTATAGTTTTTCTGTGTAGCATGTCCTTTATCCTTCCCTCTCTTTCTTTATATAAAAACGTGAATGGTCCATTATTTGGCCCGAGGTTACAACGACTTATTAAGAAATAAGAAATTCCGTGGATAAGCAACACCAGATAAAATCAGGGATTTTACATTATTTGCATTTCATCGTTGGATATTGGACGAGAGCTACTACATTTCTTACCGAGAGGGTTTGCCAAGATAGATAAACTGCTGTACAATTAGGACACGAGTTATAAATAACATAGATAAGTTTTGTTTGTAAACAATTTATATATGGTTTACATTTATTATAGGATGATTATGCCTTCTAGCATTGTTAGAAGAGTTGTTAATCAAATAAACATTCTTCAACTAGACCAGTCTAGAAATGGGAGTTAAAAAATGCATGTTAAAAAGAAGTCTGTTGCGAATAACGAAGTAAATTGTCTCTTTTTGTGCGAATTTGCCACTTAGTGGAAGTTCTTACATTGACTTGCTTCAATGCACATCATATATATTCATCTCATATTATGAATGTATTTTATGTGTTTAAGTCATATTCACTTGCTAGACGATTTACTTCCTCGCCCACTCTGATCTAGATATCCGTAGTTACTGTTAGGGGTTCCATCTTTTGGGTCAAATACATACTGCTTGAGATAAAGCTGTTCTACTGCATAATTACTTGGACTTTAAAACCTTTAATGCAACGTGATATGAGGATGATATGCATAAATTGTCGGGAAGATTAGAACATTACGCTTTATATGGTAAGTAATAGATTAGAAAAGACCTAAGAATATAATAAGAACAGACATAAAAAAGATTACTTACTGATTAATTAAATGTGTTTCTATTAATAAAATGCATCATAGGATGAATTTTTAATACGTGGAAATAAAACAATAATATTAGAGATCAATAACACCATATTAAACCGGTTTCTGTCTTAAAAACCCAGCAAATTAACACAATATATTAATTTAAATCTTTTCCTCAAGCACACTTGCAGTGATTTAAATTATGCACTAATAACATGGTTCTGTTTTGAGCAAAGATTTCATAGACATCATTATAGTTGTATTCTATGGTTAGTTAATGATTTTGACATATTATCAAATACTCACTGGAAAATTTTATGCAATTCTTGCAGGGTATCGGTGTATGTAAGCAGTGAGCGTAGTTTCAGTTACACAGACAAGATGATCTCCATTATAATAAGATGTCATATCATTTAATGAATAAGATTTCAATATCTAAAGGTCAAGAGGATACATTTACTTCCTGTAAACAATGCCTTTGTTAATTTGGAGCAAGAAAGAAATTAACTTCTCCCTTGAATTTCCGCTGCTTACTGAATATGTTTAAGGACAATTATGAAATTGTGATTTGAAGTACCTTGCGTTCATGAAAATGGAAACTAACAAGTTGGAATTCAGAAATCCAGTTGAGACCATTGTACTTAATTTACTAGAAGAGCAATGAAACTATATCTTTGCACTATCTCACCCAATGCAGAGCTGATCTCTCAGGCTTAGTTGACAACCAGTCTACAATATGACAATTCCCAATCAAACTTCAGTTGCAAATCCTAAGTAGTTCCAACAGTTTTTACATAGTGAAACCTCCAGCTTTAAAAAGAGGAAGAAAAAAAGTTGAATTTCTACTTTACTTGACACGAGTTTTAGTCGCTCGCGGTGGAACATATTCAGTGAAAGAATTGTAGACATTGCCTGCTTATTACGATTACTTCATGCATACAGTAATAAAAAAGACAAACTTGATTCTGTTAATACAGATCCTTCTTGG
>CM042144.1:104195476-104197976 GCA_023376005.1 Doryteuthis pealeii | reverse complement strand
AAAAAGGGTTTGGGTCTTACCATAAAGGCAATAGGGTTGGGACAATAATATTGGTGCTAGGGCTTGACATGACCACCCGATTGATAGGTGGGAGCCTCTCCGACCGCCCATTTGGCCTAAGTAAGGACCAAAGTGGGGTTGCAAGTCATGGACTGATCAGCCACCAGGATTCCGTATTTAAGCATCACGGAACACCACCCGCGTCCAAACCTCATTGAAGGAATCTTACCCCTCTGTAGCAGTGTAGTTGGAGTTATTCTACTGCCCCAGTTGACAATGAAAATAACAGATTCCATTGAATTTTACGTTTCGATTAAAAAAATTAACGCCAATAAACAACCCCTAATGGGGCTACCTCTTGTTCATGGGTGGAGTCCTGTGATGGTTAATCTTCTTATTATAATGGAGATTGTGGGTTTTCTCTGTCTGTAACCGAAACTATATTACTATTCAAGTCACAATTCCCTTTGTTATTTACATCACATTCTCCATGATTTCATTTTTATTTAAACATCAATTATTAATAAAATTGTTTTACATCATTAATACCGTTGACCATATCTACATACTAATAACATGCAATTGTATTTATATATACAACAAAATAGCGGTTTACATTGTGAATTGGAAGCTAATTTGCATATTGATATTAAAAATTTGATTTTAATAAATATATGCTCAGTATTATTGATTTCTAATTGTTTGGTTTTATATTAATGAATATGAGCAAAAATCTCTTCAATAAATCTTAAAAGAAATCCATTAACAAGAAGAAATAACTGTAATATTATTCTTTACTTCCCATTTTAACTAAATAGTTAAATTAGGAAAATTTACCAATGAAAGACGGGAGTAAGGGAAAAATGATGGAGGAGTTAGTTCCAAAGTTGTTCTATTTTTCAATCATACCCCCTCTGTTCCAAATCTTCTAATCTGCATTCTTATTCAGTTTCATTAGCCTTTCAAATTTAATATGATATTTTATTATATTAAAACTTAAATACTTGCACCCGGAGGGTGCATATATTTGCTAGTATATATAATGGCCAATTGACATGCAATATATATAGATGCGAAGATAAGTCCATTTTCGGAGAATCCTGTGTCCTTCTTTGGCGTAAAATGTTAGATATTATAATTAGAAGTTGAATATATGTAGCATTCAACACACACACACACACACACACACATATTATTATGTTGTTAATCTTCCGTAACGGCAGTTTCATGATATTATGCAATTTCAGGCGGTAAAAATATTAAAAACGGTGGCTGGTTCAGCGTTTATATAATGTGAAGCGTGCTCACGCAACGGAATGTTATAACGTAAAACTTATATTTAAAAACAGAAACTTGGTTAAGTCTTAATGCAGGCGGTGTCCTGATGAAAATAAATAGATGAGTAAGTAAATAAATAGATAAAGATAAAATTAGAATTAAATTTTTAAAAATTAAAGTAATTTTTTTAGATTAATAGGAGGCGAAAAATATGGGATTAATAAGAATCAGGTAAAAATGACATAAGAAAAATTTGTTTAAATGTCTACATTTTGAAACCACTTCTTTTGTTCAGTAATATATATATATATATATATATATATATATATATATATATATATATATATATATACGTGTGTGTGTGTGTGTGTGTGTACGAGAGATTTTGATTTGCTTTTGGAAGTCCTGTTTATTTCCATAGAAACTTCGCCCTGTCAACAGGAGCTGCAGAAAAACGTTGTACAAAAAAAATTGCCTATCCATTAAGAATTAATTTAATTCAAAACTTTGTCGGCATTAAATGACCCACCAAGTTTTATCTGCCGTAAAACAAAATAAAGCAAAACAAACCAAAATGCATGTCACGATGTCATTTTTTTTCTATTAACTTTTAACTTAACTAATCAAGTTATTTTGTACTTTAATAAAGATATTTGCTCATTCAACTGTGGCATATGGAAATCTAATATATTGCAATGAAGTTATCAGAAGAATAATTGATTTGAATAATTTAATCTCTTTTTTAATAGTCAAAAAGAACTACAATGTTTAAATCGAATGGTTTTCAGAACGGGCGACAGTTAAATCTAATGTTTGTGAAGGTATATTCTATATTTCATTAAGTCTGAAGAGTATTTTAAATGTATCTTACCTTTAAACCGTTTATCTGTGAGTTTGGATTCATCTGCGTTGACAATTTCAATTTCCTTGAGGGATATCAACACAACTGCTAAGAGTGAACATCTTTCAAATGAATGTTTTGATGTGCAAATGTGCAAATGCTGTCGAGTGTATCGTCACGCCAAGTCATTTACAAATGTCATATGCACGCAAAGCATAAAATATATTTAAACCAGAAAAGTCTGTTTCCCGGTTTATGTTAAAGTTTTAGGCAACTTATAAAATAAAATAAAAGATGTGAATAAAAATAGGAATAAAAGTACAAATAATAATACTCTACAGCTGAGCAGGACAGGACAATTTAAAAGGAAGGAAAAAAAAA
>CM042144.1:104187976-104190476 GCA_023376005.1 Doryteuthis pealeii | reverse complement strand
CAACACTACATACTGGGATTACAAGAGACACTACTACTGGATTGGAGACACTACATACTGGATTGCAAGAGACACTACATACTGAGATTGCAAGAGACACTACATACTGGGACTACATATTGCAAGAGGATTGCAAGAGACACTACATACTGAGATTGCAAGAGACACTACATACTGGGATTACAAGGGACACTACATACAAGGATTCCAAGAAAACACTACAGACTAGTATTTACAAAGAACACTACAGTTGAAGAGAGATAAATATCATAGTGGAAACCTACGGTCAGGGGTAACCAACTGAAACCCTACCATGTCAACAAAATTTCCAACACGCATTCAGAATAATAAGAAAACAGAAGCAACCCTCTTTTCAACAGACGCAAACTGCTTGAACATCTTCAGAGGTGGAGAACAAGAGTGTTTCCATTAATTTTTTTTTAATCTTTAATTCAGGTTGGAAGTAGTTAACAGACGTATAATCTTGAGTTACCAATCTGCAGTTAAAATTTTTAGGTTAGCCTGGAAGCGAGGGAGTAGTGTTCTGAACATCTCAGCCCTTTTCAGCTTTTGATGAATAATAGCAATATATTTTTTCATTCAATTGACCCTACATCATCAGTCACATACAGACAATACATTTTCCACGAATTTCAGCTTTTGATGAATAAATAGCAATATATTTTTTCATTCAATTAACCCTACATCATCAGTCACATACAGACAATACATTTTCCCACGAATTTCAGCTTTTGATGAATAAATAGCAATATATTTTTTCATTCAATTAACCCTACATCAGTCACATACAGACAATACATTTCCCACGAATTCATAGATATTGAAAAATGTTCGGCCAGCTCAATACTTAACTATGTGACGACCTAATGATGCAATGCACTGTTAACGACCTAAGGCATGTGCACTAGACTGGCAAGCTTAGTTATTTATTAATAATATTAACTTGAAAGGATAGGTAAAAATGCTATCTTTTGTGTTGGAGCAATAAGGTAAAAACATTGCGTAAACATGTATATACTAACCGTTCCGCATGATGCAGTATCAGAGCTATAACGTAAGTATAGTTTAATAGGTTTAAACATAACAAACCAGCCAACACTTTCTTCTCTCTCTTTCTTTCTTTCTCTTCTCTCTCTCTCTCTCTCTCTCTCTCTCTCTCTCTCTCTCTCTCTCTCTTTCTCAATCTATCTCTCGCACGCACACACATACACATGCAGAGAGTCCTTCCCTTCACTGAATTCCAATTGCAAGCAAATGGTGGCAAAGAAATTTTGTCAAACATTTGAGTTTTTTTTTCAAAGAAATATTTGTGCTGTTAATATGATTAGGCATTCTGTTATAATTATGAAGTTCTCGAAGAAAGCAAAAGAAAAAAAGAAAGAAAAGGGTGAGAAAGATGCCCAACAGCCTGACATCAGTGGTGTGATCGTATGTGTGGGAATTTAAAATAAATAAAAATTTCTGAGCGTCTGGACGCTGGCGTTCAGACATAACGGTCAGTTGAATAAAGTCTTGATCGATACTTCAACACAGTTGTGTCTTGATATTTCTCTTCATCTCCTCATTTCGTATCCCCTATATATGTGCTAGAAGGCAGTAGCTGAGGGTTTTAGTATCCTGGGTATGGCAGTAAACTGCACCGAGGCGTGAAGTTCCAATTTTGAACCTCAATGGTGATGAAAGGGTACTTCACATTCTGAGAAGTGTGGGGTATCCACCATCTCACCACTACTCCTTGGTTCACTCTGACCCAGAGGCATGGTAACTTCTACGGATTAAATAGATAAAAAATGTGTTTTAAAATGAATGTGTTTAAAAACTAAAAACAGTTAAGAAACTGAATATCCAACAAGAAGGTATAAAACAATGACGTCTTTGGCATAAAATAACTCAACAAGGGTTGACATGCCGTAAAATCCAACCAAACAACCAAATAAACACGTAGAGAAAAAAGGATAGTAAAAGGCTCCTTTTTCTTTTCTTTTTTTGAGTTTTTTGAGTGGGTTGAATGGTGTAAAAAGATTTCGTCAATACTGAACAAGAAAGAAAATTGGTACAGCTAACGGTTAACGGTACAGTCTAACGATATGATTTGAAAAATAATATACATTCTTTCCAAGGACAATTTTATTGATCTCTGTAGGTCATTGATCCCGGTATTAGTAGATCTAATGCCCGGCTCAATTTACAGTTTCAAACAGAATCAAATGTTTCTGTTTGTTTGGGGATTCTGTTTTGTTTTGTTTTACGGCATATCAACCACAATGGGTTATTTAATGCCGATAAAGTTTTGAAATAAATCAATTCTTAATGCATAATACATTTTTTTATAAATACATTTTTCTATTTAACCCATAGATGGGACCCTAACAGGTACTACCACTCCGGGCCAGAGTGGACCAGGGAGCAATGGTGATGAAGGGGTGCTCCACATTCCCCAAACCTCCAAACTGGAACCTCACCATCAATAGAGTTTAAC
>CM042144.1:104167976-104182976 GCA_023376005.1 Doryteuthis pealeii | reverse complement strand
TTTTAGTTTTGGGTTTTAGCTTTTAACCTTAAAATGTGACTCAATTAGTCGGTCCTATGAAGAAAAAGAAAATTTAGATTCTGAGTTTATCCAATAGAGAAAACCAAAATCGCTGTGTGTAGTCACATTACAACGCATGTTTTTGAAACGTCCAGAAAAACAAGTAACAACATAAGCAGCAGCAGCAGTAAAAACGACAACAACAACAACAACAACAACAACAATAATAATAATAATAATAATAATAATAATAATAATAATAATAATAATAACCCATAGATGAGAAAATGGGATTTATATCTTTCCCAGGGGTTTTATTAGTCAGGAAGTGAAAGCTCAGTCGGTAAACCTTGGCTAGAAACTAAGAGGTTCCTAGTTCGATATCGGCCCTCGCCAACTCAGCATATGAGTAGCACAGGGATCTATGCAGTAAAGTAAGGAGCTGATGGTAGATGTGGCGCTCTACCTCAAACGCAAAAACAATCTCCTTGGTCTAGCACTCGTGAAAAGAGGATAGACTCCCTCACTGAATATATATATATATATATATATATATATATATATATATATATAATAAGATAAATATATAAAGGTTTTACATATCTATTTATTAGGTGACAAAGGAACATTCACAACCATATTGGTTTCATGCGATGCAATCATCAGGTGAAATAGTGACCATCTCACACTATATATATATATATATATATATATATATATATATATATATATACCCTCACAAGCTGGGTGCGACACAAGGTCAATTTCTTAAGCGGAGTTAAACAGGTCTGAATTCAGTTTTCATTCTCCTAGACTGGTTGCCCAGCCAAGGTTAAAGATCCCAGTCTGCTCTGCAATTACCCATAGCTGGAGGGAGAATTGGATTCATACCTTTCCCAAGGGTATTAGCGCAAAGGAAAATGTTAACAGTTTCGTCTGGGATTTGAACTCGGGTTGACGAGTCCATTATCTACAACTCTAACCATTACCCCACTCGCCTCCAGGAAGTGAATATAATAGCATAGCTAGAGTTTGAACTGTCATACTATGATGTTGCAGTCGAGCACGTTAGCCCTTACGCCTCGGGAACTCTCTCGCGGAACTTGTTAGTGATATCTAATAATTAACTAATCAATAACTATATCAATTACTAATAATCAATTATTATTTCCTGTTGATTAGGAAACAGAGAAAATGGGCCATATTACCTTTAGTCACCCCTTTTTGATCTCGATTAAGAAAGGGCATATGTTTCATTTACACCGTCAATATACGGTTGTTTTAACAGACGATTTTTAGATTTTTTAAAATTATAAAACTAACCCCTAACCCTAACCCTAAGCCCTAACAAGCAACCGGATATTGATGGTGTAAATGAAAACCATGTCCTTTCTTAATCGAGATCAAAAATGGGTGCCTAAAGGTAATATGGTCCGAGAAAATGCTAATAGTAACCCTTTGAGCTCAGTGGTCCCTTTATTTTCCCCAACAACGTAGCGACGGTTTCACTGGTGCGGAGATCACATTGAAACGGCAAAGGTTGAGTTTACGTTCAGGATTTTTATCTAAATGTTAAAAAAACAAAAAACAAACATGGATTAGTTTCATATGCAAAAAAGGAATTAAGAATTACACAATTAATTGGAGGCCGTGGTCAAACAGCAAAACAGATTCGTATTAAGTTACGACTGCTTGCTGCCTTGTCTTACCAATTTCGACAGTAATTGGAACTAGTATGATTATTCTACAATGTCTATACCAAATAGATTCCTAATTTCTCTATTAATATTTTGCTTTAAATTTTTTTTTAATTCACTTTTGAGACTGATTCCAAACAAGCCAGGATTTCACTGATTTATTGTAGTTGAAAAAAAAGAGACATCTCCACACTCGACGGTAAGCCTCTTAAGCTATAAATGTTTATTTAAATTTACGGGTGAATAAACTGTTTGAGTTTTTTTTACATTTTTCAACTTCATTGCAAGGAAGTTTTATTTCATTACTTTTTGATATGGATGAACAGATTTAGAAAAAGGTAAATTTGACTTTTATTTCTAATTTGTTTAAAAAATGTTTTCTTTAGATACTTCACAAAATGTTTATGCATAAAGAAATGTTTCTTGAATATTCAAAGCAATTTGAAGTTGGTATATATTTTGTGCACATACTGTATTGTATGGGTCTGAATTCGACTGCTCTCACTCCAGCTATGGGTAAATAGTAAGACAGACTGGGCTTTTTAACCTTGGTTAAGCAACCAGTCTAGGAGAAGGAAAACTCTGAATTCTGCTTGGGGTGCTCACTACTAGAATAGGCTCAGTTAATTAGTGATCTATTTCACTAATTAAAAAAAAACATTCTTCTGTTTTTTTTTTAAATCTCTTTTAACTTTTAGACATTTGACTGTGGTGTAATGGTTAATGAGCTAGTCTCACAGGTCCATTACTACTGAATTGCGAGTTCAATCCTTGCTGGATACCTCGTACTTAGGGTGTCTCATTTTGGTATAATGGTTAACTAATGGTTAGCTAATCTGGCAGAATCCATTACAACTCAATAACGAGTTCAATCTTCACAGGATGCCCCACGCTTGTGTCCCATTCTACCCTTAGCGAATGTGTTGGGTAAATAAATATCTTAGTGTGTTTCATTATGGTGTAATGGTTAGCAAGCTTGTCTTGCAGATCCATAACTACTAAATATCCCAGTTTCGATCCGCGCTGGATACCCTATACTTGTGACCTTGTGTCACATCCTACATGTGGCAAACAGGTTGGATAAATAAATATCTTAGAGTGTCTCATTGTGGTGTAATGGTTAGCAAGCTATTCTCGCATATCCATTACTACTGAATAGCGAGTTCAATCCTTGCTGGATGCCTCACACTTGTGACCTTGTGTCACATTTTACCCGTAGTGAATGGGTTGGGTAAATATCTAATCTCTTTTACATTTCTTTTGTTCTATCTTTCTTTAAAGAATTTTATTGTATTGCAAATTTTATATCTTTCCATCCACCTATCTTTCGAGGTTTTGCTTATCTTCTTTGTTTCTACCCGTTGCCTGTCTCTTTTTGGGGGTGTTGGCTGGAACAGTACCCTCTCCATTTAAAAAAAAAATTATTTACATAAGTTTATGCTTTTCTTACAGTGGTTTAAATTTTATATTTCATCTTTATATAAACTAATTTATTAGCTATAATAATGATAATAATGATAATGATAATAATAGTAATAATAAATGTAGCAAACTAGCACAACGAGAATACAAAATTAGACACGACTGGGTTGGGAAGGTGATCCACTGGGAATTATGCAAAAGATTTAATTTTGACCATACAACAAAATGGTAAATGCATAAACCAGAATCTGTTCTTGAGAACGAAACGCATAAAATTCTCTGGGACTTTGAGATAAAAACGGATCACCTTATCCCAGCAAGAAGACCAGACCTAGTGTTGATAAACAAAAAAGAAAGAACTTGTCAACTGGTGGATTTTGCAGTGCCAGCAGATCACAGGGTAAAGCTAAAGGAAAATGAAAAAAATGGACAAATATCTGAGAACTGAAAAAGTTATGGAACATGAAAGTGAAAGTGATACCAGTTGTAGTTGGTGCACTTGGAACAGTCCCAAAAGGATTTGAAAATGGTTTGGAAATCAGAGGAAGGATTGAAACCATTCAGAACACTGCACTGCTGCAATCTGCCAGAATACTTAGAAGAGTCCTGGAGACCTGAGGAGACTTGCTGTCACTCAGACTCCAGTGAAAGACCATCAGCTAATGCTGATGTGAAAACTCAAAAGGAGTAAATAATAATAATAATAATAATAATAATAATAATAATAATAATAATGATAATAATAATTTTGACCATACAACAAAATGCATGAACCAGAATCTGTTCTTGAGAATGAAACGCATAAAATTCTCTGGGACTTCAAGATTGACGGATCACCTTATCCCAGCCAGGAGACCAGATCTAGTATTTAATAATTAAAAAAAAAAAAAAAAAAAAAAAACCTTGTCAGCTGTGTGTATGCATGTATGTATAGTTTTTTCCTTTCAACTGGTTTTCTCTCTCTTATTTTATTTTTTCTAGTTTCCTTATATGCTCCCTTCATCCTCCCCACTCCTCACATATATCCCATCATGTTTCCTCTGCTCCTCCCTCAGATTTCCCAGTTTCCCCCTCCCTCCCCTTTCTCTATCACCCCAGCACCCTCACTTTTTCCATCTTTCCTCGCCTCCCTCACGCTCCCTCCATCATTTCGCGCCCCTCATATTTCCAACAATTCATTCCTACATGTATAAGTTTTTCTGTCAGAAAGTATAACTGAGTTCAGTCCAGAAAGTCTTGAAATTAGACGCAGATACTACGCTCTACTCACAGAGAGAAAAATGTGTGTATATACAAAAAGCAGAATAATAATACAGGTTCTTCCCGCCTTTTTTTCTTTTCTGCGGTTTAGGGGTGGGGTATGGAAATATCTGTTCAAATCTATTACCTCTAATGTTTATCCAACACATGAATCTTTCCACCTGACCGAGCATCAAAGCAAATCTTTGTAAATACCATATCTAAATTATTTTATAAAACAAACCTGTCTTTACAAATATTTCTTATTATTTGTCATATATTTATTAGCTATAATAATAATAATAATAATAATAATAATAATAATAATTTTGACCATACAAATAAATGCATAAGTCAGAATCTGTTCTTGAGAATGAAAGGCATAAAATTATCTGGGACTTCGAGATTGATGGATCACCTTATCCCAACTAGGAGACCAGATCTAGTATTTATTAATTACCCCCCCCCCCAAAAAAAAACCCCTTGTCAGCTGGTAGACTTTGCAGTTCCAGCAGATCACAGGGTGAAGATATAGGAAACTGAAAAGACAGACAAATACCTGGACCTGGCCAGAGAATTGAAAAGGCTGGTGAATATGAGGGTCAAAGTGATACCAATTGTAGTTGGTGCACTTGGAACGGTCCTAAAATGCTTGGAAAAAAGACTGGAGGAACTGGAAATCAGAGGAAGAATTGAGACTATCCAGACAATTGCATTGCTGCAATCGGCTAGAATACTCAGAAGAGACCTGGAGACCTGAGGAGACTTGCTGTCACTCAGACTCCAGTGAAAGACCATCAGCTGATGCTGGTGTGAAAACTCAAAAGGAGTAAATAATAATAATAATAATAATAATAATAATAATAATAATAATATAATAATAATGGAAAGCTCTGGAAAACAATTTGGGTGAATTGGAAATCAGCACTGTTAGGATCGGCTAGGATACTCAGAAGAATCTTGGAGACATGAGGACACTAGCCGTCACTCAGCCTCCAGTGAACCACCGGCTACGGCAGGTGGGAAAACCTCATAGGAATAGAATTCGGCATCGTGATGAAAAAAAAAAAAGAAGAAAAATAGAAACAGCAGAGGGAATAGAACTACCGAATCAGAACTGACCGAAACACATGTGTAAGTGATATCGATTAATGTGATATCGATTAAATTCATTTTATCCATTTACATTTCTTTTCTTTACTCATTTTTCCTCATATATATATATATATATATATATATATATATATATATATATATATATATATATATACAAACAAATACCACATACCCTTCATTACTAATAGATTAAATCAAATTGAACCGACCGTAAACTTAACATATATGCTCGGAAGAAACAATTCCTTCCTTTTCTTTGACATCCTAATAATAAATTATGGTAACAAGTTAAAAATTCAAATTCCACCATAGCGCCAACAGCAAAACTGATTTCATACATTTCTAATCAAACCATAGTCATATAATTAAAAAAAAGTGTCTTTCTGATAGATTTTTTTTTCTTCAGAGCCTTAAGAATTTGCTCTCCTAGTTTCCTAAATGATGCATTTGAAAACATCAAAAACTCTACTCTCAATTACATTATATATATATATATATATATATATATATATATATGTATATATATATATATATATATATATATATATATATATATATATATATGCAAGTATTTAAGTTTAATGTAATAAAATATATTAAATTATAAAGACTAATGAAACTAAATAACAATGCAGATAAAAAGGTTTGAAACAGAGGGGGTATAATCGAAAAATAGAACAACAAAAACTTACTCTTACATCACTCCCGTCTTTCATTGCTAAATTTTCCTAATTTAACTATTTAGCTAAACCAGAAAGTAAAGAATAAAATCACAGTTATTTCTTCGTCTTAATGGATTTCTTCAAAGATTTACTCCCGAGATTTTTGCTTATATTCATTAAGATAAAACCAAACAATTAGAAATCAATAATAATAAGCACACGTTTATTAAAATCAAATTTTTTATATCAATATGCAAATTAGTTTTCCCATGCACACTGTAAATCGCTATTTTGTTGTATATATAAATACAATTGCATGTTATTAGTATGTAAACCCGCCCCTCGTGGTGGGGGTCCAGTGGCGTCGGCCCTGGATCTTTACAAGTTGATAGCGTCAATCCCAGAGGGCTATCACCCCAGGCAACACATGCCCCTTGATTTAAAGGGGCAAAGCTGGGTTTATTGCCCAGCGCCTGAGGCGCCCCCCTTGAGGGAGAATGCCGAAGGGATCGACGCAATTTTTCACCTGCCACCTATGGGCTTCGGTTTGTGGGTGGTCCCACGTTAATAGGGCCTTGTGCCTAACCCGTACAAGTGGGGTACGAGGTAAATACAATGTAGACCAGCCCAAAGGGGTGGGGGTCCAGTTGCTTCGGCCCTGGATCTTTACAAGTTAAAAGTGTCGATCCCAGGGGGCTTTCCCCCCAGGCAATACCTGCCCCCTTGGGGGCAGGGCTGGGTTTATTGCCCCCTGAGGGGGAATGCCGACGGGATTGACACAATTTTTGTTCTTTCCCACCCGTGAGCTTGGGTGGGCCCACGTTAAAACGAGGCCTTGTGTCCAGCCTATACAAGTGGGGTATGAGGCAAATACCTGTATATCTGGCTCAGCCAGTGGTCCAGTGGCTTCTGTCCTGGACTGTGGTTACAGTTAACAGCGTTGATCCCAGGGGCCATCCTCCTAGGCAATACCTGTCCCCTCGATTTAAAGTGGCAGGGCTCGGTTTATTGTCCGGCGCCTGAGGCGCCCCCTTGAGGGGGAATGCCGATTGTACCCGCCACACATGAGTTTCGGTCTGTGGGTGGTCCCACATTAATAGGGCCTTGTGCCTTACACGTACACGTGGGGTACGTGGTAAATATAGTATGTAGATATGGCCAGCAGTATTGATAATGTAAAACAATTATATTAATAACTGAGATTTAAATAATAATAAAATAATGGTGAATGTGACGTAAATAACTAAGGGAATTGTGACTTGAGTAGTGGTATAGTTTCGGTTATAGACAGACAAACACACAATCTCCATTATAATAAGATATATGATATCGTAGTCATGAAGTCACCGGCGCTTGGTGACTCTCAATTTGTCGCCTATGCGTTTATCAAACCAAGTACTCGGTTTGTCAAGAAGTTTAAAAAATTGACCTTGCTTTTCATTCTGTCCGTGGCGTGGGGGTTAATTAGATGCATACTTTGAAGGGACAGCCTACCCACGTAACGGTTATCGTCGTTGATAATGGAATCGGTGACCCGGGTATAGATGGTGTAGGATAAATATTTACTTTGAATCGGACTAGGGTGCTATTTGCCCTTGGTAAGATACTGGATATTTGGAAAAGATTTACCAACAAATCTATATATGGAATTTACAGAAAAATGATTTCGCGCCTTAGAAGCTCTCAAATTTCAGAGATACAAGCATAAAACGAATAACGGATCGGGACTAAATTTCATTTATACGGTGTGTTGAACTTTGAATTCTATAGCCTTCAGCTACCGATTCCAAAGTTGACGATATGGACACGGTGCGGCTTTGAAAGCCCTTGTGTTGATAATTCAAATATTTGAATCATTTAATCGATGTTGACGTGTTGATTGGCGATTTCAAAGCAGTGTGGCGTTTGGCTTTCTGTTGTGGCCCGGAAAACAATGACATGTAGCGAATGTGCCCCGGGCAGACGATGGATTCCTTGCACTTTCGGTTGACCCCTCTGCATTGCTCAATTGACTTTATTTGCAAACCAGCCCCCCTCCTCCCAATGGCCAGCACAAATATAATTCAAATACAAACCCTAGTGGTCGACAATCTCAATCTGTGAATTTCTGTGGCTGACGAACTGTCTTTGGCCGCTTTGCAAGACCTTGGCGCTTGCCTTGTTTCTATGCGACCATGAGTGACAGAAGAAGAAGAAGAAGAAGAAGAAGAAGAAAATTAGATTAGGCCGACTTGCTGGTTAAGATAGTTGCATAATTGCTACAGTGCCGGTGAATCGTGTTCGTGCCCAAATAAAAGCCCAGATATCCAATGGTAATTTTCAAGGAAAAAACGTCCAATCTCACTTGTAAACATGGCACACAACAATATATATATATATATATATATATATATATATATATATATTTGTAGAAAAAATGTTTTTCTCTCTACCATGGTTTCAAGGTACACCTTTTTCAGGAGACCTAAAAGGTTCTAAGCTGCTTTTTTTTCTTTCTTTTTAGTTTCTCTTCTTTCTTTCTTTCTTTCTGTCTTCTTTCTTTCAAGTTCCTCTTCTTTCTTCTTTCTTTCTTTCTTTCTTTCTTTCTTTCTTTCTTTCTTTCTTTCTTTCTTTCTTTCTTTCTTTCTTTCTTTCTTTCTTTCTTTCTTTCTTTCTTTCAAGTTCTTTCTTTCTTTCTTTCTTTCTTTCTTTCTTTCTTTCTTTCTTTCTTTCTTTCTTTCTTTCTTTCATTATTTCTTTTAGTTCCTCTTTCTTCTTCTTTCTTTCTTTCTTTCTACTTCCTCTTCTTTCTTTCTTTCTTTCATTATTCTTTTAGTTCCTCTTCTTTCTTTCATTCTTTCTTTCTTTCTATCTTCTTTCTTTCTTTCTTTCTACTTCCTCTTCTTTCTTTCTTTCTTTTAGTTTCTCATCTTTGTTTGTTTGTTTGTTTTTCTTTCTTTATTTATTTATTTATTTATTTCTACTTCCTCTTCTTTATTTCTTTCTTTCTTTCTTTCTTTTATTTATTTATTTCTACTTCCTCTTCTTTCTTTCTTTCTTTTAGTTTCTAATCTTTTTTTCTTTCCTTTAGTTTCTCGTCTTTGTTTGTTTGTTTCTTTCTTTCTTTCTTTCTTTCTACTTCCTCTTCTTTCTTTCTTTCTTTCTTTTAGTTCTCATCTTTTTTTCTTTCTTTTAGTTTCTCATCTTTGTTTGTTTGTTTCTTTCGTTCTTTCTTTCTTTCTTGTCAGTATTGGAATTTGGTTTGTAATTATCTTTATTACTCGTTCTTTCTTTTAATGATTTTGTATAAACTTTTCCTTGAAGTCAAAAGTTGTTGTCTGAAATGACATGTCTCTGAATTTATCATTCCATCTGTCCACTTCTCTCTCTACTTGAACTTCCTCCTCTTTTTTCATTATTCATTTTGTTTATATCTTATTTGTGTATCAAACTTTGATGATGACAATGATATGATTGATGATGATGATTTTGAACTTACTATTAAACTAATATGTAATTCAATATATTAACATTTCTTTTATTCGTACCAATGTGGTAGCATTATGAATTTTGGGTTTATTTCTAATCATTAGAATCCTTCCTTTTTTGTACATGCCGACATTTAGGTGTACTTTTCATGTAAGTATTAATGCAGGGATCACCAAATTTTTTTCCGGTGGGCCGGATAATTGAAAAAATAACGAGCGCGGGCCATATTATTATTGTGTTTAATACTTGCTAGCCAGAAGGAAAGCTCTGAGAAAAAGATGTAAAACAAAATTTATCATTCCATGCTATATCTATGGATGAGCGGCTTAAAATGCACAAAAATATTTATTTTCGCGTTCCGTACGTTTTAACAAACAAATTTAAGTACCGTCGGTGGGTCTGATAAAATGTCTTAGTACCGTCCGCGGTTTATAGTTTGGTGACACCTCTATTAATGCATGCTTTTTGGTGATATCATTTTATGGTTAAGCACTTGAAATGATATTTTACGTTATGATACGGCTTTTTTCGTTTTTCGTATCCATTTCGATATCTTGTGATAGTATGTTTGATCTTTTATATGTTTTATTACTGAGTGTCATCTTGTGGTAATTGTATCATAGTTTTCATATTTCTTCAGTAGCTCCTGTATATTTCGAATAAATGTTTAATTCTATTATTTTGCTGATGTGCAGAGGTTGTGTCCTCATGTTGCTATTGTTCCTACAGGCTGCTGTAATTAGTCTTTCTTTGCTCTTTGCAGTGTATTCCTGGTGTCCTTGAATTGTTACATCTACGCAATTCTCAATGGTGGTGAGGCTTCGTCTTCCTTATTTTCCTGACACATATGGTGCATGTTATCGCTCGAGTCTAAGGCCTTGTGCATCGTCATTATTATTATTATTATTATTATTATTATTATTATTATTATATTAATTCTTGATTAGGCAACCAATCTAGGAGAAGGAAGGAACACTCTGAATACAAACCTGTTAAACTTCGCTTAAGAAATTAACCTGGAGTCACATCCTGGTCGCGGGGAGGGGTTTGTTTGATGAATATAAACATGGCGATTCGTGATGCTTAAGGACAGAACCCTGGTAGATGAGCAGTCTGACATGCAACACCCCACTTTGACCCTTACTTAGGCTAGACGGTCGGTTGAAGAGGCTCCCTCCAATCAATCGGCTAGCCATATCAAGCCCTAGCTCCTATATGATTGTCCTGACCCAATTGCTCTTATGAGAAGCTTCAACCCTTATTATCATACGGGTGCTAGAAGGCGGTGGCTGAGGGTTTTCATGTTCTGATCAATCTGATGGTGTGGTTCCAGTTCTGGAGGTTTGGGGAATGTGGAGCACCCCTTCATCCCCATTGCTCCCTGGTCCTCTCTGACCCGGAAGGGTAGTACATGTTAGGGTCCCATCTATGGGTTAAATAAGAAAAAAATGTGCTTGTAAAACAATTGAGTACCTATCAAGAAATGAGTTTATTTCAGAACTTTGTCGGCATTAAATGATCCACTGAGGTTGATATGCCGTAAAACAAAGCAAACCAAACCTAATCGTGTATAGCTTAGCATATGAACATAATTTTTCGTCAAAGTAATTCTTATTCTAGTTGCCTTGTCTTTCTTCAATGATAAATTGCACCTACTTTCATTTTAATCTCACCGTGTCTTCCAGATTTTCAATGACGGTGCGTATGTGTGGGGTGGGGGTTAGGGGTTTCGGAAGGCAAACATTGTTGCCACTCTTTCTTTCCATCTTCATCTCTTTTTTCTCTTTCTTTTCTCTTTTATGGATATATTAATATCATCCTCATCTTTTCTTCTGACTCACACTTTACTCTCCTAAGTAGGTACGTAAATAATACGACGTTATTATATAGATTTATTTATTTATTTATATATCTTTCATGTTTACAAGAAGAAAAAAAAACATAAAAAAATGTTATACAAAAAGTATTGAAAAAAAATGGAAAAATAAAATCGAAATTTAAACATTTTTACTTTCTAGATTGTGTTACATCAATTTCTCGTATTGGCAAGATTTGTTTTCCTGCAAATCAACATTCGAAAGACTTGAATGTACTAAGGCTTGAACACTAGCTCCTATGTTCAACATATCGAACTTCCGGTTTTGACCGGGGGTCCAGTGAGCTTCGGCCGCTGGACCTTACAAGTTAATAGCGTTGATCCCAGGGGGCTATCCCCCCAGACAACACCTCCCCCTCGATTTAAAGGAACAGGGCTGGGTTTATTGCCCAGTGCCTGAGGTGCCCCCTTGATCAACGCAATTTTCCACCCGCCACCCATGAGCTTCGGCTTGTGGGTGGTCCCACATTAATAGGGCCTTGTGCCTAACCCGTACAAGTGGGGTACGCTGTAAATATCTCGAACACTAGCCCCTAGTAACAAATTGCCTTGTCAGCGGTACTGGGAATACACAACTGCATGTCCTGTTGAGAGGTAAGATTCACCACCAAAAAGCGGTGTCCGTAGTATTACACGAAAACTGCACCCAGTTCTGGTTGGTTGGATTTTACGGCATGACAACCCTCGTTGGGTTATTTTATGACGAATATTGTTTTATTCATTCTTGATGAGTGTTCATTTTATTTTAATTCAATTTTTAACCACAATTGTTTAAACCCATTTTTTATCAAATTTAACCCATATATGAGATTCTGACACGTACTATCATCCCGGTGAGAATGGACGATGAAGGAGTTCTGCACATTTCCCAGAGCTGCAAAATTAATATCTCACCATTAGATGCAGTTTAATGTCAAACCCCGAGCACCTTCAGTTTTGGAGAGTGTGCCGTACCTCTTCATTGCCATTACTCCCAGGTCCACAATAGCTTAGAGTTGTAGTAACTGTTAGTGTACTGACTATGGATCATATCCATCTGTTTGTAAATTATTTGTATCAGATAGGAACACCTGATAGAATATAACCACGTGAAAAACTTAAGAAAATACACACAATATGTAAATATAAACAATGTACTCAATTCTCTTACCTTTAGGTATATAATAACCCTATATGGTTGCCATGCTTAAAATCAAATGATCAATAAATCTGATGCCAAAATAATCAACAATTTTTGTAACAGGTACGCCGATATTATCCCTATCCTCATATCGCACTGTTAGCATGGATTCACATGAATCCCTCCGCCCTTCGACTGGGACAAGAATACACATACTGTACCTCTGCAGGCGTCAAATCCGTCCCACGGGGCCACCTATTGGTCGTGGGTAACAACGCGTGATGCTTAAGGACGGAATCCTGATGGCTGCACAGTCCATCACATGCAACACTCGACTTTGGCCTTTATTTAAGCTAGAAGGGTGGTTAGAGTGACCCATTCGGATCAATCAGTCACGTCAAGCCCTAGCACCTATATGATTGTTCCAACCTCCTTTGCCTTGATGGCAAACGCACAACCGTTTTTATCATGTATGTACTAGAAGCCGGTGGCTGAGGGTATTAGTTTCCTGGGTATGCTCTTAAGCTGCTTCTAGAAGTGAAGTTCCAATTTTGGAGGGTGTGGAGTACCCCTTCATCCCCATTACTCCCAGGTCCACTCTGATCCGTAGTACTACTATCAATTAGGTTCCTATCTATGGGTTAGATAACAAAAAATGAGTTTTAAAAAAAAAAAAGATTTAGTTTAAAAAATGGAATACCCATCAATAATAATGAAAACAAAAATGTTTTTGGCATAAAATAACCCAACAAGAATTGATATGCCGTAAAAATCAACCAACCAGCCAACCATTATATCACATGGAGTCATTCTTAAATAACCAAAGTAATATCTTTTTCAGTCAAATATCCCAGGAGCTATAAAGAGTATAATCTTTCTATTTCATTAATTTGTTTAAATCTGAATAACCTATTTAAATTATATAATCCTTTCGTCCAAATCACCGGGTATTTTTTTTTCGAGATTTTTGGCTCCATAGTTAAAAAGACAAGTATTACAAAATATGAACAATACTTGCGGCCATTTTTATAATATCCTGCTTTTCGATTATTCAAAAATCACTTCTTGCTTAAAATTTTAAAGCAATTTTTTCTACTTTTTTAAAAATCTTCTTTTATAAAGATCATTGATTTAATTCATTTAGTTTGACCGACTTTTTCTTTCCTTTCTTCGTCTTCTGACTTATCTCGAACTTCTTCTTTCTTCTTCTTCTTCTTCTTCTTCTTCTTCTTCTTCCTTCTTCTCCTTCTTCTTCTCCTCCTTCATTCTTCTTCTTATAATTATTCTTTTTCTTCTTCTTCTTATTTCATTCCTCTTCTTTCTTTCATTCTTCTTCTTCTTCCTCTCTTTCTTCTTCTTCTTTTTCTTCTTCTTCTTCTTCTTCTTCTTCTTCTTCTTCTTTCATTCTTCTTCTTCTTCTTTCCCCTTTTCTTCTCCTTTCCTTCTTCTTCTTCTTTCCCTTTCTTCTCCTTCTTCTTCTTCTTCTTTCCCCTTTCCTTCTTCTTCTTCTTCTTCTTCTTCTTCTTCTTCTTCTTCTTCTTCTATTGTAAAAACCATAATGTCTTGAGGAGCAACAATATTACAACGTCAGCAATATCCGGCTCGTGAAAAAAATCTTCCTCGCATTGACGGGAACAACGATTCTCGGTTATAGGAAATTTCGGATTTAATAATTCGAAACGAACATCTATTTATTTATCGACTAATCACAGTCCACTTCGATTCACTTTCAATTATGGGCCAGTCCATTTCGGATAATTCGGCTCCTATTAAACGAATTAACTGCAAATCGTTTTAATCTGTAGGGTTTTTTAATCTTTATGGACAAAAGTTGAAATTTCGTGAAAGGCACATACGATATGCCTGTCTGTCTATCTATCTATCTATCTATCTATCTATCTATCCTAGTCTGTTCATATATATCTATCAATCTATCCTATCCTAAGTCTGTTCATATATATTTATCAATCTATGCTATCCAAGTCTGTTCACATCTGTATGTCTGTCTATCTATCTATCTATCTATCTATCTATCTCAGTCTTATAACATGTATCTGTCTATCGATCGATCTATTTATCTATCATTCTATGTATTTATCTAACTATCTCTGTTCATATCTATCTATCTATCTTAAATCTGGTCACGTCAAAACCCTAGCATCAATATGATTGTCCCAAGTCTAGGGCCGTCATGGCAGATCCCCAAACCTTTTTATCCTGTATGTGCTAGAAGGCAGTGGCGGAGGATCTTGGTGCCCTGGGTATGATGATAAACTGCATCTAATGGTGAAGTTCCAATTCTGGAGCTTTGGGAACTGTGGAGTACCCCTTCATCGCCATTACTCCCAGGTCCACCTTGACTCGGAGTGTTAGTACCTGTTAGAATCCTATCCATGGGTT
>CM042144.1:104155476-104162976 GCA_023376005.1 Doryteuthis pealeii | reverse complement strand
AGAAAAGTTAAATACTTATTGTCAATGTTATCTACATCCTTTTAATGTTTGGATATGCATCTATTTTTCTATGTAATCGCCATTTCGGTCGATGTATTTTTGTAGGCACCGTGTAGTTTTTGTACGTTCATTTCATACATGCTCACCGCCATGTTCGTTGAGGAAGCGTTGGATCTCGTTGTCGTTGCAAACTCCCTACACTAGTTGCGAACGTTTTTGACATTCATGAATGACTTGCCATACACTTTCGTTATAGGACCGGTTTAGCTCCGTCATTAGCCTTTAACCACAATATTCCGGGTTCGATACCAGCCCTAGCCAACTCAGCACCTTATTATCACAGCTTGGATCTGTGCTGTGAAGTGGAGAGCTGATGGTAGATGTGGCGTTCCATCTAAGAAGCAAAAACAACCTCCCGGGTATAGTGTTAGCGAAAAGGGGATAGACTTCCTCACTGTCCGGCTAAAACCGACAATAGTCCACTGCACCTACTTATAAAAATGTAAAGGTGGCCTATTGTCGGTATCAGCCGGCAGCGAGGGGGTTTATCCCCTTTTTGCTAGCGCTAGACCCGAGAGATTGTTATTGCTTGGTGGAGCACCACACCTACCGTCAGCTCGCCACTTTACCGCATAAATCAGATTACTATACCAATCAGATATATATATATATATATATATATATATATATATATAGATCAGATCGATGTGCTACTCATACGCTGAGTTGATGGGCACCGGTATCGAACCTGGGACCTTGCGATTCCTAGTCGGGTGCTCTAACGATTGAGCTAAACCTGCCCTTGCTTATATGCATGTATAATGAAAAAAAGGAAAGAAAGAAAGAAAGATGGAAAGAAAAAAAATCTAGTCGCGAGCTCAAACAAAGGTCACCTTGACCTAAAGTGATATCAGACGGTAACTTGCTTAGGAAAAACAAATTCAAGTGTTTGATAGATGACATTAACTCTATTTGTTTTAAATTCATTAACTTACATCATTGAATATTTCCAGCGTTCTCAATTCTGTAAAGAAAATGAAAGGTGTGTGTGTGTGGAGGCACCTGGTGTAATGATTAGAGTCGTAGGAACTGGACTCGTCGACTAGAGTTCAAATTCTGGACGAGGTTGTTTGCATTTCACATAGCGCTAATACCCTTGGGAAAGGTATGCATCCAACGACTTTCGTTAGAGCTATGGGTAAATAGTAGTGTGGACTAGGTTCTTTAACCTTTAGCTAGGTAACCAGTCTAGGAGAAGGAAAATTCTGAATACAAACCTGTTAATCTCCGCTTAACTCGTGTGGAGGGTTTCCTGGCGAGAGCCAACAATGTAACAGTGATGTGTAAATTCATACGGAAAAGTTTTAGGAGGAATATAAGAATTATATGTAGATTAGAATGGAAAGTTTAAGGATGAATCATCATAAGGCCATATGGCATTGTTTCTATTTGTCGAGAAGTGAGACGTGGTGAAGTAGGAATGAGAGGAGTGAGAGTGGAGAGTGAATCTGGCACGACGCGTTGAGAGAGCCAGACGTGCTAACGGCAGTTATGACTTGGAGGAAAATAAAAATCTCATGAGAAAAGGAAGTGGCCTTGTTTTAAAACTCTAAATGGCACAAGGCAAAAAAGTACCGAGCACGCTAAGTTGGTTTCCAGACTCCAAACATCACAGAATTGCCAGTCAACTTCAGCATTTTGTCTGTAACAAAAACTACGTCACTGCTTACGTCACATTACCCAAAATCGTCATAACATTGATGTGTAAATTCACACGGAAAAGTTTTAGAATAAAATTTATTCTATGTTATGACGATTATTTTGAGTGTATTTATTGAATAAATACACTCAAAATTAAAAATGCAACATTAGACAGTCCTCATTGTTTTTTAAAACAAGTTTTAATAGATACATGACTGGTATTATATATCTATATATAGTTTGTTTTATTTTAATACATATTTAAAGTTTACATTACAAATTGTTTTATTTTTTAATCCTTTAATGAATTTGATGCTTTTACTTACTTAGGGTACAAACTCGCTGACATTGAATTTTTTACTCCCACCCCTCAGGTAATGTTTCAAGAATATATTTTTACATCGCCAGGAGAGTGTTTTTTATTTTATACTAGTAAAATTAATTTTACTATCAACACGTCATCTCTCCATTCAGAAATGAGAGCGTAACCCAACAGATATATATATATATATATATATATATTATATATATATATATATTATAAAATGGGTACAAGAGATAACCTACTTGAGTTTCACCATAAGGATCTTCAGGATTAAATCCATTGAATTAATCGGGACACCGATTAATAGCAGTCGATTTCACGTGTGTGTGCATTGCATTAAAATGTTCGTTGCGAAGGAACGTTGACTTTCGATTCAAAAAAGTCTCACACCGGAAGTTGATTTTTTTGTGCGATTCAAAATGTAAACAATAAGTTAGAATCGATTTGTGTTAATGTATTTACTAGGATGCAGCTGTCTAACAATTGTATGTGTCATAATGTTTAAAAGCGGTTTCATTAAAAAAAGGGGGGGGGGCAAATCTATTTATATTATGAGTTATTTTGAAGTGAGCGTGGTGATACGTATTGGTGTATATTTCATTCGCGGTAATTCTGTTATTCTAACAGAGCTTAAAATAAATTAAAATTAAGATCAAAGGACAATGCATGTTGAATGAATTTTGTTTTTTTTAAAACCTGTTTAAAATTTATTTATTATTCGAATATATTTTAATTGAAGTTGAAATAATTTGAATATGTGAGGAGTGGAATTATAATCTTGGTGATTTTGTATTATTAAAATTGAAAGGCCTAATGAATTAAGACTGGATACAAAGTAAATTAGAAGTTAAAAGATTAAAATTGAAAAATTAAAAATTCTGCATATGTGTATGTATACACATGCACACACATATATCCCCATATATATATATATATATATATATATATATATTATAGAGAGAGAGAGAGAGAGAGAGAGAGAGAGAGAGAGGAGAGAGAGAGGTGGTAAAAGATAGCAGAGGGTTTATGTGAAGAGAGAGAGAGGGGGTAAAAGATAGCAGAGGGGTTTATGTGAAAGAGAGAGAGAGAGAGAGAGGGAGAGAGAGGGGGTCAAAGATAGCAGAGAGGTATATGTAGAGAGAGAGAGAGAGAGAGAGAGAGAGAGGGGGGGAGAGAGAGAGAGAAGAGGTTGATGGTAACACGATATAAGCTCAACGAAATCTGATTCTTATTAAAAACCAACATTGCCGAAATACGTAAACTCACTTTGTTCATTGATGCAAACAGACAGGAGGTATTTATCCAACCCGTTCTCTGTCAGAGGGGCTGTAGAACCCGCCGAATGTACCTCTTCATATGTCAGTCCCCCCCCCCAATGGGACCACATGTTGATCGTGTAACGCGGGATGCTTAAGGATGGAATCCTATCTGATAAGCAGCCCCTGACAGTAAACACTCCACTTTGGCCCTTTCTTGGGCTAGATGGGCGGTCTGAGAGGCCCCTTTAATCAATCGGCTGGTCTCATCAAGCCCTCACACATATAGGATATTCCCGACAGTATTCCTCAATTGCCCTTATGGCAAATCCCCAACCCTTTTTTATCATATATGTGCTAGAATGCAGTAGGAAGCGCGTGGTGTAATGGTTAAAGTCATGGGAAATCGACTCGTCGCCCCGAGTTCAAATCCTGGATGTGGTAATTGCAATTCACTTAGCGCTAATACTCTTGGGAAAGTATGAATCCTACTCTCCCTCCAGCTATGGGTAAATAGCAGGGCAGACTAGGCTCTTCAAACTTGGTGAGGCAACCGGTCTAGGAGAAGGACAACTCTGAATTCAAACCTGTTGAACTCCGCTTAAGAAATTGACCTTGTGTCGCATCCTGCTCGTGCGGAGGGGTTGGTAAATATATATATATGTGCTAGAATGCTTCTAGTGGTGAGGTTCCACTTCTGGAGCTCTAGAAAATGTGGCGTGTCCCTTCATTGCCATACCTCCTAGGTAAATGACTCTTTGTGATAGTAATGTTCAGGTCCCACTATTGATTAAATATTCTAAAAATGTGTTTAAAAATGTGTTTACAATTTGTTAAGTTTGTTCATCATAGAGTGTGTGTGTTTGTGTATGTGTGTACATGTACGTGCGTGTGTGTATGAGAGAGAGAGAGAGAGAGAGAGAGAGAGAGAGAGAGAGAGAATCAGAGTGAAAGTGGGACAAGAAAAGCAAGCGTGAGAACAACATAACAAAACTTTTCACAAAGCGTGCACACATCATCTACGTATATGTGAATATATATAGTTTACAAATCACACACAAGGATTAAAAAAAAATAACGTAGCGTTCAACCGTTATTACACAGCCATTATAATAGAAAAGTTGCAGAAACACACACAACCTATCAAATATCAGATTCTGGCAAAATAATAATTCAATGCCTGAAGAAGACAACGGATCAGAAACACGTGTCGCATATGTAAGATAAAAAGAATTTTAAAAAAATTTCTGAGAACATAATACATTTTGCGGACCTTCTTTTTTTATAAAATATATAGTTTACTATATTTATAAACTAGAACCGGCTGACCGGGTTTGCCTGGGTAGAGGCGGGGGGGGGGTAAGTTAGTCTTGTAGAGCCATTATAAATGAATCGTGAATTGGATCCCCGTAGGATGCTCCAGAAAAATCCCCTCGTAAAAAATACTTTGCATTGATTCAGCCATTCTGAAAAGAAAAATCAATATCTACAATTTGAAGTATTGATTTCAGAATAGGATTGAATGCTTTTATCATTTAATTTTCATTTATTAGGTATCTTCACGAATATAAATATATCTTCATGCTCAAAAAGCAAGATCTGGTGATAGTGAATATGTATATATATATATATATTTGCTTTGTCGTTAATTGTTTTATTTTTGTAGTTTCCTCCGGACATACATACACACACACACCATCGCCCTTTATTTACAGTGGGGAAAATAAGTATTTCACCCCCCCCCCCTGCTGATTTTCTGAATTCTGCAAAATTATAAAAATAGGAATGTTGTATAATTTTTAGGGTAGGTTCGTCTTGAAAGTAAGAGATAGAATATAAAATTTATTTTAAAAATCACATTATATCAATTTTTGAACATTTATTTGTATTTTATCGAACAAATAAGTATTTCATCCTGTTAAGTATCTGGCCGCCATTCTTGGCCAGTTGTAAAAGAACTTAAAGTAAATAAGTAAGTAAGTCCCGAGTTATAGTATCCTTTGGTAAGTCAATAAGTCCTGTAGTATAGTATCTTTTGGTAAGTCAATAAGTCCTGTGGTATAGTATCCTTTAGGTCCAACGTCCAAGAAGATCCAAGTAGCAGTGAGCTAAGATTAGAATCAGCCAGTATAAATACAACAACAGCAGCAGAGCACTGCCAGTGTTTGAACAATAGGTTGCCTTCCCAGGTCACGTGCTTATCGGTGATTCTATAAGTAGAAGTGACCATCTAGTACACACCTTATAACAGCAAATCCCAACACATCCCATAGTAAAATATAACACAGTACTTTGTGAATAAACCCTCGTTGGCAAGCACAGCAGCCAGGCGTTTCCTGTTGTTGGTTATAAAGTTTTTACAGATCCCAGGGGGGGGGGATTTTGGCCCTCTCGTCTTTGAAGATCCTCTCCAAATCCTTAAGGTTTTTGTAGGTTGTTGTTCGGAAACTCGAAGCTTCAGCTCCCTCCACGGATTCTCTAAAAGATTAAGGCTTGGAGACTGACTAGGTCACTCCATTAACTTAATGGGCTTCTTCTTGAGCTACTCCTTTGTTGCCTTGTTCTTATGCGTGTGTTCATTCTCATGCTCGAATACCCAACCACGACCCATCTTCAGTGTCTTGGCTGAGGCAATTTTCACTCAAGATTTTTCTCTACTTGGCCCTTATCCATTCTCCCCTCGACCCGATGTAGTCAGCCTGTCCCCTTAGCAAAGAAACACCCCAAAGCATGTTTAAACCACCATGCTTAATGGGCTGAACTTGCACAAAGGTGTCAAAATTAGGGTGACCCAGAAAAAAACAGAACCCAAATTATTTATTTATTTTCCCTTTAAATTAACCTTAAACCCCAACCCCAACCCTAACCGTAACCCCTAAGCCTAACTCTAACCCCTAACCTTAACCCTAAACCCCTAGTTAAAATTAACAGTTTTATTATAAAATTTGTGGGTTCTGTTTTTTCTGGGTCGACAGTATACAGAGTGACCCAGAAAGAACAGAACCCAAATTATTTATTCATTTTCCCATTAAACTAACCCTAAACCCCAAACCTAACCCAAATCCTAACCCTAGCCCTAAACCCTAACCTAGAACCCCATAGTTCAAATTAACAGTTTTATTACAAAATGTGTGGGTTCTGTTTTTTCTGGGTCACCCTAATTTTGACACCTTTGTGCAAGTTCAACCGCTTGATGGTTACGATCCCCCCCCCCCACTGTATGAATAAATATGATAAAGAGTGCTCAGTGGCAGTGATAAGGCATTTATATCTAAGTTAGCATTGCGTAAACATGGTTTCAATGGTAATTGGTGAATGCCAGTTTCTTGCGTAATGCCCACAAAGAGGTAGTCCACACTCACTGGAACTTCAGAACTGGAGCCTCACCAACCTATGCAATAGTATATGATTACCAACCCTTCTGTATGAGTAGGATGGGACACAAGGTGATTTCTTAAGTGGTGTTAACAGGAACCTTCTCGGATTCGGGAACCTTCTTTTCGAACTCGGGAACTTTCTTGTCGTAATCGGGAGCCATCACGGAACTTTGAATCTAACCCTTTATTTAGTACACGGGGATATCCTGTTCTCATTCCGCTAATCCATAGCTGGGGTAGGAGTTGTGTTAATCATTTTTCTATGTTACTTCATTGTATCTCACGGAGCGTATTTGAACTCGAGTCACCGAATCTATTTTTCACGTGGATAACCATTACACCAAGTGACTCCTTTTAGTGTAGTGGGTGTGGTGGTTCCTACCTCCCTGCAAAGGATGCAGTCGGCATATTCTAAGCGTCGCTAACTAGCCGAACTGATCTATGAATAACATCATTTTCTATTATTTTCTTTCTTTTTATTTTAAAACATTTTTTGGTAATTTATGCGGAAGTGCGTCCCGGTCTCCTGCCTCAGAAATTGCTACCCGGTGACTATTAAAATAACGTCCCCAGCTATGTCGTCTCGACAGTGTTACTTGAAAGAAAACAACCAACTTAGGGCGTTAAATGTATTTTAGAGGGGGGGGGCTTCTCTTTTTTGATATGAACAAATGGAGATGGGTGGATAGATATATATAAACAAAGTAAAAAATGAACAAATTGAGGTAGATAGATAGATAGATATCCATCTTCATATCTAAACAAGAATTACTACAAATTTCTATAAATAAACAAGAATTACGACAAATTTCTATAAATAAACAAGAATTACCACAAATTT
>CM042144.1:104145476-104147976 GCA_023376005.1 Doryteuthis pealeii | reverse complement strand
CACCACCCTCTGTTTTTTTTTGTTTTTTTTGTTGTTGTTTTTTTGTTTTGTTTTTTCTCGGCCGTCACTCTTTTAGCCGCGGCTGTCTCCGCCGAATCTAGCATGGTTGGGAAAGATGGAGGAGGAGAATGAGGAAAGTTGATAAAAAAAATAGCAGAAAGGCAGACATACACACAGACAGACAGACAGACTGAGAGAGAGAGAGAGAGAGAGAGAGAGAGAGAGAGAGAGAGAGAGAGAGAGAAAAGAAATATTGAAAAAAATGGAGAGAAAAAAGAGAGTCACATGCAGACATATGCACAGAGAGAGAGAGAGAGAGAGAGAGAGAGAGAGAGAGAGAGAGAGAAAGAAGAGAGGGAGAGTGTGTGTGAGACAGGCAGACAGAGAGAGAGAGAGACAGACAGAAAGAGAGAAAGAAAGAGAAATAGAGAGAGAGTGTGTGTGAGACAGACAGACACAGAGAGAGTGACAGAGAGAGACAGACAGACAGACTGAGAGAGTGACAGAGAGAGACAGACAGACAGACAGACAGACAGACAGACTGAGAGAGAGGGGGGAGAGAGAGACAGATAGACAGACGGACAGACAGAGACAGAAACAGAAAAGAAATATTGACAAAAAATGGATAGAGAAAAAGAGACTCACATGCAGACATACGCACAGACCGACAGGCAGAGAGAGAGAGAGAGAGAGAGAGAGAGAGAGAGAGAGAGAGAGGGCGAGAGAGAGAGGGGGATAGGAGAGGAAGAAAGTGGGAGAGATAGCGAGAGAGAGAGGGAAGAGAGAGAGAGAGAGAGAGAGACGAAAAGAAGTATTGAAAAAATTGAGAATGGAGAGAAAAAAAAAGAGTCTCACCCACAGAGTAGAGTCAGTGGAAGACAGACAGAATAAGAATCTTCTAAGTTGGGTCACACCGCCCTAACATACCCATAGCAAGAGTTTATTCATAAAATCTTTACCGCCCCGCATCAGTTTGGCTTCTGTATATCCTGTGTTTATGTTACAATCACTTTCTTTCGTCCTAACCTTTTTCGATTTAGATTCTTTCTTTCCTTCTTTCTTTTCGATCTATCTATCTATCTTTGTCTCTATGTCAATGTATCTCTCACTTTCTATTTCTCTTCTTTTTTTTTTGTTTCTTTTTCTTTTTCCTTTTATCTACTTGTCTTTCATCATTTTACTACTGAACTTTTCTTACTCGTTTCTATTGTGATCTAAATTTACCTTTATTTTCAACGTTTTCATGTTGACTCTCCGATTTTTATCAACTTGCTCTCAACCTCACTGACTCCTTTTTTTTTTGGGGGGGGGTCTTTCCTAAACCCTTTTTTTCACATCTCTCCCCCCCCCTCTCTCTCTGTTTCTCTTCTCTCTCTCTCTCTCTCACTCTGTTTCATTCTCTCTGTCTGTCTCTCTGTCTGTCTCTGTCTCTGTCTGTCTGTCTGTCTGTCTCTCTCTCTCTCTCTGTGTCTCTCTCTGCCGGTCTGTCTGTCTCTGTATATATATATATATATATATATATATATATATATATATATATATATATATGAATTTAATTTCTCTCAAAATTGATAAACTATCATCTTTCTATTGACCTTGTTATCGGTTGCTTGTATGTCTTCGTGAACTGACATGAATACATAAGAATAATATATATATATATATATATTATATATATATATATATATATTATATATATATATATATATATACACACACACACATATATATAGATATATATATATATATATAATGTGTCTGCCAGTGGAAATCGAATGTTTGTATGCGTATCATATATATATATATATATATATATATATATATATATATATATATATATATATTAGAAAGGAAGGAAAAACTCAACACCGTAATTCCATAATAAATTTATTTCGACCAAAATTGGGGCCTATTATGGAATAACCGTGTTGAGTTTTTCCTTCCTTTCTAAGATAGATATTGCTCTGTATATAATCTAAAAAGTTTATTATACATTGAGCTATTTTTAGTGATTTAAAGATTCACTGTATTTATACATACTGGATCATACAATAATAATACAGTATATCTTAGAAATAATATAGAATCATCCCTTTCTACCAAGTTTTGGATACCTCACACACACACACACACACACACACACACACACACATATATATATGTGTGTGTGTGTGTGTGTGTGTGTGTGTGTGTATAAAAGGGTATGAAAACACAATATTGTTAAAATGAATATATTTTATATCATTTTCATAGATAATATTTTTTATAAATCGAAATATTGTTCAATATTAACTATGAAAATGATATAAAATATTTTCATTTTAACAGCATTGTGTGCTTTCATACCCTTTTATCTATACATAAACATATACCGTCGGAATCATTTCCTTACTCTAAAACATATATAATACCCACATATATATACGCATATATATATATATATATATATATATATATATATATATATATATATATATATATATGCATAAATCATTCGATT
>CM042144.1:104132976-104140476 GCA_023376005.1 Doryteuthis pealeii | reverse complement strand
ATTGATAAATATTGCTCTGTATATAATCTAAAAGGTTATTTTACATTGAGCTCTCTTTAGTGATTTAATGATTCACTGTATTTATACATACTGGATCATCAATATTAGTACTGTGGATCTTGAAATCACATATAGAATCATCCCTTACTACCAAGTTTTGGATAAATTTATATATATATATATATATATATATATATATATATATATATATATATATATCAGTTTATATTTTCCGGAACTCACACTGGGCACGATTTACATTATTTGAAAAAAATTTTTACGTGGGAAGTCACGCACAAACCAAAACAAATGAAATGCAAGGTTCCGGTCGGCATTCCCTCTGAGGGGCACCTCAGGCACCGGACAAATAGCATGACTTTTATGCCTTTCAGGTGATGGGCAGGTACCATGGGTTTAAATTTAGCTCACTCAACCGATAGGAACCAAAGCACCTAAATCAGGTAATTTTTGTTTTTTTGTTTTTTACAGACTTTTTTTCTATCCTCAAGTCTTATTCCATCTACACATCTAAGGACTATATGCAATTCCAATATATATAATTTTTTTTCGAGACAGCACGCGGAACCCATCTAGCTTTTTTTTCTAAGCGTTTCATTAGAGCGATAGTGATACAGCCATACAGTAGCACTGACACGGCTACAGCTTGGAAGAATTCGCGCTTTATCTCATTAGAGATATCAAATTTTTATAGGATTGTTAATTTGTCTATAGCAGTCGATGCCTTTCCCATGTGTATAGTGACATCACTTTCTGTTTTCAAATGCCTTTAAAGTAATTCATCATTCGCATTTGATGAGTTGGGAGAGTTAGACACTTTGTCTAAGCTCCCTGAAATAGACTATAATGCAAAATCTCTAAGTCTTTTGTTATTTCTTTACTTATATATATATATATATAATTTAATATAACAAACTTATTGGTAAATCCTCGCGGTGAGAAAAAATCAGCAAATAATTTGATTGTAAAAATATACTACCAAACATCAACCGGGAAGAAAAAAATTTTTTGAAAAAAGAAAAGATCAAGATAATCGTACCAACAAAAAAATAATCTATTGGTACAATATTTTGGCCAAAAGAAAAAAACAATTTATATGCATATAATATAAAACCGCCAGGAGACTAAAGCTAATAAGTAAAAAGTGCTCAATACCTAAGTAGAGCAAATAATAAAGGTTTTTTTATTGGCTGTTTTAGTTTATGCTAATTTAAGTGATTTATTTGAATCACGGTGGTAAGTACTATATTTAATGCGTTTGCTCCCAGTCTCTTTAGTCAGATCTTAGCCCTGAAGAGCATTAAGCGAAATTTTTAGTAGGTTCATCTGACTCATTAGATTTATCTTTTTTATATATATATATATATATATATATATATATATATATATAGCATAACATAATATAAAATAACAAAATAAATGCGTATGAGTAAAGTTTGCAAGAAAAATTGTTTGACAGCCCTAACATCAGAGTTGCTATTCAACCCAGAAAAACATCAAATCATAAACTGCAATGAATTACTTTAAGTTTAATGAGGTGTGCACAATCATCAGACATAATGTATAAATATCAGCGTTATATCAGCGTTTCTATTAAAGCATTACTATTGTCAGTCTGCATTTATTTTTAATTCTCAATGAGCAAAATAACGATTGAGTGAGGAAAGTTGTCGAAATAAATTGTTAGTAAATATCTTGTTTGTTGAACAACAGATACTCTCTAATCACTAAAAATATTTCTAAGCAAGTGAGTGGGAGAGTAGTGTTAAAGTCAGTGGGTTGCGATAAGAAAATGCATTATTTTAGCTGGATAAAAAAAAAGGTTTCTGAAGAGTTGGTGTTAAAATACAACCGTTGCTGTTATTTCGTCCTAACAGCCAGGGGCGTAGCTAGAGTCAAGTTAAGAACCCCCTCTCCCCCAAAAAAATCAACAACAACAACATCAACAATAACAACCCATAACATAGGATCCAAATATTTTAGTTCAGCAGAACAAGAAAAAATAGCACAGAGTGAGTATAGAGGGTAGTGCACTTGCACAATTCCATTTCCGCCTTGATTGTGGGGTCTGGAATACACCTCTGCAGAGTGCTACCTCTCCACTCCAGAAAAAAATTTTTTTTCAAAAAACTAAACTGTTTCCAGTGGCGAGGTTCGAATCTGGTATTCTTCTCATTGTGCATTCACCCTTTTGTTAACATTGGTTTAGCTCAGTAGGCAAAATGTTCCTGGATCGATACTGGTCCTCGCCAACTCAGCGTATGAGTAGCACAGGGATCCATGCGGTAAAGTGAGGAGCTGATGGTAGGTGTGGCGTCCGCCTCAGATGCCAAAACAATCTCCTTGGTCTTGCGCTTGTGAAAAGGGGATAGATTCCCTCGCTGTCTGTCTGATATGGAATTTAGGCCACCCTGACGTCTTTACTTATTTTACATACTTCCAATTTATGTCTGGTCCGGAATCGTCGTACTTGTCTATTGGGATTTTCATCTTTCCATCTGGCATTCAATGGGGACTTCCCACCAAGCGTTACCTACCCCAACACCTAAAAAACGATATGGCCTGAGTTTAATGCCGAGTGCCTGAGGCGCCACTTCAAGGGGATTACTGACAGAATCTTCGCAATGTTTAAACCCACTACTGCAGAAAGCTTGCTTCCTGTGTAGTACCCCTGAGGCGACCCCTTGACTGGGAATGCAGACGGGATCTACGTATTTTGTTGTACTTGCCATTGTATGAGCATCCCACATTAAACGACTTTATGTGTCATACCTTCATACGTCGAATGCGATGTAAATACCCTGAATACCCCATATTCAAAAAAAGCCGTGTACCTAATTTGGGCTCGGTGATAAGGTAAAAAGAACTGTTTAAGTTCCATTTATAGGTAAAATCTGAAGGAATATTAAAATTAGAAGGAATAATATAAACCTTATAACTGTGGACAAATGGGTGTATCCCTAGTATATATATATATACTAAGCGCGTGGTGTAATGGTTAAAGTCACGGGAAATGGGCTCGTCACCCCGAGTTCAAATCCTGGATGTGGTAATTGCATTTCACTTAGCGCTAATACCCTTGGGAAAAGTATGAATCCTACTCTCCCTCCAGCTATGGATAAATAGTTGGACAGACTGGGCTCTTTAACCTTGGTTAGGCAACCGGTCTAGGAGAAGGAAAACTCTGAATTCAAACCTGTTGATCTACGCTTAAGAAATTGACCTTGTGTCACATCCCGCTCGTGCGGAGGGGTTGGTATATATATATATATATATATATATATATATATATATATATATATATGTGTGTGTGTGTGTGTGTGTGTGTGTGTGTGTGTGTGAAGAGAAAAATGGAAGTGAATTCGAGGGTATGTAATATAATGAAAAATTTGAAAAAACACAGGTTCAAATAAAATGAGTGATATTTATTCAGCCAACGCAGCAGTTTTTCAATCTGTTTAGTAGATATTCCCATACACACGCTCTCTCTCTCTCTCTCTCTCTCTCTCTCTCTCTCTCTCTCTCTCTCCTCTCTCTCTCTCTCTCTCTCTCTCTCTTTACCTCGTTTCTGAGAAACTAACGTATATAACAAGGAGGTAATCAAGATATACTTAGAGAGAGAAGGAAAGTGATAGGTAGAACGTGATTAAGATACGGGTCAGTTTTTTACTTAATTGCATATCATGACTAATTACAACCAATTAAAATGGAATTTTTTTCAAACATAACTCTAATGACTGTAAAAAGCTTTTTAGGAGACAAACATTCATTCACTCACCTCTATTATAATGTATTATATATATATATATATATATATATATATATATATATATATATGAGTATAGATGAAAGGATATGAAAACAACACGATATGCTGTTAAAGTAATAATATTTTATATCATATTCCTAGCTAATATTGAACAATATTGCGATTTATAAAAATCATCTTCAGAGCTTTTTTTACTCCGGACTTAACAAGAGCGGAGACGAAAAGTCCGGAGTAAAACAAGCTTTGAAGATGATTTTTATAAATCGAAATATTGTTCGATATTAGCTAGGAATATGATATAAAATCTTTTCACTTTAACAGCATATTGTGTTGTTTTCATATCCTTTTATCTATACTCATACAGTCGGATTCATTTCCTTTCTCTTAACTTATATAACTTAACTTAACTAAATATGAGATTTATAGAAAAATAAACTGGATTTATCGAAGCGTGAAAGAACAAAAATACAAAATCTAAATAGAAATTTAAAAAATTTTTAAATTTTAAAATAAAAAAATAAAAAGCCAGAGGCGAAATGTCATCAACTTTGAAAGTCTTAAAATGTAGCGAAAAGTATCTATTTACTTCCTGTTAAGATCAGTCTGTGATTTATAGCCGTTAGAAAATATTAGGTTGTTACAAAATGGCCGAATGAAGTGCTCGGTTTTGAAATGTCATTTTTAACATAAAATTTGTTGTTTATTTCAGGTGAATTTTCGCATATATAATCAATGTGTGCTCAAAAATAAAATCTAATTTATTTTCGGATAGAAAGTATTTTTGAAAAATAGGAGCCTTCAAAGTTGAGCATGCTTAAACATGACCTTCGCCTTCTTATGTTACATGAGTTCAAACTTGGGCACAATGCCTCCGACACTGCTGCCAATATCAACAAAGCATGGGGAGATGAATCCACAAGTGATCGGACTGTATGAAGGTGGTTCCAGAAATTCTGCAGTGGAGATGAGAGTTCTGAAAATGAAGAAGGTAGAGGACGGACATGCAGTCTTGACAATGAACAATTGCAGGTAATTGTTGGGCAAAATGCACGACAAAGTGTCAGAGAAATGTCTCAGACACTTTGTGTCAGCATTGCAACAGTTTCATGCCATTTACAGAGAATTGGAAAGGTGAAAAAGCTCGATAAATGGGTTCCTCATGAGCTCAATGAGCACCAAAAATTTAGGCGGTTTGAAGTGTGCTCGATGTTCTGTTTGCGTAACACCAATGACCCCTTTCTTGACCGAATAGTCACTTGTGATACGAGACCTTACCACATCCTCCATATTCTCCCGATCACCTACTGATTATCATTTTTAGGCACTTATGCCCATTTTTAAATGGTAAAACTGTTCGATCTAAAGAAGAGGTAGAATCATCATTTAAAGATTTTGTTTCATCACAGCAAATAACTTTTTACCAACGCTGAATAAATGACCTCGTAGATCAATGGCAGAGATGCATCGCTGCCCAAGGTTTGTATTTTGATTAATCTTAACATTTATACTGTTAATGTTTCAACAATAAATGTATGTATTTGAAATCGGCCATTTTCTTTTGTAACAATCTAATATATAAAGTCAATATGATTCTAAATTTAAATTAAACAATGGATGGAACTCTTAGGAATTAATAAGAAATCTTTAATTATATATATGTAAACTATTTAATTCATAAAGAAATAGAAACGCACATATATATATTTACCAAACCCCTCCGCACGAGCAGGATGTGACACAAGGTCAATTTCTTAGGCGGAGTTTAACAGGTTTAAATTCAGAGTTTTCCTTCTCCTAGACTGGTTACCTAGCCAAGGTTAAAGAGTCCAGTCTACCCTACTATTTACCCATAGCTGGAGGGAGAGTAGGATTCATACCTTTCCCAAGGGTATTAGCGCAAAGTGAAATGCAATTACCACATCCAGGATTTGAACTCGGGGTGACGAGTCCATTTCCCATGACTTTAACCATTACACCACGCGCTTCCTACAAGAAACGCTCATATACGTAGATGTAAACCCATGTATACATATATAAAAGGCAGTTGGTGTGTCTGTGTATATGTATGTACGTAAGTTAAATTTTGACCTTGAAAAAATGTAACATCGATGAGAAGACCTGGGAGAGTAAAGCTCTGGACCGTGGGCAGTGGAGAAGGGCTTTACAGGAGGGCACAAAAAAGTTTGAGACCAACCGTATACAGCATGAGAAGTTGAAACGAGATATTCGCAAGAATAAAAAAGTAGACAACCAAGGGCTTCAAATCGGTCTACTATGTGACCAGTGAGGCTATGTATGAGCAAGGCTAGCCTAATCCGTCACCAATCTGTGCATCGGCGAGATGGACTAATAAAATACCCTGTGCTCCCTGGAATTACCTGTAAATGTGGGAAGATGTGCAAAACTTTGGCTGGACTAAAGAGCCACTTTCGTGCAGCTCATTGTTGAACTTTTTGAAGCTCACCATTATATTGTTTGAACTATTGAACTTTCTATTTTTTATGCAATGGCAATACTTGAAACTGCGAAAATAAAACAAATAAGGACAGAGTAAATATATATATACACATCAAATACCACTGGTTCTTGTTTGTTTTTTTTTAACAAAAATTGTGAAGATTTGATTTATATTCTAAAATATTTAAAAAAAGAAATACACATAGAAAATAAAATTCTACTTAGAATGACCAGCATTTGTAAATCTCAAAAGTAAACAAATCAATAGCCAGGTTTTCCTCACCTCTACATAACCGATGAAGGGTAGCCGCTTCTAGTATATATATATATATATATATATATATATATATATATATATATGTGTGTGTGTGTGTGTGTGTGTGTGTGTGTGTGTGTGTGTGTGTAATAAATGGAAATGAATCCGAACTTGCTTATGAAATTTAACATACAAATACGTTTCATAACTCTTCAATCTCTCTCTCTCTCTCTCTCTCTCTCTCTCTCTCTCTCTCTCTCTCTCTCTCTCTCTCTCCTCACTTAGAGACTAACATATATAACAAGGAGGTAATCAAGATGTACATAGAGAAGGAAAGTGATAGGTAGACTATTATCATTTGTTTCTTTTCTATTTTCTATCATATATATATATATATATATATATATATATATATGTGGTGTGTGTGTGTGTGCGTGTGTGTGTGTGTGTGTGTGTGTGTATGTATGTATATATATATATATATGTGTGTGTGTCTGTGTCTGTGTGCTGATAAAAGCTGTAGATTATTTTGAAAGAAAAATTATGTATCCTGGAATATGCCAAAAAATTAATTGCAGAACAAAAAATGTGAATTGATATCTAAGTGTAATTCTTTCTTGTCCTTGTTCTTGTGGCGGCATTTACCCTGGGTCGGTTGAGCCGGCTCCATCCAACGAATTTATCGTATCCCGAATGAAGCCAGACCCTGCGCGACGATCCAACGCAATTGACGACATGAGCGTCAGCCATTCGTGATACAACTGACAAACTCCATAAAAGCCTGGGCCTCGGATCAGCTCGACATCGCGCTTGACTGTTTTGAGCCAGGTTTTCAATTGACACCCTTGGCGTTTCTTCCAGCCCTAAGGTCGTACTAGGTCGATGGATTCAAGGATGATGTCACCGGATTGTCAATAAAGAGCATGACCGAGCCAGCTAAGAAATCTCGCGAGAAGACCCTGCTGGAGAGAGGAGATTCTGCATCTTGCCCGAACAGTGA
>CM042144.1:104115476-104127976 GCA_023376005.1 Doryteuthis pealeii | reverse complement strand
CTCTCTCTGTTTTTCCCCATCTCTTATATTTTCTCTCTCTTTTTTCTCCCCTTTATTTCTTTATAATAAAAACAGAATGGTCCATTATTTAGCGGAGGTGACAACACTCATTATAAATAATTTGGCGGATAAGCAACACTCGATAATCAGGATGTGCATTTCATTTTGGACAGTCTCATTTTTAACCAGAGTGTGGTGCAAGATAACGGTTGTACAATTAAGGAACACGAGTATTAATATATAGATAGCACTTTTTCCTCCAAGAGAATTTTCTGATATACCCCCACTTTTTTTCTTTTCCCAGAATCCTTCAGAAAAAACTTTCCATGTTGTGCAATAAGAGTAGTGAGTCAGAACTTGTAATCCCTTTGACAAATCTCCAAGTAAGTGAATTCATAATCGACTCAGGTGAGAATCTCTTATATCTTTTTAGATTTTTATTTACTATTTGGTTTGGTTTAGTTTGGTTTGGTTTTACGGCATATCAACCTCAGTGGGTCATTTAATGCCGATAAAGTTTTGAAATAAATCAATTCTTAATGGATAATACAATCTTTTTATAAATACATTTTTCTATCTAACCCATTGATGGGACTCTAATAGGTACTACCACTCCGGGTCAGAGTGGACCAGGGAGCAATGGTGATGAAAGGGTGCTCCACATTCCCCAAACCTCCACAACTGAAACCTCATCATCAGATAGAGTTTAACGTCATTCCCAGGACATGTAGACCCGCAGCCACCGCCTTCTAGCACCCATACGATAAAAAGAGGTTGGGGCTTGCCATAAGGGCAATATGGTTGGGAAAATCATATAGGAGCTAGGGTTGACGTGACCAGCCGATTGATCAGAGAGGGCCTCTCCGGCCGCCCGTCTGGCCCAAGATAGGGCCAAAGTGGAGTATTGCAAGTCGTGAAATGCTCATCCACCTGGGTTCTATCCTTAATCATCACGGGTCGCCACCCACGGCTAACAGGTGGCTCAATTGGGGGGGGGTAGTCTTACCCCTCTGCAGAGGTGCAGTCGGACATTCTAACGCCCCACCGACAGGGCGGTATTTACTATTTAAAATTATCATTAAAGACTGTAAAATTACACTTTGTTCTTACTTAGGTTATATGGGCGATCAGAGCACCCCCTCTGATCAATCGGCTGGTCACGTCAAACCCTAGAACCTATATGATTGTCCCGGCCATATTGCCCTTATGGCTAACTCCCAACCCTTATTATCATTATCATGCTAGACGGCGGTGGTTAGGGGTGTTAGTCCTGTGAATGACATTAAACTGCATCTAGTGGTGAAATACTAATTTTGGAACTCTGGGGAGTGTGGAGTACCCTTTCATCGCCATTACTCCCAAGTTCACTCTGACCTGGAGTGGTAGTACCTGTTAGGATCCTATCTATAGATTAAATGGAAAAATGTGTTTAAAAAATCAAGTTCTTTTAAAAAAATTAAATACCCATAAAGATTGAATAAACAACGTCTTCGGCATAAAATAACCCAACAAGTATTGATATGCCGTACAATCTAACCAACCAACCAGCCAACCCTCTTTATGGAATAAATAGATTTGTTTGATAGAATGTTTAAAGCGATTTTTAATTTCATTTGCTTTTAAGACATTGACATTTCAACTAATTATGAAATGTTTACCTGTTTAAAATGATTTTGAAACTACGTTTAATTTGTAGGTACCACCAATTTTCCCTGTGAAATTTACCCCCCCCCCCTCTATAGTTAACATAAAAAAACTTGCATAAATGTTAATATTACCTCACAAATTATTTGTCCATTCAAAAAAAAACAAAAAAAAAACATTAAACAAACTCATGATAATTTTAAAAAAATTTTCAGCTCACGGAAATAATAAAAATTATCAACAAAAAACAATGTTTACATATTTGGACCGTTAAAACAATTGAAATTTAACGTAGCCAAAAACAAGTTATGACAAGAGGCTTTTTTAAGAATTCTATGAAAAATCAATTAATGGTCCGATTTTCACGAAATTTTCCATAACTACTTACCTTTTGATGGAAATAAGTCTGAAATAGTTTCTTTTCCTAAAATATATTAGGGGACATATTTCTTTACGCGGTCTACCCCCTAATTTATTTTATAAAATAAGAAAAAATGAACCGACAAAAAACAATTTTTCCTTTTTTTCTATAAAGATAAGAGTCTGAATAATTATATCAGAAGATTTTTAAGCCAGAATTTTTTAGTAAAAGAACCATGAATACAGAATTCATCTAAAAAATATCAATAAAGAAACTGACCGTGTCGTAAAAAAATGAACTGTTTTACTTATTTTTCAAGATAACGGTGAGTAATATTTACCCAATCGGATAATTTGATCTTTGAATTAACTGTTTTTCTTTGTAAAATCTTTATGCTGGTTATTTCTTTTTTGCGGGATTTTAAAAAAGTTTAAAATATTTACGTTTCTTCCTTCAATATGTCCTAAACTGATCCCGTGACCTATTTTGGTGGTACCTATGTATTGGATACAATTTGAGATCATAAGGTAATGTAATGACACACTCCCCCACCACCAACCGCGGTACCTGGCTTTGTCTGATAGTGTCCTACAGAGAAAGGTCAAAAAGTTAATCACACGAAATCCTGTGTTTGGGGCAGAATTGACTGTTAAAGAGATTTTTTGAAAACAATCAAGCAGTTAGTAAGACAAGTCAAGACCCATATATTTACAGCATGAGTGAAACCAATTCCCGCATGAGGCGGGGGGGGGCGACGATTTAATTATAGTCCTAATTATAATTATGTACTTTCAAATATAATGATAAAAACATATAATTTTATTCCAAGATAAAAAAAAAAGCAGACAATTAAGATGATAATAAAGGAAACAATAAGTTTAATTTTAAAATAATTTTAGGAGCAAAATTAACAACAATTGCAACTATAATGAGTACATCTGAAAGAGGTAGAAAGAGAAATAATTACACAAGAAAGAGCAAAGACAAATTACTTATGGCGGCCAACAATAGTAGAAATGACAGATGGACAAACAGAAAAACGACAAAGACTAAAAAACAAAAATGGGAAGAAAAACAATTATATGGACGCTTCAAACGACAAATAGAAGAGGTTGCACATCAAAAGACTTGGACATGGTTAAGAAAGGGAAACCTCAAAAGAGAAACGGAATCATTTATAATTGCTGCACAAAATAATGCCATAAGGACAAACTACATCAAAGCGAAAATTGATAAGACCCAACAAAATAGTAAATGTAGACTTTGCGGTAATAGCGATGAGACTGTAAACCATGTATTCTGTGAATGTAGCAAACTAGCACAACAGGAGTACAAAACTAGACACGACTGGGTTGGGAAGGTGACCCACTGAGAATTATGCAAAAAATTAAATTTTTACCATACAACAAAATCGTATATGCATAAACCAGAATCTGTTCTTGAGAAGGAAACGCATAAAATTCTCTGGGTCTTTGAAATAAAAACGGATCACCTTCTCCCAGCAAGAAGACCAGACCTAGTGTTGATAAACAAAAAAGAAAGAACTTGTCAACTGGTGGATTTTGCGGTGCCAGCAGATCACAGGGTGAAGCTAAAGGAAAATGAAAAAATAGAAGTGAAAAAGTTATGGAATATGAAAGTAAAGGTGATACCGATTGTAGTTGGTGCACTTGGAACACTCCCAAAAGGATTGGAAAAGTGTCTGGAATGTTTGGAAATCAGAGAAAGGATTGAAACCATTCAGAACACTGCACTGCTGCAATCTGCCAGAATACTCAGAAGAGTCCTGGAGACCTGAGGAGACTTGCTGTCACTCAGACTCCAGTGAAAGACCATCAGCTAATGCTGATGAGAAAACTCAAAAAGAGCAAATAATGATAATGATAAGCGAGAAACCTCAAGCGAGAAACAGAATCTCTTATAATTGCAGCACAAGACAATGCTATAAGGACAGATTATATAAAAGCAAAAATAGACAAGACACAACGGAACAGTAAGTGTAGAATTTGTGGGAAAAGAGACGAAACTGTCAATCACAAAATAAGCGAATGCAGAAAGAGAGTACAAGAATAGACACGACTGGGTGGGAAAGGTGATTCACTGGGAACTGTGCAATAAATTCAATTTTCACCATTCAACTAAATGGTATATGCACAAGACTGAATCTGTCCTGGAGAATGAGACACACAAAATTATCTGGGACTTTGAGGTACAGACGAATCACCTAATCCCAGCCAGGAGACCAGAGCTTATTTTGATTGACAAGATGAGGAAGACTTGTCATCTCGTGGATTTTGCCGTCCCGGCCGATTACAGAATGAAAATAAAAGAGAGGGAAAAGATCGACAAATACTTGGACCTTGCCAGAGAACTGAATAAACTGTGAAACATAAGGGTGAAGGTCGTGCCAATTGTAATTGGGGCCCTTGGAACAATCCCCAGGGGGTTGGAAAAGAGCCTGTGTGAATTGGAAATCAGAGGAAGGAACGGGACCATCCAGACTATAGTATTATTGAGATCGGCTGGAATACTCAGAAGAGTCCTGGAGACCTGAGGAGACTTGCTGTCAGTCGGCCCCCAGTGAACCAACGGCTACGGCAGGTGTGAAAAACTCGAATAGAGTGAAATAATAATAATGATAATAATAATAAGACCATCAGCTAACACTGATGTGAAAACTCAAAAGGAGTAAATAATAATAATCTAGACACGACTGGGTTGGGAAGGTGATCTACTGGGAATTTTTGACCATACAACAAAATCGTATATGCATAAACCAGAATCTGTTCTTGAGAAGGAAACACATAAAATTCTCTTGGACTTTGAAATAAAAACGGATCACCTTATTCCAGCAAGAAGACCAGACCTAGTGTTGATAAACAAAAAAGAAAGAACTTGTCAACTGGTGGATTTTGCAGTTCCAGCAGATCACAGGGTGAAGCTAAAGGAAAATGAAAAAATAGACAAATATCTGGACCTTGCGAGAGAACTGAAAAAGTTATGGAATATGAAAGTAAAAGTGATACCAATTGTAGTTGGTGCACTTGGAACAGTCCCAAAAGGATTGGAAAAGGGTCTGGAAAGTTTGAAAATCAGAGGAAGAATTGAAACCATCCAGAACACTGCACTGATGCAATCTGCCAGAATACTCAGAAGAGTCCTGGAGACCTAAGGAGACTTGCTGTCACTCAGACTCCAGTGAAATACCATCAGCTAACACTGATGCGAAAACTCAAAAGGAGTGAATAATAATAATAATAATAATAATAATAATAATAATAATAATAATAATAATAATCAAAAGCATAGAAAAAAGACTTGAGGAACTACAAATCAGAGGAAGAATTGAGACCATCCAGTCAAAAGCATTGTTGAAATCTGCTGGAATACTCAGGAGAATCCCGTAGACCTGAGGAGACTTGTTGTCACTCAAACTCTAGTGAAAGACCATCAGCTAACGCAGGTGTGAAAAAAAAACTACTACTACTAAAAGCACTCCCCGTATTTTAACACCATTCTTACTTGTTTGAGGGAAATTAGTTCAGAAATAAACATGAGTGGAAACTTTTGTTTTATTTATTTATTCATTTCTCTATTTATTTATTTTTTTGTAATCTCGTGTTTAGCTTTTCTTCTTAATATGGACAATAGGGCAGGTTGATTTTTCACTTTAAAAAAATATCAAATTCACTCAAACAGCAAAAGTTGTGTGTTGTTATAATAAATACTGATACGAAAAACTGGATCTCTTACTTGCACCATTATTTGAGGAAATAGCATCACACATTTCCTCAAATGAAGACTATGTTTTGAAGAAAAATATTTTGTGTGATAATTGCTTATGTTAATTTGCAACTTCCGCCACATGGGAGATGTTACAGTTCTATAATCAACCTACCCTAATGGACAACCGCACCTCGCCAACATCTCTTCATCTTTTAGAACTTTACAAAGGCACAAGGAGGAATTTATACTTATTTACTAAGCTTAGTATAGATGTGGCACAAGGCCAGAAGTCTGGGACGCCCAATGAGAAACGAACTCAGTAACAATGGTCTGCAAATCTAGCTTGCTAACCATTACACCATGAGAGGTGTCCAAGAGGACGAATTTATAGGGTTTTCTAGTCTAATTCTTAAACTGACATTGGCATGAAATAACCTAACCAGGTTTGGCATGCCGTAAAACCAAGGCATCAACCAAGCTATTTATAATTCCCACCCTTGAAATGTATTACGAATATGAATTTTATTTTAAGAAGTATTTTGAACACGCATGTTTGACTATTTGGATCAATCCCGATATCTGCATTTACCCAGCCCATATGCAACGGGTAGGGTGTGGCACAAGGTCAATTTCTTAGCAAAGTACTACTGATTTGAAACCAGAATTTTTCTTTTCCTAAGTTGGTTGCCATACCAATGCTAATGATGTCTTCATTAGTATTTACTGATAGCCCTTTATACATTTCTCAAAGGCATGAACTCTAATTGAAAATCAAACAGCCTCGTCCAGGATTTGAACTCGGTTCGCAGAGTCCATTTCCTTTGACGATAATCATTACACCATGCGTGCCTCCATTATTTATTTGTCCAATAATTCGCTTACCGGCTTGCTTTATTTTATTACTGTGGTATGCCGGTGACGAGAAGCTTTGTCAAGATCTCTAATGCTTTTCGCAGAGGATAGAAATGAATTATGAACATCAATTGGAATGCGAAGTAGCTTTATCGACTCTGATTTCTGTGCTGTTAACAGACCCCCTCCACCCCTGGTTACTCCCCGTACCCCCGGTTTCCGCTCCTTTTGTGGCTTGCATATCGTTGTTATTGTTGAAAACGATGAGAGATTTATTGTTTGTGATTCAGAGAGCCGAACCAGAAAGAGCAAGATGTTCGGTAATCTCTTCTCTTTCCTAGACAAGTAACGGTTCACTCACTCTTTGTGACTTTCTATAAATCCTTTTGTCGGGATTGAACTCACAGCGTCGCACCCCGAACAATGGCATCAGACGGGAATTTTACATAGTTATCTTGTGAGTGACCCGATGAAGATGCAAATTTCTTCTCTCTTTTTTTTTTTCATAATGTCTCTTTGACATTTAACACGTTAGTAATTGACACATAAGCATTTTAGGGCGTCTACCATAGTGCGATAGTTATTAAATCATCATCGCTGAGCAAGTCGCTAGTTGAAGTGAGTTCGATCCTGGGTCGCATTCCTGCAGCTGTATCATCGTACCAGGTTAAACTCTTCGACTTTCGGCCTTTTGATTAGCGTGTAGATTGTTTGAAATGTACAACTAATAATACAGAACTGAGTTTGGTTTGGTTGTTTTGGATTTATGACATGTCAAACCCTGTTGGGTTATTTTATGCCGAAGACATTTTGTTTGGTTCATTCTTGTTGTGTTATATCATATGTTATATAGCGGCTTCGAATTCACGACGCTAAATCCGTGTACGTTAGTACTGGGGTTTTCACTGTACCCAAAGCGATGTATGTTAGTAGTCAGCTACTACCGACTACTGGACTTCAATAAACAACAGATACGTATGTACAAAGAGAAGACCCTTCTTTATTTTCTTCGGTGTGTGGGTGGTGATGGCGCAGAGCTTACAATGAGTGCGCGAGGGGTGGTTGCTGACGGAAGACGTGTCCTTTCGGCTGCCGGCTGGTGTCTCTGGGTCTGACTGCTGTCGGCTCGACCCTCTGGCTTTTGTATTGACGACACGCCTACGCATCTTTATCTTTTGATCTGATAACGGACGTTTGTTATATATTTCTTTATCTTCTCCCTGCTTCCTTGACCGGAAAGCCTCGCTTTCGTTTTCCCCTTTTTTTTTAAATATATATTTTTATTTTTTCTTTGTCTTTTTTTTTTCGGAAGCTTCGTTTTCCGGCCGAGGACAATACAACAGTTGGTTATTCAATTTTTTAAAATTAAATTTTGTTAACACATATTTTAAACTTATTGTTTCTATTTAACCCATAGACTGGATCCTAACAGGTACTACCATCCTGGGTCACGGTGAGTAGTGTATATCATTGGATAAGAGATATTTAAAATACACTACTTCAGATATATTGATGATATTCTAATAATTTACCCGAACAAATCCAACACATTCTATTACTCACAAACTTAATCAAATTGAACCTACCATAAATTTTACATACGAACTAGAAAAAAAAAATTCTTTACATTCTTAGACATCTTCTATTAATAATGGAGATTCGCTTCCGATTTTGGTCTGTAACAAAAGTTATGTCACTGCTTACGTAACATTACCAAAAATTGTCATAACAAAATAAATACACTCAAAATTTGAACATGCAACATTAGACAATCCTCATTGTTTTTCAAGTTGTTTTTTAAACAATTTTTAATAAATACATGACTGTTATTATATATCTATATATAGTTTGTTTTATTTTAATACATATTTAAAGTTTACATTTCAAATTGTTTTATTTTTTAATCATTTAATGAATTTGATGATTTTACTTACTAAGGGTACAAACTCGCTGACATTGAATTTTTTACTCCCGCCCATCAGACAATATGTTTCAAAAATCTATTTTTACATCGGAGGGCATTTCTTTATTTTGTACTAGTCATATATATATATATATATATATATATATATATATATATATATGCTCCCATAAATTTGGTAATGAGCTCTCTAATTGGTAATTTAAATTAACTCCCACTACTAAGCAAATAAGCAATGCTCATTTCTCCGGAAATTTGATCTCTCAGTGACCGAAAGATACATACATTCTTATGTATTTAATAGTTTTAAAACACCAGTCCCCGCATCAGCTGTCAGTGGGCGAGGGGATAAGATATCGGACTACCATGCGGTCAGTCTGAGTTCGAACCCTACCCAAGGATAATTGTGTCTAGCCACACTGAAGAGCATGATATGCCGAAACACGTGTCTGTGGATGACTTATTAATATATGCTCCCATAAATTTGGTAATGAGTTCTCTAATTGGTAATTTAAATTAACTCTCACTACTAAGCAAATAGCAATGATCATTTCTCCGGATTTGATCTCTCAGTATAGAGTTCGAACCCTACCCAAGGATAGTTGTGTCTAGCCACACTGAAGAGGCATGATATGCCGAAACAAGTGTCTGTGGATGATTATTAATATATATATATATATATATATATATATATTATATATATATATAGAGAGAGAGAGAGAGAGAGAGAGAGAGAGAGAGAGATTGATTAATATATAGATAGAGAGAGAGAGAGAGAGAGAGAGAGAGAGAGAGAGAGAGAGATAGTGAAAGGAATGGAATTACCAGGGGAGTGATTATACTTTTTACTTAAATACTTTTTCGACATTAAAATTATCACGTGACCAAAACAAATCAAACTGTACATTTATTTTCTTTTGAATTTACAAATACTTGACATCTGTTAAAATATTTTTCATTTGACCTAAATTAGTCATTCAACCAGTATTAATATTTCTCTATGATTAACACGATCAGTGCGACAGAAGGTTCGGAATGCAAATACACACAATCTCCTACAATCATAAAAAAGCATCAACACCGAGAATGATGATAGCCAGAAGACACCAATAAGCATATCGTCACACACACAAAAAAACCACTGACAAACAGCCGCATATACAAAAACAACGAACGAGTAGCCGCATAAAAAAGAAGCAAGGAGGCTACTAGGAGCAGCTGACCCCGTACTACCCAAGGAGGTCGCCGAGATGATACCATCAACATCAACGAGAGAATATATATAGATGCCAAAAAGGACAGATCAGCTATTCTATTCGTCCTGAAGAAGGAGAATAACATTCCCGAAAAATTACGAAATAAAACGAAACTGAGTTTCGTATAACACCTAATGCTTCATACTGAATCCCAACAAATATATATTATAGATATATATAATACATATAAACATACACACACACACATACACACACACACGCGCGCGCATATATATATATATTTATATATATATATGTGTGTGTGTGTGTGTGTGGTATTTGTGGAAAAGGTGACTTACCGGTGAAACAGGTCATAATGTTTAGTTGATGCAAGATTCACAATGATAAAGCAGTGATATAACAAATATAAAGTGCTCAATACGTTGGTAGAGCTAATTTATTATGATAAAGGTACACGGTAATAACCTACTCGAGTTTCTCCATGAGGATCTTCAGGGTTAAATCCACTGGTTTAATCAAGATATTGATTAATTGCAGTTGATTGCACGTGTGTATTTCTTTGGTATGAAAATACAAAATGTTGTTAAAATGAATATATTTTATATCATTTTCATAACTCCACTCTCTGTCTCTCTATCTCTGCATATATATATATATATATATATATATATCGAGAGAGAGAGAGAGAGAGAGAGAGAGAGAGAGGGGAAGAGAGAGAAAGGGAGACAGAGGGTGGAGGGAGAGAGATGTATTCCAGTGCGTGGTGTGGTTAACTACATGTGGGATGCACAAGAAAATTAGTTAAATTCTTTCAAGTGTCCTTATTTGGATTTTATATGATTTTTAAAAAGTGGTACTTTGACGTACGCGTTTAATTTGTTCCGCTCTTAAGTCAATTTCCTCGTATATCAAATCAATTTCCCCCATTGAATTAATGGGATAACTTGTTGCGCGTGTGTAACGACGCATAATGCTCAAGGACAGAATCCTTAGTGAGTGAGCAGTCCATGATATGCAACACTCTAATATAGTATGTAAACCCGCCCAACGGGGCTTTCCCCCCAGGCAATACCTGCCCCCTTGACTTAAAGGGGCAGGGCTGGGTTTATTGCCCAGCGCCTGAGGCGCCCCTCTTGAGGGGAATGCCGAAGGATCGACGCAATTTTTGTTCTTTCCCATCCATGAGCTTCGGCTTGTGGGTGGGCCCACGTTAAAATGAGGCCTTGTGCCCAGCCCATACAAGTGGGGTATGAGGCAAATACCTGCCACACTCTAATTTGGTCCTTACTTTGGCTAGTCTGGTGGTCGGAGAGGCTACTACCCTATTGCTCTTATGGCAAACCTCAAACCCTTTTTGTCATATATGCTAGAAGACGGTGGTTGAGAGTTTTAGTGTCCTGGGTATGATGTTAAACTGCATCAAGTGTTTAGGTTTAAATAACGGAACTCTGGGAAATGTGGAGTAACCCTTCATTGCCATTACTCCCAGGTCCACTCTGACCTGGGGTTTTGGTACATGTTAAGGTGAAAAATATGTTAAAAATGATTTTTTTAAATGTAACTACGAAAGACTGAATAAAACAAAAACGTCTTTATATGCCGTAAAACCACCCACCAACCACACACACACAGAAACACGTACATACATACACACACACAAACTCACAAATACTCACACACACTTAAATGCATACGCAAACACACACAAACGTGCAAACACACACACATCCATGTACACAAAGGCAAAGACACTCACACATATATATACACATATACGTAATGGTTAGACTGGTAAGTATGTATATATACGAATATATGCATGTATATCTGCAAATATGTATGAATTATATACAATACAAATAGTCTAATATACAATTAACTGAATACTCCTATATAAAAGTTAAAAGTGCACAATATTAGGCTAAATAAATTAGTTAATTGCAACAAAAACGTGTTGCGAGAGAATGTAAGTATATGAATATATACATAAAAAATGTTGTTCTGGTTCCAACGGGAGAAAATGTAATATTTTATAAAAAAAAGGTCCGCAAAATGTATCGTTCTCAGAAAAAATGTTTTATTCTTTTTATTTCACATATATATATATATATATATATATATATGTAAACTATGAATTAAACTATTGAATGAATCTGAACAAGTATAGAGAAGAAAAAAAAAATTTATTTCATTTTTTTTTTGAGAAGTAAAATTTTTCAGTTATGCAATTCAAATAACCTGATCTCCATCTGATGAGACTGGATTTTGGGTAGCTATATTAAATCAACTTAGATTTATATAGGCCCCAATTTTGGTCGAAATAAATTTATTATGGAATTAAGGTGTTGTGTTTTTCCTTCCTTTCAATGGTAAATATTGCTCTGTATATAATCTAAAAAGTTTATTATGCATTGAGCTCTCTTTAGTGATTTAAAGATTCACTGTATTTATACATACTGGATCATACACTAATAATACAGTGTATCTTAGAAATCACATAGAGAATCATCCCTTATTACCAAGTTTTGGATACCTCTCATATATATATATTAATATATTCTATATAACATCATTCGTAGGATTGATTTTAATACGTTGGAGAATAAAACAATAATATTAGAGATCAATAACACCGAGTAATTATTTATTAAACCCGGTTTTATTAAATCCTGTATGCAAATTAACCACACCATATATTATGTAAACCCTTATTTCTTAGTGATATATAAGACTCATTGCAAGATTTTAAAAGCACTAATTACATGGGCATTTCGGTGCC
>CM042144.1:104097976-104102976 GCA_023376005.1 Doryteuthis pealeii | reverse complement strand
TCTGACTTTTGGTAATTTTTTTTTTTTTTTTTTGCAATCGCGAATGTTATATTAAAATTGTAAACAAGCGTTTAAAACCCTTGAAAAAGAGACAAAATGGCGGATCGCGTCGAAATTGACTAAAACAAATGGTTTTAAATCTTTTAAAAATAAACTGCATATGTAATGATATTTTTCTTTTTTTAATGATGGTCATTATGTTACTACTTATTGATTTAGACAAGTTTGACCTTAAATAATAGATTTAATTAATTTTAATTCGCTTTTAAACTTGTAGAAGCTGATTTTTTTTTTACTCAGGGTCACTCTGACCCGAGGTGGTAGTACCCGTAAAGGTCCCATCTATGGGTTACTAACCCATAGATGGGATTTTACGGGTACTACCACCTCGGGTCAGAGTGACCCTGTGAGTAATGGCAATGAAGAAGTGTTTTTTTTTTCCTTTTGTTACGATAATTCTTATATCACTTGGATATTTATGTAATTTTTCTCCGGGTCAAAGTCGAACTGGCAGTAATGGAAAGAAAGAGAAAAAAAGGACACACTACAGAGGAGCAACATAATAATAAAAAGAAAGAAAGAGAAGGTTAGGAGGAAGATAGAGACAGGAAGCGATAACGTTAATTTGTTTCTATCGAACATAATAAAAGAAAGAAAACAATGAGAAGAGAGAGAGAGAGAGAGAGACAGACAGACAGACAGACAGACAGAGACAGAGAGAAGACAGAGAGACAGAGAGACAGAGAGAGAGAGAGAGAGAAGGGGGGAGAGTTAAATCAAGATTATTATACTTTTTACATATTGAACTATTTTCAATAGATCTTAAGTAAACATATCAAACGTTGTAATAATTAAATTATCATATCGTGGTAAATCCACAGGCCCTGCTTATTATTATTATTATTATTATTATTATTATTATTATTATTAAAGTGACTTGTATGTAAATATTGTTTTGTGGGTGAGAGTAATAACGAGATATGACTGAATAGACGCTGGATACGAGACAGCAGGAGAGAAGAACTTTGAAAAATAAAAAAATAAAAATAAAAACAAAACAATAGCGCACTTAAAAAATAAAAAAAATACTAATTCTAGAAGAGAGGGGTGGATTGGGAAGAGAAAATAAAAAGAGAGAGAGGGAGAGAGAGGGGGAGGAAGGGTAGGGTAGAGTGTTGGGGAGAGAGCGAGAGAAAGGTTGAAGGGAAAGTGAGAGTGAGGGAAAGAATAGAGAAAATCGGGTAAAGAGTAAAAAAAAAAAAAAAAAATAGAGAGAAAGTCAAAGAGATTTTAATAATGGAAACGCATTCCTTTACCGGCTAACCTTGCAAAACGGGAATGGGGGGGGGTAAACAAATAAATAAATAAATTTTTTAAAAAGTCGGTCACGATGTGTGGGTGTGAGTGACGGAGAATGGGGTGACTTGCCTTGGAACGTGAAGCAAACGTAGCAGTCAAATATAATGATTTTATACACTTTTTTTTTTTTTTACAGCGGGACGTGGGGGGTACTTCTTCAATTTTTTTTTATTTCCTCATATTGAAAAAGATCCTGGCAGGGCTCTCCCCGTTATTTCAGTTATTGTTGTTGTCGAATTTGAAACGTAGAGAAAAAAATAGTCAAATTTAGCATTTTTTTTACAAATAGTGAGAAAAAGAAAATAAATATTAAGAATTTTATTTGAGGCGAGTTAAAGTTCATTCTTATTGCAGATATCCTATTAAAAAATTAAGGAGGTAGGGGGTGCGTGGTGTAATGGTTAGAGTTGTAGACAATGGACTCGTCGACCAGAGTTCAAATCCTGGATGAAGCTACAGTTCACATAGCGCTAATACCCTTGGGAAAGGTATGAATCCAATTACTCTCCATATAGCTATCTCCGCCAGTCAGCTTGGCAGTCGAGGTTTCGAGTCACACACGGAGCAGTCTCCATATGTATGTCTATAACCTTGCTGATGAGACCTAATAGATCGAAATGTACATTCAGAGATTGACATTTTCTCGATCTGTTTAGCCTTACATTTGAACATATATGCCCGCCTAAATTCATTAATTATTAACTAATTAATTTTCAAAAATTAGGTATCATTTCAATTAAGCACATATCCTCCAAAAATTGTCAGCTAAAAGCCCTATCAAACAAACACAATGTTTATTTACGTACTTTCATATAGCTATGAGTAAATAGTAGGACAGGCTGGGCTCTAAAACCTTGGTTAAGCAACCAGTCTAGGAGAAGGATATCTCTGAATTCAAACTTCTTAAATATACGCTTGTGGTGGTCACTACTAGAATAGGCTCAGTCATAATTAGTGATCTATTAAAAAAAAAATAGGAGAGAATTATCATTTTCATCCTACCCGCTCACAACACGGATTTCCCTACCCCTCTCTCTCTCTCTCTCTCTCTCTCTCTCTCTCCACCCGTCCCTCACGGCGGTTGTCCCCTGCCCCTGGCAAGTCCACTTCATAGCATCCAGTATCCGCTCAAAGCTGTCAATATAAGTCTTGACTGATCGGTCGAATGATGTGTCCAAATGTAGGTCCCCACAAGAGAACATCACTTTCAAGTTCGTCCTTACTTCTCCAGCAGTATCCAGCGTTTCTTGTTCGTCTTACCCGAATAGTTTGTGTGATAGGGAGTAAGTTGTTGTATAGCTACTTTTTTGTGAGGTGCAGCGTCCAGAATTTGTTCAGAACAGTACTCAGTCTCTTTGTGTAGCTTCCATCAAGCTCTTTTGCCAATCATTTCATGTTAGTCCAAGTGGTACATCTATACCGTAGCACAGACATGATTATAGAGATATAATATATATATATATATATATATTATATATATATATATATATATATATATATATATCAGTTTCACACCTGAAGATGGCAGATAGACATGCCGAAAGCGCTCGTAAAGAAACCTTTGGTGGATTGCTACACCAGTTCCACCCTGACATCAAAAGGATGGCCAGAAAATTAGAAAGGATCGAACAAAAACTTCGTCCGACAAGAATTGTCAGTACTGTTAACGAGACATGTTTTAAAGGAAAAAATGCTGCCAAAATACACTTATATATATAATATATATATATATATATAATATATATATATATATATATATATATATAAAGCAAGAATGTACTCATGGAAAAACTTCAATCCTGACAGAAGGGATTTCAGTCAAGGTAAGACTGGTTGAAAAGGTGATCCATTGGAATTGTGCAAAATATTAAATTTGGCGATACTACTAAATGATATTATAAAAAAACAAAAAAAAGAGAATTGAGACGGATAAACTCTCTGCTTTTTTTTATATTCAACCGGTCGGTTGAATATAAAAAAACAGAGAGTTTTTGCCTCATTCCTACAGAAGGCAAGATCTAGTGCTGAGTACCAGAAGAACAAAGAACTTGGTCTAAAAGTGCTTCTAACCCAGCTTGGGTCTAATGGTGATTGCTGCTTTCTTCGCAGAAAAGTAAATCGTCACTGTTGTGAGCATGCAGAGGGGCCCAAATTTATTTTTTAATTTTTTTATATGTTCCCTGTCACAATACCCCTTTCTCGGATTCCCCTCGCATGTACGTGACTAAGAAGCCCAGCCCTCGACAGGCAGGTCCTGCCAAACAGGTCACATATATGGTCAGTCTTTACTGTAGGAAATGTGTACGTGCCGTCCGTCATGATCCGCTTATGTAGAGGCCGGTTCAGGATGGGGTGCTCGAGATGACTTACCTCAAATCACCCAGTCTATAATATATGTATATCTTATTATAATGGAGATTATGTGTCTGTATCCAAAACTACATCACCACCAACGTCACAATTCTCTTTATTTACGTTATATTCTCAATTGTTATTAAATAATCATTATTTAATTTTAATTCGCATCTTATTTATTAACAATGTCTTTACAAAAGTTTAGCTGATATAGATTTGCCTCAAAACAGGTCATATTAACCACGCATCCCACGTATGTGGATCAGGCACAAGGCCCTATTATTATGGGACCATCCACGAACCGAAGCTCATAGGTTGGCAGGCACAAAAATGCGTAGATTCCATCGGCATTTCCCTGAAGGGTGGCGCCTCAGGTACTGGGCTATAAACCCAGCCCTGCCCTTTTAGTCAAGCAGGTAGGGAGACACGCTAATTTCATTAATAGTCCAGTGGCCGAAGCCACCAAACCCACAGGCCCCGAAAGGTCCATGTTATTAAGTTATTTACCTTGCATCCCACGTATGCGGGTCGGGCACAAGGCCCTAGAAATGTGGGACCCCCTACTACGAACCGAAGATCATGGATGGCAGGCACAAAAAATGCATAGTTCCTCGAATTCCCCTCAAGGGTGGCGCCTCAGACATTGGGCTATTAAACCCAGCCCGCTCTTTTAAATTCAAGGGGGCAGGTGTATGCAGAGGAGGGGGTACGCCCCTGGTATCACACCGTTAATTGTTTATTAATAGGGGCCAAGCCATCCGGACCAACAAGCGCTGAAGGGCCATAGTTACTAATTGTTTAAAATTCGCAATGTGTTGTAATATATCAGTTAAGAAATAAATGTTCACACAGTATATGGTGTAAATAATTTGTATACCGGTTTTAACAAAACCGTGTTTAATAAAAGATAATTTGGTGTTATTGATTTCTGATATTATTGTTTTATTCTCAAAAGTATCAAAAACAAGCCTATGTATAATGTTATATTGGCATCTGCTAGAATAAAGTAAAAATAAGTGTAATCTTTTTTGTGTTCTTATTTAATTCCATTATTCTTTCTAATTCAATATAATATCTAATTATGTAAAAACATAAATATTTGTGCATAGAGAGCAAACATTTTTGCTAGTGTATGTAATCGTACTCCAGCAAAAATGTCAGATCATAGCAAGTTTTTATTTATTTTTTTTATTTTATTAGAGAACTGCACTTTAAATTCTTCTCTTCGATTTGGAACTGTTCGTCAATTTTTGGGATCTGCATTTGCCCCTTAAATCCTCTCCTCT
>CM042144.1:104088679-104097876 GCA_023376005.1 Doryteuthis pealeii | reverse complement strand
CCCTAATAGCGTTAAAAGTGGAGTAAGTTGCATCATGTCCATGGAGCGAGCTCCGCCACGAGGATTCCGTTCCTGATTTGCATCAACGTGCGTCGCCATCAACAATCAAACAGGGCTTCAATGAGTCGGGCGGGGAATCTACCCCTCTGCAGAGGTCTGCAGTCCGGTGTATTCTAAAGGCCCCAGTAGACAGGCTAATGAACACAAACGTTGAGAATTAATATATTTCTGTGACAATCATTGAAATGAAACCAAAAATTAACAATACTTCATCTTACGCCGAAGACATTTCTGTTTTATAAATTTTGTTTGGGATAATTCAAAATATTTAGCTCATTTTTAACGAAATTATTATTTTAAAATTTGTTTAACCTAGCACTGGCGAAAACTGAGCCTAAAATGCGTTTTTTGACAAAATGACTCTAGCCCCCCCCCCCTAGAGAAAATAATTTACAAAAATCAGGGAATTATTTGAAATTTTAATGAAAATTTCAGTGTTTATTTATCAATAAAACGAATCATTAAATGCATTATTATTTTTTATTCAAAAACTTTCTCATTTTTTTTCAGGTTCACTTATGTTTGGGGCCGTTAAAATTGTTTTCCACTTGTCTTATATTATACTAATTACAGCTATAAATAGATAAAGACCGATGTTATGATAGAAACAAAAAAAATAAATTTTAAAGATTGCTGTTCTATGTGAGAAAATAAGTACCAAAAATCGAAAACTAAAATATAAAAAAATAATAAATAATTAATTTTTTGGAGATTTTCTTTTTTACTCATTTCGATAATTATTTAATTGGCTATTATCTTATAAAAGAAAAAATTATACATCCGATATTTTTATCTGTTTCTTCAAAACTTATTACTTTATGTATCCAAAATAAAGTTTGCATTGAAACGATATTTATGTCTAGAATCTAAAATATAACATTCGAAACTTAAAATCCGAATATTTAATTTAAATGATTTTATATATTAATTTTTTCATAGCAAAAATTACTAAATTTAAAAGTTTTTGAAATAAAATAACTGATGCATTATAAAATCATTAATTGGATAAATCAATACTGCAAAATTTCATTAAATCTGATAATTAATCTGACTTTTGGTAATTTTTTTTTTTTTTTTTTTTTTTTGCCAATCGCGAATGTTATATTAAAAATGTAAAACAAAGCGTTTAAAACCCTTGAAAAGAGGACAAAATGGGCGGATCGCGTCGAAATTGACTAAAACAAATGGTTTTAATCTTTAAAAATAAACTGCATATGAATGATATTTTTCTTCTTTTTAATGATGGTCATTATGTTACTACTATTGATTAGACAGAGTTTGACCTTAAATAATAGATTTAATTAATTGTAATTCGCTTTTAAACTTGTAGAAGCTGGATTTTTTTTTTACTCAGGTCACTTCTGACCGAGGGTGTAGTACCCGTAAAGGTCCCATCTATGGTTACTAACACATAGCATGCGGATTTTTAGGCGTAACTCACCACTCGGGTCAGAGTGACCCTGTGAGTAATGCAATGGAAGCAAAGTGTTTTTTTTTCCTTTGTTACGATAATTACTTATATCACTTGGGATATTTTTGTAAATTTTCTCCGCGGTCAAAGTCGAACTTGCGGCAGTAATGGAAAGAAAGATGAAAAAAGGGACACACTACAGAGGCAGCACATAATAATAAAAAGAAGAAAGAGAGAGTAGGAGAAGATAGAGACAGGAAGCGATAAACGTTAATTTGTTCTAATCGAACAAATAAAAGAAAAGAAAAACAATGAAGAGATAGAGCAGAGAGAAGAGAGAGACAGACAGACAGAACAGACAGACAGACAGAGAGAGAACGAGAGAGACAGAGAGACAGAGAGAGAGAGAGAGAGAAGGGGAGAGTTAAATCAAGAATTTATTATATTTTTACATATTGAACTTATTTTCATAGATCTTAAGTAAAACATATCAAACGTTTGTAATAATTAAATTATTCATATCGTGGTAAATCCAACAGGCCCTGCTTGATTATTATTTATTATTATTATTATTATTATTAATTATTATTAAAGTGAACGTATGTAAAATATTGTTTTTTGTGGGTGAGCAGTTAATAACGAGATATGACTGAATAGACGCTGGATACGAGACAGCAGGAGAAGAAGAACTTTGAAAAATAAAAAATAAAATAAAACAAAAACAATAGCGCACTTAAAAAATAAAAAAAATACTAACTTCTGAAAGCAGGAGCGGTGGATTGGGGGAAAGAAGAAATAAAAAGAGCAGAGAGGGAGGAGGGGGGAGAAAGGGTAGGTAGCGTGTTGGAAGAGAGCGAGAGAAAGGTATGAAGGAAAAGAGAGAGTTGAGGGTAAGAAATAAAAAATCGGGTAAGATTAAAAAAAAAAAAAAAAAGAAAATAGAGAGAAAGTCAGAGATTTTAATAATGCGAACGGGCATTTCCTTTACCGCTAAACCTTGCAAAAAACGGGGAATGGGGGGGGGGGGTAAACAAATAAATAAATAAATTTTTTTAAAAATCGTCACGATGGTGGGTGTGAGCTGACGGAGAATAGGTGACTTGCCTTTTGGAAACCGTGAAGCAAAGCGTAGCAGTCAAAATAATGCATTTTATACACTTTTTTTTTTTTTTACAGCGGGACGTGGCGCGGTACTTCTTCAATTTTTTTTTTATTTCCTCATATTGAAAAAGCATCCTGGCAGGGGCTCTCCCCGTTATTTCAGTTATTGTTGTTAGTCGGGAATTGAAACGTAGAGAAAAAAAAATAGTCAAAGTTTTAAGCATTTTTTTTACAAATAGTGAGAAAAGAAAATAAAATATTAAGAATTTTATTTTGAGGCGCAAGCTGAAAGTTTCATTTCTTATTTGCAGATATCCTATTAAAAAAATTAAGGAAGGTAGGGGGTGCGCTGGTATGTAATGCGTTTCTAGAGTGTAGACAAGACTCGCTCGACAGAGTTCAAAATCCTGGAGGAAGCTACAGTTCACATAAGCGCTAGATACCCTGGGAAACGCGTATGAATCAATACTCTCCCATATAGCTATCTCCGCCAGTCAAGCTTGGCCAGTCGAGTTTCAGTCACACACGGAGCAGTCTCCTATGTATATAACCTTGCTGATGAGACCTAATAGATCGATATGTACATTCAGAGATTGACATTTCTCGATCTGTTTTAGCCTTTAATTTGAACATGATATGCCCGCCTAAATGCATTAATTATAACTAATTTAATTTGCAAAAATGTTAGGTATCATTTCAGATTAAGCCAACAATCCTCCAAAAAATGCTCAGCCTAAAAAGCCCTATCAAACATAACAACAATGTTTATTTACGTACTTTCATATAAGCTGATGAGTAAATAGTAGGACAGCTGGGCTCTAAAACCTTGAGCTAAGCAACCAGTCTAGGAGAAAGGGGGGGGGGATTAAAATCCCTTCTTGGGGAAAAAAATTTTTTTTTTCAAAAAAAAAAAACTTTTTCCTTTTTTTAAAATTATTTACGGGCTGTGTGCGTGCGTCACTACTAGAAATAGGCTCAGGTCATAATTTAGTAATCTATTAAAAAAAAATAGGGAGCAGGAATATCATTTCATCCTACCGCTCTCACAAGCACCGGATTTCCCATACCCTCTCTCTCTCTCTCTCTCTCTCTCTCTCTCGCCACCCTCCCTCACGGCGGTTGTCCCCTGCCCCTGCAAGTCCCCTACTTCATAGCATCCAGTATCCGCCTCAAAGCTGTCAATATTAAGTCTTGACTGATCGCGATCCAATGATGTGTCCAAAATGTAGGTTCCCCACAAGAGAACATCACTTTCAAGTCGTCCTTACTTCTTCCAGCCAGTATCCAGCGTTTCTTGTTCGTCTTACCCGAATAGTTTGTGTGACTAGGGAGTAAGTTGTGTATAGCTACTTTTTCTGTGATGTGCAGCGTCCAGAATTGTCAGAACAGCTACTCAGTCTCTTTGTGTAGCTTCCATCAAGCTCTTTTTGCCCAATTCATTTCATGTTAGTCCAAATGGTACATCTATACCGTAGCACAGACATATTATAGAGATTAATATATATATATATATATATATATATATATATATATATTATATATATATATATTATATCTGTTCACACCTTGAAGATGGCAGATAGACATGCCGAAAGCGCTCGTTAAAGAAAAACCTTTGGTGCGATTGCTACACCAGTTCCACCCCTGACCACCAAAAAGGGATGCCCAGAAAAAATTAGAAAGGATCGCAACAAAAAAACTCGTCCGACAAGCAATTTCAGTAACAGTTTAACGAGACATGTTTAAAAGAAAAAAATGCTGCCAAAAAACACTTATATATATATATATTATATATATATATATATATATATATATATATATAATATATATAAAGCAAGAATGTAACTCATGGCAAAAAACTTCAATCCTGACTTACAAGGGCATTTCAGTCCAAGGTTAAGACTGCGTTGCGAAAATGGTGATCCATTTGGTAATGTGCAAAATATTAAATTTTGTGGAAACTACTAAATGATATATAAAAAAAACAAAAAATGGAGAATGAGACGGATAAAACTCTCTGACTTTTTTTAATAATTCAACCGAACCGGTTGAATATAAAAAACCCAGTGAGTTTTAGCCTCATTCCTACAGAAGGCAAGATCTAGTGCTGATGAACCAAAGAAGAAAAAAGAACTGTCGTTCTAAATGGATTTTGCTATTCACAAAAACTAACAAATAACAGGACCTTTGTTCGAGAGAGAACAAAAGTGTGAACATGCAAGTAGCGGTGATAACCAAGTTTGTAGTTCGAACACTCCTCCGACGATACCGGAAAAAAGAGACCGGAGGAATTATTAATATATATTGGTGATTGCTGCTTCTTCGCAGAAGAAAGCCATTTCTACAAATAAATCGGTTGTGAGCATGCAAGGCGGCCCAAATTGATTTTTTAATATTTTTTTATTATGTATCCCTGTCACACATGACCCCTTTCTCGGTTTCCCCTCGCATGTACGTTGATGAGAAGCCCAGCCCTGACAGGCAGGTCCTGCCCAACAGGTTACATATAATGGTCAGTCTTTTACTGATGAAATGTGTACGCTGCCGTCCGTCCATGATCCGGCTTGTAATGTAGAGGCCGGTTCAGGATGGGGTGCTCGAGATGACTTACTTCAAATCACCAAGTCTATAATATTATGTATATCTTATTATAATGCGAGATTCATGTGTCTGTATCCAAAACTAAACGTCACACCAAACGTCACAATTCCTTTAGTTATTTACGCTTGTATGCTTCCAATGGTTATTAAAGAATCCTGGATTTAATCTTAATCGCATCTTATTTATTAACAATGTCTTATACAAAAGTCTTAGCTGATTATAGATTTGCCTCAAAACAGGTCATAATAACCACGCATCCCACGTATGTGAGCGTCAGGCACAAGTCCCTAATTATTATGGACCCACCCAACGAACCGAAGCTCATAGGTTGCAGGCCACAAAAAAGATGCGTAGATTCCGTCCGCGCATTTCCGCCTGAAGGGGTGCGCCTTAGGACTGGGAAAACCCAGCCCCTGCCCTTTTAAATCAAGGAGCAGGGGTATGCACCCTGTGGAACTAGACACGCCTGTTAATTTCATTAATAGCTCCAGTATTTTACTGGCTCGAAAACCACCCAAACCCACAGGTACCCCGAAAGGCCATTTATTAATTATTTACCTCGCATCCCACACTATGCGCGTGTAAAACAATAATACTACAAAACAACGGGCCACTCCCATCCTCGAAGAGAAGAGGCCCCAATTGATTAAATAAAAGGAAATGACACCCCACCCCACGCAACCGAAAGCTCACTGAAGTTCGCATCAGCGCCCACAAAAAAATGCAATAGGTTTCCAAGATCGTCGGAATGTCCCCATCAAGCGTGGCGCCCCCAGGCAATTGAGGCATAAATATCCCCAGCCTGGCGCTTTCTTTAAATCAAGGCGGGCAGCTCTGAACATAATCAAACCTTCGTGCTGTTGCATAGGGAGGGGTCCCCCTTGATCACACCGTTTAATTTTATTAAATAGGGGCCCGAAGCCACCGGACCAACAAGCCGCTGAAGGGCCCATCGTTACTAAATATGTTTTAAAATTCCTGCTAATGTGTGTAATATATCATTTAAAAAATAAATGTTCACACAGTATATGTTGTAAATAAATTTGATATACCGGTTTTAACAAAACCTGCGTGTTTAATAAAGAAAGATAATTTTGTGTTATTGATTTCCTTGATATTATGTTTTTATTCTCAAAAAGTATCACAAAAACAAGCCGCCTATGTATAATGTTATATGGCATCCTAGAATAATAGTAAAAAATAAGTGTTAAATCTTTGTGTTCTTATTGTAATTCCATTATTCTTTCTAATTCAATAAATTATAATATCTAATTATGTAAAAACATAAATATTTGTTGCAAGAGAGCAAACATTTTTGCTAGTGGTATGTAATCGTACTCCAGCAAAAATGTCAAGCGATCATCAGCAAGTTTTTTATTTATTTTTTTAATATCTTTAAAAACTGCACTTTAAAATCTTCTCTCTTCGATTTGGAACTGTCTTCGTAATTTTTGGATCTGCCATTTCCCTAACCATCTCTTTGGGGATATTTATGAGGTTCAGTCTGCATTTTCTTTTCTTTCTTTTTTTTTTTTTTTTTGTTAATTAAATGTGCATCCTTACAGTCGATAATGCTATTTTTTCTCCTAAAAAAAAAAAAAAGAAAAGAAAGAAAGAAAGAAAACACACAAAAGCCCTGACATTCGGCATCTAATTTCATTGTTATCTATGAGACTATTAAATAACTCGTAGACAGTGAAAAATCGGTTGCGTTAGAATTAGAAGAATATATAAGACACCCCTAAAAACAAAAAGGAACAATTAAAACAAATTGAATTAAAGAATGAAATAGAAAGTAATAAATAAATAAACAATAATTTGCTAGTAATAACGATCTTGAAAGAAAAAATGTTATCGCGAAAGGTCATTTGTTGGCATTGATATTTTGCTTACAACAGTTCATCTATCTACTATCTATTATCTATCTCTGTACTTTATCTATCTATGATTCATATCTATCTATCTTATCTCTGTACTTTATCTATCTATATTTCATATTCTATCTATCGTATCTATCTAGCTACATCTCTGCTAACTTATCTACTATATTCATATCTATCTATCTATCTATTCTATAAATCTATCTCTGTAACTTATTCTATTTCATAAATCTATCTATCTATCATCTATCTATCTATCTATCTATTCTAATCTATCTATCTCTGTACTTTATCTATCTATATTCATATCTATCTATCTATATCGTTATCCGCACTTTATCTATATTCATATCTATAAAATCTATCTATTCTATCTATCTCTGCACTTGATCTATATTCAGATCTATAAATCTATCCTATCTATCTATCTAATCGATCTATCTATCTCGTGTACTTTATCAATATTTCATATCTATCAATCAATCAATCAAATACTATCTATCTATCTACTATCTATCTCTAACTGTACCTTATTGATCTATCTGTTTTATCGCCTCCCCACCCCCATACCCATCTATCTATTATCTATCTATCTGTCTTATTTATCCAATATATCTATCAATCTAAGCCTATTCCTATTATCTACCAATCTATCTATCTATTCCTTATTCATATCTATCTATCCTCTATCTAACGACTGTATTCATATCTATCTATCTATCTATACTATCTATGCCATTTCATATCTATCTTATATATCATATCTTTCTATCTAAATAGTATGGTCAATCTATCTTAATCTCTCTCTCTATCTATCTAAGCCATTCAATATCTATCTATCTAATCTATCTATCTATCTATCTAAGCCTATCATAGCTATCTATCATCTATCTATCTATCTAACCAGTTATGCAACTCGGTGACGAAGTTACGTAAACGGTTTTCGTTGCGACCGTAGTGTTTGTCTCCGTTCATCAACACACAGCCTCGAGCTGAACCTAAACGAGAGGTGAGGAGCCAGCAACGCGTTGACGAACCTTTGCGGAAAAAGTGAATAAATAGAGACGTTGCACCGAGTGATAGACCGTGTTATTGCTGCAGACAAAAAAAATGCAGCAAAGGTGACCACCAGCGACTGACAGGTGCGCCTCACACACCACAAACACACCAACACACACCACTACACGCACACACACACACCCACACACACACACACACACCAAATACACACACACACACACAACAAACATATATATCACTTATAAAATATATATAATATTATCATAGTGTCGGTTTAACTCAGCCGTAGAGTGTCCGGGCTGGGAACCTCCAAGTTACTGGTGTCGATACCGGCCCTCGCCAACTCTATCGTATAAATAGCACAGATAAAATGTGCGGTAAAATGAGGAGCTCGCCGTGCTAGGTGTGGCATTGCACCTCACACGCGAAACAACAATCATTTCTTGGTCAGCCACTTAGTGAAAACGGATAGACTCCCTCGCTGTCTGGCTGGTGCCCGGTATTAAGCCACCCCACGACTTACTTACTATATATATATATATATATATATTATTATATATATATAATATATATATATTTACCAACACCTTCGCTACGAGCAGGATGGGACCAAAGGTCAATTTCTTCCGCAAAGTTCACAGGTTTGAATTCAGAAGTTTTCCTTCTCCTAGACCTGGCTTACCTCGCCAAGGTTTTAAAAGCCCAGCTCCCTCTAACTATTTACCCATAGATGGAGGGAAGTAGTTGGATGCATACCCTTTCCCAAGGGTATTAGGTGCTATGTGAAATGCAAACAGCCCCATCTAGGATTTGAACTCTGGTCGACGAGTCCATTTCCTACGACTCTAACCATTGCACCACGCATCTCTTCGAAAAGGGTTTTAGTTATAGGGAATTGGTTAATCGAAACATCTTTCTATTTTCTAACAACCAGCAACTATATACTGAAAATATTCCTCTTTAAATTAATCTTGGGTATAGATCAACTTTGATTTATGGTCGCGAAATCACGAAATACTGAAAATTAAATCTGAAACGTTTTTATATAATTCGTGGGTAGCGTACGAATTATGTACGTAAGTCTACTTAAAATTCAAATAACGGGTTGGTAAATGGAAAGTTAC
>CM042144.1:104073679-104076179 GCA_023376005.1 Doryteuthis pealeii | reverse complement strand
GTTTGTAGTCTAAATTTAACTATTTAACAGACTACTAAGCTATAGACTCTGAAAGTTAAACAAAACTTACATGTATAGGTACATATATCTACCTAAATATGTACAAACGAATATACAAACATACGGACAAACATACCTCTCTGTCTCTGTCTGTTTGTCTCTCACATTCTCACTGTTCGAAAAACTCAATGTTATTTTTTCTTCAACACATATATGCTTGATGAAGTGTTTTTCGTATTTCTTTTAACACGGTAAAAACAATAATTTGTTTATGCAAATATACCTTTTAATAAACCAATTTGTACCTGAATTATAGTAGATAATAAAACAAAAACAAAACATACCTACAAAGAATTGATTTTTTTTTTCAAAAACGTACCAAGTCACACGTAAAAAGATATGCACATGGAATAAGAAAAAAAATACAAACAGTAAAAAGAAGAAACACCATGCTCTGGGTTAGTGTAACCCCGATTGTCGCCTGTAACAGACAAGGCCGAATATGTCTGATACGAATATCAAAAACAAAGGCAAAAAATGTCATGCAAAAGATATATATATATACATATTATAATATATATATGTGTGTGTGTGTGTGTGTGTGTGTGTGTGTGTGTAATGAAAATATCGGAGTAAAAACCGTAATTCAGACTGAAACAAGAAAAGCACTAAATATGAAGAACGAAGAAAATTAACTTAATTCAAATAGAACTAACTAGATGTACAGGATATATATATATATATATATATATATATATATATATATATATATGTGTGTGTGTGTGTGTGTGTGTGTGTGTGTGTGTGTGTGTGTGTGTGTGTAGTGGGTGTGTGTGTGTGAAGATAGATAGATAGTTTTCAACAGATAGATGATTAGAAATATATATATATATATATATATATATATATATATATATATATATATATATATATATATATATAAAAAAAAATATATATAGATAGATAGATAGATAGATAGATAGATAGATAGCAAAATAACTAGCTAGTTACCTTGCGAGCTAGCTAACGATATAGATAGAGAGACGGACAGAGACGTACGTAGAGAAAGAAAGAAAGAAAAAGAGAGCTTGATAGAGAGAAAGAATTGCAGAAGGCTTAATACACATGGCTCCCGAAATAGATGGAACATTATACATACAAACATACAGACAGGCAGACAGATAGATAAATAGATAGATAGATAGATAGACAGAAACTCAGAAAGCTAGTTAGATAGCCAATGAAATAGGATAGATAGATAGGTAGATTGATAGTTTGCTATATATATATATATATATATATATATATATATATATATATATATAGAGAGAGAGAGAGAGAGAGACAGACAGACAGACAGACAGACAGAGAGCGAGAGAGAGAGAGAGAGAGAGAGAGAGAGAGAGAGAGTAAAATATCTAGCCAGTCAGCTTGTTAGCTAGATAGATAGATAGAAAGAGAGTGATAGACTATCATAGACAGAAAGATAGGAAGAAAGTAATTAAAAGAGAGTTAGGTACGAAAAATATAATACACAGTGCTAACGAAATAGAAGATACATACATACATACATACATACATACGGACAGACAGACGGACAGATAGATAGATAGATGGGTAGATAGATAAGACAATTGTTTGTTGTGGGTAAGAGAAGTGGTATTAGTTATGATCAAGACGGCGAACTTGAAGCTGAAACGAAATGAAGCAGACGAAAAGAACAAAGGTAAGAGACGGATAAAAAAAAAGTGGCTGCCCAGTAGACAGTTAGAAAATTGTCAAGGTGTCTAACCTGCCTTGTAGATTCAGGTAAGCCCAAATATTTCGTGAAGTATGACTGATACCGATGTATGTAGCTGCTAGTGTGGACATTACGATCACAGAAAATTTTAACGTTACACAAGAACAAAACAATTGTGCGTTGTGGCTCAGTCCCTTCGCTGCCTAACGCGTAAAGACTGCACAATATTGCTAATGGAGATCGTTCTATTCTATCCTTTTTCTTTTTCTTTTTTCTTTTTCTTTTTCTTTTTCTCGTTCTTTCTTTCTATCATTCATTCTTTCTTTCATTCGTTTACTTTTCGCATTTTTTTTTCTTCTAATTTATATTTCTTTTTTCTTTTTTTCTTTCTTTTTTTCTCTCTCTTTCTTTCTATTATTCATTCATTCTTTCTTTCTTTCGTTTACTTTTCGCATTTTATTATTTTTTTTATTGTTCTAATTTATCTTTCTTCTCTCTTCTTCTTTCTTTCTTCTCTCTCTCTCTCTCTCTCTCTCTCTCTCTCTCTCTCTCTCTCTCTCTTCTTTCTTTCTTTCATTCATTTCCTTTTTCATTTGTTTGTTTGTTTGTTTCTTTTTGTTTTCTTTTCGCACTTTATCATTTTTCTTCTTCTTTCTTTCTTTCTTTCTTTCTTTCTCTCTCTCTCTCTCTCTCTCTCTCTCTCTCTCTCTCTCTCTTCTTTCTTTCTTTCTTTCATTCATTTCCTTTTCTTCATTTGTT
>CM042144.1:104051179-104068679 GCA_023376005.1 Doryteuthis pealeii | reverse complement strand
TTCATTTTGATGTATGATACATGTTCCGGTGTTGGTAATTATACCTGTCCTAAACTAAATGGCATTATCTTTTTGAACCACTCTCGTAGTTTCGAGGATTGCAGGTAAATCTGCCGTTGTCATCGTGCCAGGCCCCGACACTAACTTTTTTCATGACCGTCCCGAACAAAAATTATCAACCATCCCAAATGGGGTTTGGACCGTCCCGAAATCAAAATATTTTTGTTTAATTCATTAGCATCATCTATACTTGTCAGTCATCAGTAGCATAATAACATGTAATAAAACATTTAAAAAAGCTGAAGCAGTTGACAGAAACATTTATTTATAATCAAGAATAATAAAATAAAAATTTTATAAACTAAAATTTATTCCATTTTCATCTTTTATACGGACATTTTCCAATCATAAAAATATATACTGTGTGACTGTGTCTATTTCTTCAGTGTTGTTGACATTAGTAATTTTAAGTTTAGAACTAGACCGTTTTTTGAGGTCAGTATTCGGGCAATCACTGGACGGCCAATATTGGAATGTAGTACTAACTTTTAGGAAAATTTTTTACCGTCCCCGGCAAACTGTCCCAGATGACGTATTGATCGGGACGGCGTTAATGTCGAGCCTTGCATTGATCCCTTCATCTACCTATCATTAACGAATGTAAATGTCGAAAATCAATAAAAATCACAAAGTGTCTTTTTCCACGACATCCCCATATCGATTAGGACACTTTCAACATCAAGATGCCCGGAGATGATCGGTGTCCAATTGTTCGATTTTTTCAACTTTTTAGTAGTTCTCTTTTTTCTTTTTGGGGGCGGGACATCCTAACATTCACTAACCCTCCTTCTCTATGTCCTGGGTATGACGTTAAACTATCTGATGGTGAGGTTTCAGTTCTGGACGTTTGAGGAATGTGGAGCACCCCTTCATCTCCATTGCTCCCTGGTATACTCTGAACCGGAGTGGTAGTACCTGTTAGGGTCCCATCTATGGGTTAAATAGAAAAATGTGCTCATAAAAAATAGAGTATCCATTAAGAATGACTTTAGTTCAAACTTTGTTGGCATTAAATAACCCAACGAGTTTGATATGCCGTAAAACAAACCAAATCAAAAGCACACTTCTCTAGCATAACAGCAATTATTAATCTGAGTAGAATCCCGTTTTACCCACCAGCAATGCGTCCAAGGTCTCGGTCACCTTTGAACGACAATGCTTCACAACTGTTTCTTTGATATTAATCCTCTTAGGGGATTGTGTATTGTGATTGTATCGTACTCGATTATTATGAAGGCGCGTAGTGTAATGGTTAGAGTCGTAGGAAATGGACTCGTCCACCCGATTTCAAATACTGGACGAGGTTGTTTGCATTTCACATAGCGCAAATAACGCTTGGGAAGGGTATGCATCCAACTACTCTCTCTCCAATTATGGGTAAATAGTAGGGCAGACTTGGCTAGGTAACCAGCCTAGGAGGAGGAAAACTCTGAATTCAAACTTGTTAAACTCTGCTAGGTCACAAGCATGGGGCACCCAGCGACGATTGAACTCGTTATTCAGTAGTAATGGATATACGAGGCTACTTTAATAAATATTACACCTCGATGGGATGCCCAATACTCTAAGAGGGGGCATGTTTTTACTCAACTCGTTGGTCACGGGTAACGATGTGATATAAGGTCGCTAGTATGAGGCATCCAGCGAGGACCGAACTCGCTGTTCAGTAGTAATGTAATTGCGAGACTAGCTTGCTAACCACTGTACCACGATAGGACGCCTTTGAGATCGTTATTCTATAGAAATAAATCTGCGAGAATAGCTTTCCAGCCACGTTAAGATGATGAGCCTCGAAGTATTTACCCAACCCATTCGCCACGGGTAGGATGTGACACAAGGTCACAAGCATTGGGGCATCCAGCGACGACCGAACTCGTCATTCAGTAGTAATGGATCTGCAAGACAACCATTACACCTCGATGGGATGTCCAATACACTAAGAGGAGAGATGTATTTACTCAACTCGTTGGTCACGGGTAAGGATGTGACACAAGTCGCAAGCATGGAGCATCCAATGATGATCAAAAGTAATGGAACTGCGAGACTAGTTTGCTAACCATTACCCCATGATTAGACGTCCTTTAGCGATATCTTGTTTGTCAGGTGTTAAATGGGCTGATTACAAATCTTTTGAAGTGGAGATTTAACGCCTCTTGAAATTGTTGTATATTGAAGATATCGTCAAGGGTTAGTGACGATACCTGCTACGTATGCAGATACGCGAAGTAGGGCCATGAATTGTGATGCCAGTATACAAAATGTTCAAAATTGGAGAGATACCAAAGATTTTCTTGTTGTTTTTTTCATGCGTAATGAACTATTTACACTAAAAATAAAAGCAAATAGGAATTAACAATGCAGACAAGAAACATACCTCAGCACTTTTACATATTGGCGCTACATAATCTTTCTATTTGACTGAACTTTTTAGATAAGGCTTGATAATTTGTATCATTTGATTTTTTGACTGTTGTCCTCAATTTTATTGTTATGTACACAATTTCGGCCGATTCACCCTCCGGGATTCTTCATGTTTTTATTTTTATTCTTTAGATGAGGCTTGATAATTTGTATTATTTGAGTTTTTTGGGCAGTTGCCTTCGTCTTTATTGTAATATACACAACGTTTTGCCCGATGTCGAATTCAGGAAGCTTCTCGTCATGGCGCAACGGATATGAGGGTTGAGTTAAAACAGTTCTAAGTGACAATCATTTGTAGGCTGCAGGTTCAATCCTGACCCCGATAATAACACAGCTTAAAATTTGTACCAGGCCATGGTTAGCGGAATAAAACCGTCTACACCAGTGAATTAAATAAAGGGTTCAGTTCGAAGTTCCGCGAAGGATCCCGATTACCACATAAAGGCTCTCGAGTTCGACGAGAAGGTTCCTGAGTTCGTCAAGGAACACTTACCGAAGCGTTGTGTATATAACAATAAAGATGCAGACTACTGTTTAAAAAAATCGAAATGACACAAATTATTTTTCTATACCCGTTTAGTTCCGTTAATGGAGGCGCGTGAAGTAATGGTTAGTGTTTTAGGAAATGGATTCGTCGACCCGAGTTCAGTTCCAGGGCGAAGCTGTTTGCATTGCACAAGGCGCTAATACCTTTGAGAAAGATATGAATCCATTTCTCCCTCTGCAGAGAGAAATGGATTCATAATGGATTTCCTTATCCTAGACTGGTTACCTAGCCAAGATTAAAGAGCCCAGTCTGTAGGGCATACTGGGCTTTTTAACCTTGGCTAGGTAACCAGTCTAGGAGAAGGAAAACTCTGAATTCAAGCCTGTTAAACTCCGCTTAATAAATTGACCTAGCACCTATATGATTTTCCCAACCTTATTGCCCTTATGGCAAGACCCAGCGCCTTTTTATCATATGGATGCTAGAAGGCGGTGACTGAGGGCCTTCATCTCATAGGAATGACGTTAAACTCTATCTGATGGTGAGATTCCAGTTCTGGAGGTTTGGGGAATGTGGAGCACCCCTTCATCACCATTGCTCCCTGGTCCACTCTGACCCGGAGTGGTAGTACCTGTTAAGGTCCCATCTATGGGTTGAATAGAAAAACATAAGTTTATAAACAAAATTGTATTATGCATTAAGAATGAATTTATTTCACAACTTTGTCGGCATTAAATGACCCACCGGGGTTGATATGCCGTAAAACAAAACAAACCAAACCAAACCTTTACACCACAATGTGATACCTTGGTATTTAACTAACCGGTTCGCCACGGGTAGGATGTGATACAAGGTCGCAAGTATGGGACTGTCCAGTGAGGGTCGAACTTGCTATTCAGTAATAATAAACTTGCAAGACTAGCTTACTAAACATTACATCACAATGCGACGTCCGGGTATTTACCTAACTGGTTCGCCGCTGGTAGGATGTGACACAAAGTTGCAAGTATGGAGCATCTATCAAGGAATCCATCGAACTCCGTATTCAGTAGTAATGGAACTCCGACACATTGCAGCCCATTACATCCCGATGGTACACCTTAACTGACCACGACTAATATGTGACACATGGTCTAATTAAGACTAACAAAACAAGCTGGACACAGTTATAGAAGCAATGACGAACACATAAGTGACGTTCTCCTGAGGAAACCTGTACATGGGCACACTAGTGTGGACCCCCCGGCAAAATCCCACAACAATTAGTTTTGTACACAAATTGAATGTCTTGCGAAAGACCTGCAAGGAGCGATGCCCGATAGGGACGGGTAGCAAGAGAGAGTCATGAGAATCCATGCAGTCAGCACGACCTGAAGATGATGAAGATGATAATAATTCATCCTGCAGTTCAAACAAGTTTTTAAATAGTTTTTAACTCGAATTATTTAGATTTTTTAGATTGTTATGCCCATCTTTATTGTTAAATAAACAACGTGTCGGCCGATGTACCTTCTGGCGTTTGTCTTGACGAATTCAGGATCCATCTTGTCGAACTCGGGATCCTTCAAATCGTAATCGGAAGCCTTCACGGAATTCCGATCCGAAACCTTTATTTAATCCATTGAGGTAGATTGTTTTCATTCATGTAACCATGCTCGGTTACAAGTGTTAAGCTTTCTTAAGTATTCAATCTTATTTTCGCCTGTAGTCAGGATTGAACCTGCAACCTTCAGATGAGTGGCACTTAAAACTGTATTAACTCAACCCCTATATCCGGTGCACCATGTCTTGTGCTTTTAACTCTTCAGAAAAAATATCAATAAAAATTTTAAGAAAAGGCAATTTCATTCTTGGATGATTGAGAAACTTTTTATTAGCCCCTCGTCCGAGCATGGCCCCTAGGCAGGCCCCCTGGGCCGAGATTTAATAAGACTCCACCTGACTTTGATATCTGGCCAATTCTTTGTTGAATTCATAAAGTGATTCCTAATGAAAAAAAAACAACAAAAAACAAAAACAAAAAAAAAATGATTCTTAAAACAAACAAACATTATAATTCTTAGCGAATTTTTTAAAAATGATACGGAATTTGTTAACATTTTTTCCCTTACCTCCTATCTTTCCTCTTTCTCTCTCACTCCTTTGTATTCCTAAAATCTTTTTTTTCCGGTCATTGGCCGGGTAATTCTGATAGTAGTCTATAAAATCAGAGTGGTCTATGATAGGTGATAGAACAAGGGCATTGTTTCACGTTGTTACTGATTATTAAATATAACACAACTTGACTACGTGCGTGGAGACAGGCACACATAGGTCACCCGGAACAAATATCTATTGTTTCAAGAAAAACAAAAAAACAACAACAAAAAAAACAAACCAAAAACAAAAAAAAAAGAAAACACTATGATCGTCATTTTTAGGTTTTATCTAAATTAAAGTATTTCTCTGAATGTTTGAGATGAGGCTTGATGATTAGTATTATCTGCGTTATTCGGACTATTGTCCTCATCTTCATTGTTATCTGTACAACGTTTCGGCCGATATGCCCTCCGGCCTTCTTCAGGTATTTCTTGTCGGACTCGGGAACCTTCTTTTCGGACTCGGAAACTTTTTTGTCGTAATCGGGAACCTTCCTGTCGTAATCGGGAGCCATCACGGAACTTACGACAAGAATGTTCTCGATTCTTGCGGTTTCTAGCCGAACGCTCTACCGACTGACCTAACCCAGCCCCTTTGGTATATATATATATATATATATATATATATATATAACCATTTAGGGCCAGAAAGTACTCTGCAGAGTCTTTGGACTATATTACCTTAATTAAACTTTTAAATTAAAATTTTAATTTCGTGTCATTAGGTCATTTTTCCATTTACACCGTCAATATCCGGTTGTTTGTTAGGGTTAGGGTTAGGGGTTAGGGTTAGGGTTAGGCGTTGTAACCATAATCCTAATCCTAACCCCTAACCCCAACCCCTAACAAACAACCGGATGTAAATGAAAAAAATGGCCTAATGACACAAAATCGAAAAGGGGTGCCTTAAGATAATATGGTCCGAGTCTTTAGCCAAGCGATAGTAAAAAGTACACTGAAGACAGTCTAACAACTCAATTGCTCTGAAGACCACATCCATGTCTCATTTTTATCATTGGCAGTGGCCAGAGAACATATGTTTTATCTTACATTTGCTCGTTGGCGTTGTCCGGGATTTCAAAATTTAATCTTATCCAGATTTATACGTACTAGCGGGACCTGTGGATATACCACAGAATCAAAATTTAATCATTACAACGTTTGATATGTTTACTTAAGAGCTATTGCTAAATACTTCAATACGTAAAAAGTATAATAATCTTTATTTAACTTTCTCTTACACTTTTTTCTTTCCTTTTTTCATATTTTCATTATATTCGTTTGAAACAGATTAGCGTCATCGCTTCCGCGCATCCTACCCTCTATATATCTTTCCTGTACACTCTTTCTTTCTTATTATAATTTTCTGCGTTGAATGTCATTTTCTTCCTCTTTTTACTTCATATTCCCCAGAGCTCCAGAAATGGTACCTCACTATCAGATATAGTTGGACGTCATACCCAGGACAGGAAGACCCTCAGCCACCACCTTCTAGCACCCATATATTATAAAAAAGCTTGAGGTTTGCCATGAGGGCAATAGGGTTGGGACAATCATATAGGTGCTAGGGTTTGACATGGCCAGCCGATTGATCGGAGGGGGCCTCTCTGACCACCCGACAAGCCTAATTAAGGACCAAAGTGAAGTGTTGTATATCATGGACTGCTCAGTGTCCAGGATTTCGTCCTTAAGCATCACGGGTCGCCACAATATCTACTACAACTACTACTAGTAGGATCACTGCTTGCTACAATAATAATAATAATAATAATAATAATAATAATCTTATTATGATGGAGATTGTGTGTTTTTCTGTCTGTAACCGAAACTATATTACTACTCAAGTCACAATTCCCTTAATTATTTACGTCAAATACTCCATGATTTCATTCTTTTAAACCTTCAGTTATTAATAAAAATTGTTTTACATTATTAATACTGTTGATCATATCTACGTACTAATAACATGCAATTGTATTTATAAATACAACAAAATAGTGGTTTACAGTTTGAACGAGAAGGCTAATTTGCATATTGATATTTAAAATTTTATTTTAATAAATATGTGCTTGGTATTATTGATTTCTAATTGTTTGGTTTTATCTTAAGAAATATAAACAAAAATCTCGTGGATAAATCTTAAAAGAAATTTATTTACAAGAAGAAATAACTGTAATATTATCCTTTACTTCCTATTTTAACTAAATAGTTAAATTAGGAAAATTTACCAATGAAAGAGGGGAGTAATGGAAAATGATGGAATAGTTAGTTTCAAAGTTGTTCTATTTTTCGATTATACCCCCTCTGTTGCAGATCTTTTTATCTGCATTCTTAGTCAGTTTCATTAGCCTTTCTAATTTAATATGATATTTTATTATATCAAAACTTAAATACTTGCACCCGGAGGGTGCATATATTTGCTAGTAATAATAATAATAATAATAATAATAATAATAATAATAATAACTGAATCACTTATAATTGCTGCACAGAATAATGCCATAAGCACAAACTATATAAAAGCGAAAATTGATAAGACCCAACAAAATAGTAAATGTAGACTTTGTGGTAATAGAGATGAGACTGTAAACCATATACTCTGCGAATGTAGCAAACTAGCACAACGAGAATACAAAACTAGACACGACTGGGTTGGGAAGGTGATCCACTGGGAATTATGCAAAAATTAAATTTTGACCATACAACAAAATGGTATATGCATAAACCAGAATCTGTTCTTGAGAACGAAACATAAAATTCTCTGGGACTTTGAAATAAAAACGGATCACCTTATCCCAGCAAGAAGACCAGACCTAGTGTTGATAAACAAAAAAGAAAGAACTTGTCAACTGGTGGATTTTGCAGTTCCAGCAGATCACAGGGTGAAGCTAAAGGAAAAATGAAAAAAATGGACAAATATCTGGACCTTGCCAGAGAACTGAAAAAGTTATGGAATATGAAAGTGAAAGTTATACCAATTCTAGTTGGTGCACTTGGAACAGTACTAAAAGGATTAGAAAAGGGTTTGGAAAGTCTGGAAATCAGGGGAAGGATTGAAACCATTCAGAACACAGCACTGCTGCAATCTGCCAGAATACTCAGAAGAGTCCTGGAGACCTGAGGAGACTTGCTGTCACTCAGATTCGAGTGAAAGACCATCAGCTAATGCTGATGTGAAAACTCAAAAGCAGTAAATAATAATAATAATAATAATTCGGAACCTTCCCCAAGGGTTTGGAAATAGTATGGGTTAAAAAGAATCTGGAAGACCTGAGAAGACTAACTGTCACTCAGCCTCCAGTGAAAGGCCACCAGCTAACACCTGTTTAAAAAAATGCATGGAATGTCTAATTGTAATTGGGGTCCTTGGAACGGTCCCAAAGGGTTTGGATAAGAATCTGTAAGAATTGAAAATCTGAGGAAGAATCAAGACTATCTAAACAACAGCATTGTTAGGATCAGTCAGAATACTCAGAAGAGTCCTGGAGACCCGAGGAGACTTGCTGTCACTCAGCTCTCCGTGCACCACCAGCTAAGGCGGATAATAATAATAATAATAATAATAATAATAATAATAATAATAATAATAATAATAATTCTCTGGGACTTCGAGATAAAGACAGATCCCCCTATCCCAGCCAGGGGACCAGACCTAGCGTTGATTAACAAAAATAAGAGAACTTGCCAACTGGTGGACTTTGCGGTTCTAGCAGATCAAAGGGTGAAGCTGAAAGAAAACGAAATGATGGACAAATACCTGGACCTTGCCGGAGAATTGAAAAAGCCGTGGAATATGAGGGTCAAAGTGAAACCAATTGTAGTTGGTGCACTTGGAAATCAGATGAAGAATTGGGACCATCCAGACTACTGCATTGCCGCAATCGACTAGAACACTCAGACGTGAGGAGACTTGTTGTCACTCAGACTCCCGTGAAATACCATCAGCTAACGCTAATGTGAAAAACTCAAAAGGAGTGAAAATACTACTACTACTACTACTACTACTACTACTAATAATAATAATAATAATAATAATAATGATGATAGGACTCCAATGGAGTTGGAGACTGAGGGTGGTAAACAAATGCCTGGAAAAGCGACTAGGGTAGTGTACTGAATAGGAAGAATTGAGACCATATAGACCACAGCACTGTTAAAATCAGCCAGAACACACAGAAGAGTCCTGGAGATCTGGGGCAGACTCACTGACACTCTGACGCAAGTGAAAAGCCACTAGTTAAATGGCAAAGTGTGGAATGCTAATAAGACATTTCAATACTCAAGGGAACTTGCTGTAACATGACCTCGCTTTTCACCTATACATTTACGGCGGAAATAGAAATGAATAGAAGAAAGAAAGAAAGAAAGAAAAGAAGAAAGAAAGAAATCTAAATGAAAATAAAATAAAATAAAAACACAGGACTAGACAATGCGTAACGCTTTTCAAATAGAATTCTCTTCGTTTTTTTAAAAAAAAACTAAACCATAATAAATAAATGAATGAATAAAAGAAATGATGAACAGACAAACAAACAAAAAACAGACAAACAAAAAGCAAAACCCACAAAAAGAAAACAAAAACAAAAAAAAAAACAATTTCTCACCTTGGCTTGCAAGACATTGTGTGCGTAGTGCCTCAGTGTGTGTGTGTGTGTGTGTAGTGTCTCAGTGTGTGTGTGTGTGTGTGTGTAGTGTCTCAGTGTGTGTGTGTGTGTGTGTAGTGTCTCAGTGTGTGTGTGTGTGTGTGTAGTGTCTCAGTGTGTGTGTGTGCGTAGTGTCTCAGTGTGTGTGTGTGTGTGTGTGTGTGTGTGTAGTGTCTCAGTGCGCGTGTGTGTGTGTGCGGGAACGTAGTGAAGACTTTCTCAACGGTGCACTTAGCGCACGCAAACACAATGGTTCTTGTGCGTATACCCGGGCAACCGAAACATCACACACGCATAGTTGCAGATGGGTACATAGCTGCACATTCACCAACTTCTTTAAACCACTGCATCTGCACCCCCCCCCCCGCGTCTCCCCCCCCCCTCTCTCCCTCTCGCACCGACCTTCTTTTTTTAAAAATCTTACCCTGTTGTATCTGCAACTTAAAATTCAACCTTCCAACTTAGCAACCTCAGCAAAGCGCCCGTACAGTTTCTTAAATCGTTTTTGGGGTTTGACTTATTCACACCTATCACCGCGAAATGCCCCTTCATTACTTATCGTTTAGATAGGGTAGTGATATTATGTTCGCTCTTTCTACCTCTCCATTTCTTATCTATCTACCTATCAATGTCATTCTGTTCATTTCTATCTATCTATCTATCTATCTATCTATCTAATTGTTTTTCTATCTATCTATCATGTTTCTATGTAGGTATCTGTCAGTCTATATTGGCCCTGTTTATCTCTCTCTCTCTCTCTCTCTCTCTCTCTCTCTCTCTCTCTCTCTATCTTTATCTATCTATCTATCTATCTGTCTATCTGTGTCTATGTACGTGTCTCTATCTCACTCTCTCTCTGTCTCTGTCTCTCTCTCTGTCTCTCTCACACACACACATTTCACTTATATGCACTTGCACACATGCACACATGTGCGCGCATACACAGACATTCACCACCAGCCTGACAAACAGATACAGTTAGGTCCCCTTACAGACAATCATTATATGAACTAATCCCTTGCATTTATGCATGTGTCAGAAGTGGTATATATATATATTTGTGTGTGTATGTGTGTGTGTGTGTGTGTGTGTGTGCTATTCTGTTCATATCTATCTATCTATCTATCTATCTATCTATCTATGTAATGGTGTTTTATCTACCTTTCACGCTTTCTATATAACTATCTGCCTGTCTATATTATCTCTATATATGTATCTATCTATGTATCTCTCTCTCTCTCTCTATATATATATATATATATATATATATATATACTCCCTCTCCCTTCTCCTCTCTCCCTCTCTCTCTCCCTCTCTCTCTCTCTCTCTCTCTCTCTCTATATATATATATATATATATATTTATGTTTGTGTTTGTGTGTGTGTGTACGTGTCTAATTCTGTTCATATCTATCTATCTGTCTGTCTGTCTGTCTCTCTCTCTCTCTCTCTCTATATATATATAGAGAGAGACAGACAGACAAATAGACACACACATATATATATATGTGTGTGTGTGGGTATGTGTATGTGTGTGTGTGTGTGTGTGTGTGTGTAATTCTGTTCATTTTTATCAACCTATCTATTTAATTCTTTCCACACACTTATACACACACTTTCATGCACACGCACACAGACACGCACAAAATGTATAATTTGCAAACTAGTTACATGGAATATACACATATATGTAATGATAATGTGGTTTCCTACATTTATAAGTAAAGAGTGCTCAATATCATTGATATACTATATTTCTAAGTTAGAGTAGAGTAGACATGAAGTTTAAGATACTTGGTATTTGTTAGTTTCTCGCCTATGGGATTTTTCAAACTAAATCGAATAGACGAGAAACTGACGGTTACCACGTATCATTGACGTTATATCTACGCTACCTGAACGCACGTGCACACACACACACACACACACACACACACACACACACATATATATATATGTGTATATATATATTATAAAATGGATACAATAGAAACCTACATTTTATAATAAATTTGCTCTACTTCGTATTGAGCACTTTTTATTTGTTATATCGCTGACTTACCCCTGAATTTGCACCTCCCAACCATATTCACTGGTCAGCCACTTTTTATCTTTATATATATATATATATATATATATATATATATATAATATATATATATATATAAAGATGAAAATATATATATATATATATATATATATATATATATATATATATTTCTCGGCTCGACCAATAAGAGAATGATCTTGGAGGCCATGAAATTGGGTGTGGGGACACAAGACCAAATTAGAAAATGTGGGGGAATCACAATATATATATATATATATTATATATATATATATATATATATTATATATATATATATATATATAAACTTATTTTCAATTAGTAATTATCAGTATTATTCGGACTATTGTCCTCATCTTCAATGCTATATGTATAAAGTATCATCCGATATGTCCTCCGGCCTTCTTCAGGTATTTCTTGTCGGATTCGGGAGCTTTCTCGAACTCAGGAATCTTCTTTTTGAACTCGAGAACCTTCTTGTCGTAATCGGGAGCCATAACGGAATTTTGAACCCAACCCTTTATTCAATCCACGGGTGTATTCTGTTCTCATTTCCACTAACCATAGCTGGGGTACAGGTGTTAAGCTGTGTTAATTATTATCCTATGTTACTGTCACCCTTGACCAGTATTAAACCTGCAGCTCAGAGATAACAGTCACTTAGAACTGTCTTAAATAAATGACTGTATCTACAACGCCATGTGTCCAATTGAAAAAAAAAACAGGGAAATATTAATTATTATTTGAGATAAAATATTAAAATTATTTTGACGATAAAATGTTAAATAAATCTAAGCCATTTTGTTAACATAAATATTTATTGTAGTTTAAAAAAAAATCTGATATATGCATTAAGTAATAAGTTAACAGACGGAAAGCATGTCAGGAGGGGGGTAAACTCAAGTTTGCATGCGGAGGGCACAAAGAACTCGGATCTTTTATACATATTTACCAACCCCTCCGCTGGATGCGACACAAGGTCAATTTTAACAGGTTTTAAATCAGTTTTCCTTCTCCTAGACTGGCTGCCTAACTAAAATTAAAGAGCCTAGTTCAACCTATTATTTACCAATAGCTGTAGGGAGAATAGTTGGATACACACATTTCCCAAGTGTATTGGTGTTTTATGAAATGTAAAAAGCTTCGTCCAAGATTTGAACTCGAATCGACGAGTCCATTTCCTACGACTTTAACCAATTACACCACGCACCCCCGGATTGTCTAGTAGGGAGCCACAGCCAAAAAAGGTTGGGAAACAATATGCTGCAAGTTCGACTCACTTGGCCCATCGTTTTCCCCAAATATCCAATGACCTTTAACATTAAAAAAAAAATGACTAATAAAAAAAGTAAGTGTCATTCCTATCTTGTTTGAGCCGAAAACTTTTCTTTTACAACCTCCCCCTCCTTATATTCTCTAAGCCCCCCCCCGCCCCGTTCAACCCATTGTTCATGACCCGTGTCATTCTTTTCTTTCTTCCTCTAACAGAAAGTCTGCTTACGCGCCGAGAAAGAGAAATGCAGTTGCAATTGTTATCATAATTGTTACTCTCGTTTTTCACATGCATGCACGGCGCATTCTCGCACGTGCACATAGCAGCAATGCATACTGAACAAACACACTCCGTTGCATTCATCCTAACCCCCCTTCTCACCCCCTCTCTCTCTCTCTCTCTCCTCTCTCTCTCTCTCTCTCTCTCTCTCTCTCTCCATTGTATAGAAACATGCTCACTCGGCACATTGGCGTCAAGCCTGTTATCGGCATGAGCAACGTCTGTAAAATACTCTCTCTCTCTTTCTCCCCCCTCTCTCTTTCTCATTCTCTTTCTCGCATTCTCTCTCTCTCTCTCTCTCTTCAAACATCGGATCACTTAATGATTGACGCTACTCAGTCTTTCTACTCTGATCATTTATATTATTTATTCATCTATTTGTTTAAAGTTGTTCGTAATATCCCGTTTGTGTTATACTCCCTCTCAATATTTATTGCAATACTTTTTCTTTCTTTCTTCTTTTTTCTTTTTTTCTTAGCTCTCTCTCTCTCTCTCTCTCTCTCTCTCTCTCTCTCTCTCTCTCATTTTTCTTTCTTTCTTTCCTCACTATCTTTCTTTCTTCCTTTCTTTCTTTCTTTTTTTCTTGACTCTCTCTCCCTCTCTCTCTCGTTCTTACTTTCTTTCTTTCTTTCTTTCCTCCAGTTTCTTTCTTTCTTTCTTTCTTTCTTATCTCTCTCTCTCTAGCTCTCTCTCTCTCGTTTTTACTTTCTTTCTTTCTTTCCTCCACTCTCTTTCTTTCTTTCTTAGCCCCCCCCTCTCGTTCTTACTCATAAAAAAAAGAACAATTTTTTGAAGGATATTCAACTTTCATTTTAATTCAATTTTGTGGCACATTTTCTGAACTCATTATTTTGAGTTTTGGAGTGTCACACCAGATATGAAATTGGGCTTAACATTTGCTGGTATCCTCTAATGCGTGTTGATTGCTGGCTTGGATTTTACGGCATGTTAACTCATGGGTTATTTCATGCCGAAGACATTTTGTCTTATTCGTTCTTTATGGGTATAGCAAATTATTTTTTTAACTCAATTCTTTAGTGAAAACTTTCCTATTTCATCCACAAATGGGACCCTAACGATACACCAATGGGATGTTCTGAGTGTGTCTCTAAACGGAATCTGGTGGGTTTTTCCTTTTTGAGATCTGAAGATTGTAAAACACCCCTTCATTGATATTATTCCCATGTCCACTCTAATTCGGAGCAGTATTACATATTAAAGTTCCATATATATAATATATATATATATATATATATATATATATACATTATTATTATTCATATTTTGCTTGAAGTCAATTATAATGCATGTATCGCATAAAATTCGATAATTATAAAAAATAATCTTGACAAGTGAATCCCGGCAAAGGATGGCTCGCTATGCAGAACACCGTACAGACTGTTTCGACTTTATTAAGTCTCATCAGCGATGTATACTAACGACTCCCCTCCGACAGGAATCAAAACCGGGACCTCAGCAGTATAGTCAGAGACCATATCCGTTCGGCCGCCGTACATAGCGAACAATCCATGCGAAATTAAACTTGTCAATGATACTACACGCCTCTACCATAGTAGGTAAGGGGACGTTATTGAGTAGTAAAAAAACCCGGCCGTAAGCTCTTCGGCGAAGTGATAAGATTTTTGGATGTTTTTTTTTTCAACAATGCTTCTATAAAAAAAAACATCCAAAAATTTATATATATATAATATATATATATATATATATATATAAGTAAAGAAATAAAGACTTAGAGATTTAGCATTAAGTCTATTTCAGGGAGCTTAGACAAAGTGTCTAACTCTCCCGACTCATCTGATGAGTTTTAAATAACACTCTTGTGTCGTAAGGAAGATTTCTTCTCTGGAATTTTGGATTTTATATATATATATATATATATATATATATATATATATTACTTTGAGAGCTATTATAAAAATCAATATATTAAAAAGTATAATAAGCTTGATTTTACACACACACATATACACACGCACACACACACGCTCGCACATGCATACACCAACATACTCTCTCACTCTCTCTCTCTCTCTCTCTCTCTCTCTCTCTCTCTTTCACTTTATCTCTCTCACTTTATCTCTCTTTAACTTTTCTCTACTTCCATCCATCTTTCCCATTCCATCCCATTGAAACAGATTAGTGTCATCGCTTCGCCCCCCCCTATTTTGTATCTCCATGTGTCACATCCCAGTCTCCTTACATAACTACTCCTCAACTTGGAAGCTTTCCGGATCTGGCGTGGATGTCAAAGTGTGACACACGTAAGTACGTAGTTGGTAGTACTAGTGTATTAATATATAGATGTACTAAGGTATTTCTACGAACGTAAAAGAAGTTTGTTTGTTGATTTACGCATATCAACCTCGGTGGGTTATTTAATGCCGACAAAGTTTTTGAAATATATTCATTCTTAATGGATACTCAGTTTTTTTTTTTATAAAACGCATTTTTCTATTAACCCATAGATGGGACCCTTACAGAGCTGTCAGGGCGGTCAAGGGAGCAATGCTGCTATGAAGGGCTGCTCCGCATTCCTCAGACTTCCAGAACTGCAGCCTCACCATAGAGTTTAACGTAATTTTCAGAATAGAAGACCACAGCCACTGCTTATATGATAAAAGGGTTTGGGGTTTGCCATAAAGGCAACAGGGTTGGGCAATTATATAGGTGCTAGGGCTTGACATGACCAGCCGATTGATTGGAGGGGGTCTCTCCGACCTCCCGTTTAGCTGAGTACGACCTAAATGAAGGTTGCATGTCATGGACTTCTCAGCCACCAAGACCCCGTCCTTGAGCATCACAGGTCGCCACCTACGGCCAACAGGGCAGGGTCTTACCTGATGTCGTTTCTCACCTCGGCGGATGATCACGGGCTGGGTACTGGAAATAAAGCTGATCAAGAAAACAACCAATTCATTTTTGTTAATTGAATATTAAAACAAGCAATTTCCAACCCAGCACAAAGAAGAAGCCCCGAAGAGAAGTAAGCCCATCATGAAGATGGCGACCAGAGACGAGTTAGCAGGAACCAATAGAAGCAGAAGTGTAACAACAGTGTCAAGAAAAGAAAGAAGCAAATGATTCATCATCATTGCTGGTTTTGGTGCTTTATGAACATATAAAAAAAAACTGGCATCATGCAGGCATTAGATTCTAAGAAATACATTTAAAAATATTCAAAATTGATGCATGTATGAATAAATTCATGGTTGACTCTAAATCTAGATAGCATTTTGAGTTGTCCGATCTGCAACGCTCAATTTACTTGTGTTGTTGAATTTGTTTTTTATATTTTTTTATATTTTATTATAGCTGAAATCACAGCTGGCTAATTAAGTTAATAAAAGCATCGAGAACCCTCCGCGCAGAAAAAGGACTCACTTCGACCCCAAAGAGAATCTCTCCGCCATTCAAGTTTAGGCCATTAACTGTCTAGTCACTACAACTGGCCAGGGAGATATTTTCTTGCCCATGGTGGCTATGACCGTGAAATAAAACCTAAAATCATAAAACCATCTTTTGTCTTTTTCCTTTCCTTTTTCGTTCCTGAATTCCCTCCTTTTCAGTGCGACCACTAAATAAGAAGGGGTTAAAAGCAAACCCTAAAAAGGACACACAAGAATCACAACTATCTGTCCAAAAGGTTGAGAAATAAACAAAACATAGCCAAGAATTAGAAAACAAAACTTTTAGAAGAAAAACAAACTGTACGAGATACTTCAGATTAAAGATCTGGGAAATTGCACAATGGTTGATATGGATATAACAGGTTCTGATTTGAGTAGAAAAATCGAAAAAAAGTTGTTGAAAAGGAAGTGTTTATATACCCCATCGTCGGGTATATAAACGAAAGTTCCGGCGATAAGAGAGATATTAGAGACATTTCAAACGTACTTGTTGCTTCATTTCTGCTTTAGTCATTGAGATTAATTTAATTCACAAACATTTTTTCTTGATCAAGATTTTATTTGGCCGATTCTTTTATTCGCCGCGCGTGAGGTTAAACCTCAGCAGAGAGAAGCACGTTCTCCCTGCTTCAAAGTCCGTTTGAAACTAAAATTCTAAACTAACTAATCAGGTGACGTGCGAGATTCGCGGCCTCTTGGCGGTC
>CM042144.1:104034733-104051079 GCA_023376005.1 Doryteuthis pealeii | reverse complement strand
AAAGAAGAGAGATCAATCTATTTCGCCTGTAGTCAGGATTGAACCTAAACCATTCAGATGAGTGGCACTTAAAACTGTAATAACTCAACCCCTAATATCCGGTGACCATGTCTTGTGCTTTTAACTCTTAGACAAAATATCAATAAAGAATTTTAAGAAGGCAATTTCATTCTTTGGATGATTTGGAAACTTTTAGATTAGCGGTGAGATACGCATGGCCCTAGGCAGGCCCCTGGCGAGATTAATAAGACTCACCTGACTTTGATAATCATGCCGAATTCTTTGTTGAATTCATAAAGTGAATTCAATGAAAAAAAAACAAAAACAACAAAAAACAAAAAAAAAAATGATTCTAAAAAAGCACATTAAATTCTTCAGCGATTTTTTAAAATGATACGGATTGTTAACATATTTTTTCCTTACCTCCTAGTCTTTCCCTTCTCTCTCACTCCTTTGTATTCCTAAAATCTTTTTTTTTCCGGTCATTGGCCGGTTAATTCTGAATAGAGTTCTATAAAATCAGAGTGTCTATGATAGGTGATAGAACAAGGGCATTGTTTCACAGTTGTTATGAAATATTTAAATAAACACAACTTGACTACGTGGTGGAACAGGCACACATCAGGTTCACCCGAAACAAATATCTATGTTTCAAAGAAAAACAAAAAAACCAACAACAAAAAAAAACAAACCACAAAAAAAAAAAAAAGAAAACACTATGACGTCATTTTAGTTTTATCTAAATTAAAGTATTTCCTCTGAATGTTTGAGATGAAGCTTGATGATTAGTAATAATCTGCGTTATTCGGACTATCGTCCCATCTTCATTGTTCTCTGTACAATCGTTTCGGCGATATGCCTCCGGCCTCTTCAGGTATTCTTCTTGTCGACTGCGGGAACCTTCTTTTCGGACTCGGAAACTTTTTTGTCTAATGGGAACTTCCCTGTCGTAATCGGAGCCATCGCGCAGTGTCGACCGTCGTGAGGGCGTGTAATAGCTGATAGCAGGCAGAGTTATTGTGCTATAGGCCTGAGGACTGGTGGGTGATCCACAAAGGGCGGAACTCTACGACCAACGCGAGAATGTTCTCGGCATTCTTAAGCGTTTCTAGCCAACGCGCTGACCGGATGCTGATTGACCTAACCCAGCCCTTTGGTATACGTGTATATAGTATATATTTATAGAGTTAGTCATATTGGGTAGTAACATTTAGGGCCAGAGAGATGACTAAGCTGGTCAGAGTCCTATGTGGACTATTATTACTTAATTAAAGCTTTTAAATTAAGAAATTTTAATTCTTCGTGTCATTAGGTCTGACTTTTAGCGTGTGCTCGAATGTCCGAGAGTCAAAGTCCGGAGAGCTTGTGTCATCTGTTAGGCGTAGGTAGGGCTTAGCAGGGGGCGTGAGTGCTGTTGTACTGAGGATAGTCGACTTAGGTCGATGATATGGAGCTTGTCGTACAGTATGTACGACGCGGCCGATAGTCGTTATACTACGGAGCATGAGCATGATCGGTGTATGAAATGGATTGCAGATCCTACCATCGAAAAATGGCCTAAGGAGCACACAGAAACGAAAAGGGGTGCCTTAGGATAATAATGGTCCGAGTCTTAGCCAAGCGATAGTAAAAGTACAACTGAAGGACAGGTTAACAAGTCCTCACAATTGCTCTGAAGACCACAACTCCATGTCTCATTTTTATCAGTTGGTCATTGTGTGCCAGAGAACATGATGTTTATCTTACATTTGCTCGGTTGGCGTGTCCGGGGATTGTCAAAATATTAATCTAACCACTCCAGATTTTAGATAGACGGTAACGTAGTGCCGGGACCTGTGGATATACCACGAGAGAAATTCAAAATTCAAGCTCAGTACAACGTGTTGATAATGTTTGTAACGTCGAAGAAGGCTTATTTGCTCAAAATATCTCTCAAAGTCTACGTAAAAGTATAAATAAGTCTTTAATTTTAAACTTTCTTCATTAACAAATCTTTTTTCTGTTGCCTTTGTTTCCATATTATTTCATTATATGCGTTTTGAAACAGAGTAGGCGGGTCATCGCTTCCGCGCGATGCCTACTCCTCTAAGAAGCGCTAATCTTGTTCCTGTACATTTTCTTATTTATAAATTTCTTTGCGTTTGAATGATCATGTGCTTCCTCTCTCTTATTTACTTATTGATATTACTCTCTCGCGTAGTGCTATTCCAGAATTGGTACTTTTACTGTTTCATCTATGTTGTAGTATTATGGGTCGTTGCTTTATATCCCGAAGTGTCAGGAAGATCTCCTCAGCACTCTACCTTTTCTAAGCATCTTTCATATATTATTATTTAATATATATGTCTCTGTATGGTTGCCTATTGAGGGTTTGTTCAATTTAGGGTGGGTATCATTTATCATATATGGTGCTTATGGGTTGATTTCATTGGCCAGTCCGATTTGGTCGTAGGTGGGGCCTCCTTGACCACTTGTCCGACATAGCTAATTTATGTGTTATCATATAGTGTAAGTGTATATCTGGATCTGCTCAGTGTCCCGGATTCGTCCTTAAGCATCACGGTCCCGACAGATAATCTACTTACAACTACTACTAGTAGGATCACGCTTGCTAACAGTATAATGAAAATAAATAATAATAATAATAATCTTATTATGATGGAGATTGTTGTTTTTCTGTCTGTTAACCGAAACTGAGTATTAGCTACTCAAGGTCACAATTCCTTAATTATTTACGTAAGTACTTACATGATTTCATTCTTTTAACCTTCAGTTATTATAAAAGATTGTTTTACATTCATTAATACGTGTTGATCAATCTACGTCAAATAACATGCAATTGTATTTATAAATACAACAAATAGTGGTTTACAGTTTGAATCGAGAAGCTAATTGCATATGATATTGTAAAATTTTATTTTGAATAAAAGTATGTTGCTTGGTGATTGAATTGATTCTAAATTGTTTGGTTCGATCTGTAAGAATATATACATGCCTGCACCACACCTCGTGGGATAAGTTGAAAGAAATTTATTTACAAATAGAAGTGAATAAGACTGTATATATTTATTCCTACTGTCCCTATTGTTACTAATATAGTTAAATTAGGAAAATTTTACCAATGAAAGAGGGACGTAATGGGAAAATTGATGGTAATAGTGTAGGTTTGTCAAAGAGTATTGTCTCGTGCTAGATTTTCGATTAGTACCCTCTGTGTGCAGATCTTTATTCTGCATTACATTAGTCAGAGTTTCAGTTAGCCTTTCTACATTAATATGATATTTTATTAGTTCAAACTTAATATTGCACACCGGAGAGGTCATGATACTTTTGCGTATAAAATAAATAATAATATAGATAATAATTAACGTGAACTAAATAATAATCTGAGTAGATCACTTATAATGTTGCCTAAGGGCATCATGCAATAATGCCATGAGCTGCGCTCGCGAAGATGTAGCTACACTATATGAAAGCGAAAATGATAAGAACCCAACAAAAATAAGGTAATGGTAGACTTTGTAAGGTGAATAGAGATGAGAACGTAAACATAATACTAACTGCGAAGAGTGTAGCAGAACTAAGCACATACGAGAGATACAGAAACTTAGATCACAATCTGGGTTGGGAGAGAGTGATCCCCAGCGGGAATAGGATGCTCGAGACAATATCCACTCGACCATACAGGACAAAATGGGTAAGGGGAGCTGAGCACGGTGCATAAACCAGAAGATCTGTTGCTGGATGAAGCGAAACGGCACGATAAATTTCTTCTGGACTTTGAAATAAGAACGATCACCTTATCCCAGCAAGAAGGACCAGACCTAAGTGTTGATAAACAGAAAAAGAGAAGACTTAGTTCAGACTGGTGGGTTTGCAGTTCCAGCAAGATGCACGAGGAGTGGAAGGCTAAAAGGAAAATGAAGAAAATGGAACAAATTATCTGAACCTTTCGAACCACGTAGAACTGAAAAGGTTATGGAATATGAAAGTGAAAGTTATTAACCCAAATTGCGTAGTTGTGCACTTGGAACAGTACTGAAATAGGATTAGAAAAGGGTGTGTGGGAAAGTCGGAAATCAAGGGGAACGGAATTGAGAACCAGTTGCAGAAACACAGGCAGTGTCGCAATCTGGCCAGAATACTGCAGAAGACCTGAGGAGACCTGAGGAGACTGCCTGAGTCACTCAGATTCGAGTGAAAGACCATCACTAAGTGCTGATGTGAAAACTCAAAAGCTAGTTAGAATAATAATATAATAATAATTCGGCAACCTTCCAAGGTTTGGAAATAGTATGGGTTAAAAAGAATCTGGAAGACCTGAGAGGACTAACTGTCACTTCAGTGCCTCCCAAGTGAAATGGGCACCAGCTAACACCTGTTAAAAGAAATGGCATCGAAAAAATGTCTAATTGTAATTGGGGTCCTATGGACACGGCTCCCCAAAGGGTCTTGGATAAGAGATCTGTAAGAAGTTGAAAATCTGATGGAGAATCAAGACTAATTATTAACAAGCAGCGATGGTTAGGATCATCAGAATACTCAAGAAGAGTCCTGGAGACCGAGGAGACTTGTCTGTCAACTGACAGCTCTTCGTGCACACCACAGGCTAAGGCTGGATAATAATAAATAATAAAAATAAGTATAATAATAATAAGTAAATAAATAATAAGTAAATACATTCTCTGGGAACTTTCGAGATAAAAGACAGCATCCCCCTATCAGCCAGGGACTCAAGACGCTATCGCGTTGATTAACAAAAAATATAGAGAATGTGCCGCCAACTGTGACTTTTGCGGTTCTAGCAGAGTCAAAAGGGCTGAAGCTGAAACGAAACGAAATCGATTCGGACAAATACCTGGACTCTTGGCCGAAATTTGTAAAAAGCCGTGAATGAGCGGTCAAATGAAACCAATTGTAGTTCGCGTGCAGCGTTGGACATCAAGATAAAATTGGGACCATTCCAGACTAACTGGCGTTGCCGCAATGACTAGATACACTCAGACGTGAGGAGACTTGTTGTCATCTTCAAGACTCTCCGTAAAATACCATCAGCAAATCGCTTAATGTGAAAAACCCAAAAGGAGTGAAAATACTACTACTACTACTACTTACTACTACTATAATTAATAATAATCAATAATAATAATAATAATGATGCGATAGGACTCCAATGGAGTTTGGAGACTGGAGGGGTGGTAAACAAATGCCTGGAAAAAGCGACTAGGGTAGTGTACTGAATAGGAAGAATTGAGACCATATAAGACCACAGCACTGGTTAAAATCCAGGCCAGAACACCACAGAAGAGTCCTGGAGATCTGAGGGCAGACTCACTGACACTCCGACGACGCAGTGAAAAGCCACTAGTTAAATGGCAAAGTGTGGAATGCTAATAGACATTTCAATACTCAAGGGAACTTGCCCTGTAACATGACGCTCGCTTTTCACCTATACATTTACGGCGGAAATAGAATAATAGAAGAAAGAAAGAAAGAAGAAAGAAAGAAAGAAAGAAATCTAAATGAAAATAAAATATAAATAAATAAACACAGGACTAGACCAATGCGTAACGCTTTTCAAATAGAATTCTCTTCGTGTTTTTTTTAAAAAAAAAACTAAACCATAATAAATAAATGAATGAATAAAGAAAATGATGAACAGACAAACAAACAAAAAACAGACAAACAAAAGCAAAACCAAAAAAAGAAAACAAAAAAACAAAAAAAAACATTTCTCACCTTGGCTTGCAAGACATTGTGTGCGTAGTGCCCTCAGTTGTGTGTTTGTTGTGGTGTAGTGTCTCAGTGTGTTGTGGTGTGTGTGTGTGTCTCAGTGTGTGTGTGTGTGTGTGTGTAGTGTCTCACGGTGCGTGTGTGTGTGGTGTGTAATGTCTCCAGTGTGTGTGTGCGTAGGTCTCAGTGTGTGTGTGTGTGTGTTGTGGTGTGTGTGTAGTGTCTCAGTGCGCGTGTGTGTGTGTGCGGAACGTAGTGAAGACTTTCGTCAAACGGTGCACTTAGCGCACCGCAAACACAATGGTTCTGTGCGTATACCCGGGCAATCGAAACATCACACACGCATAGTTGCAGATGGGTACATAGCTGCACAGTATCCAACTTCTTTAAAACCACTGCATCTGCACCCCCCGCGTCTCCCCCCCCCTCTCCCTCTCCACCGACCTTCTTTTTAAAAATCTTACCCTGCTTGTATCTGCAACTAAAATCAACCTTCCCAACTTAGCAACCTCAGCAAAGCGCCCGTAACAGTTTCTAAATCGTTTTTGGGGTTTGACTTATTCACACCTATCACCGCGAAATGCCGCCCTTCATTCTATATCGTTTAGGTAGGGGTAGTGATATTATTTCGCTCTCTACCTCCTCCATATTTTATCTACTACTATCCAATGTCATTGCTGATTTCATTTCTTATCTATCCTACATACTATCTATCTGTCTAGCATTGTTTTTTCTATCTATCTATCAAATCGTTTTCTATGTAGGTATCTGTCAGTCTATAATTGGCCCTGTTTATCTCTCTCTCTCTCTCTCTCTCTCTCTCATCTTCTCTCTCTCGTCTCTCTTTATCTATCTATCTATCTATCTGTCTATCTGTGTCTATGTACGGTGTCTCGTATCTCACTCTCTCTCTGTCCCCTGTCTCTCTACTCTGTATCTTCTCTACACACACCACATTTCACTTATATGCACTTGCACACATGCACACATGTGCGCGCATACACAGACAATTTCACCACCAGCCTGACAAACAGATACAGTTAGGTCCCCTTACAGACAATCATTATATGAACTAATCCCTTGCATTTATGCATGTGTCAGAAGTGGTATATATATATAGTTGTGGTTATGTGTGTGTGTATGTGTGTGTGTGTGTGTGTGCTATTCTGTTCATTATCTATCTATCTATCTATCTATCTATGCTATCTATGTAATGGTGTTTATCTACCTTTCAAGCTTTCTATATAACTATCTGCCTGTCTATATTATACCTCTATATATGTATCTATCTATGTTTCTCCTCTCGTCTCTCTATATATATATATATATATATAATATATATACTCCCTCTCCTCATCTCTCTCTCCTCTTCTCTCCCATCTCTCTTCTCTCTCTCTCTCTCAGTCTATATTATATATATATATTATTTATGTTTGTGTTTGTGTTGTGTGGTGTCGTGTCTAATTCTGTTCATATCTATCTATCTGTTCTGAGTCTCTGTCTGTCTCTCTCTCTCTCTCTCTCCTATATATATATACGAGAGAGACAGACAGACAAAATAGACCACACAATATATATATATTGTGCTGTGTGTGGGTATGGTGTATGTGTGTGTGTGTGTGGTGTGTGTTGGTGTAATTACCTGTTCCATGTGTTTATCAACCTATCTATTTAATTCTTTCCACACACTTAACACACACTTCATGGCACACGCGACAAACAGACACGCACAAAATGTATAATTTGCAAAACTAGTTACATGGAATATACACATATATGTAATGATAATGTGGTTTCCGTACATTTATAAGTAAGGGAGTGCTCAATATCATTGATATACTATATTTCTAAGTTAGAGTAGAGTAGACATGAAGTTTAAGATACTTGGTATGTTGTTAGTTTCTCGCCTAGGGATTTTTCAAACTAATCGAATAGCGAGAAACTGACGGTTACCACGTATCATTGACGTTATATCTACGGTACCTGAAACGCAACCGTGCACACACCACACACACACACATATACATGCACCACACACACACACACACTCACACATATATATAATGTTATTATATAATTATATAAATGGATACATAGAAAAACCTACATTTTTATAATAAATTTGCTCTACTTCGTATTGAGCACTTTTTATTTGTTATATCGCTGACTGCTACCCCGAAGCAGTGCCCTGAAGTTTTGCAACCTCCTCTAACCATGAGTATCATGCACTCACGTGGGCAGACCAGCATCACTTTTGATCCTTTATATTATATATATAGATAGCGTATATATATAATATATATATAAATGACGATAAGTATTATATATAGAAGATGAAAAGTTTATATATATATAATATATAGATATATATATATATATATATTTCTCGGCTCGACCAATATAGAGAATGATCTTGGAGGCCATGAAAACTGGGTGTGGGGACACAAGACCAAATTAGAAATGTGGGGGAATCACAATATAATATATATATAATATATATATAAGCTATATTATATATATATATAATATATATATGTATATATATATATGAGAAACTTATTTCAATTAGTAATTATCATATTATTCGGACTATTGTCCCTCATCTATCAATGCTATATGTATATAAAGTATCATCCGATATGTCCCTACGGGCCTTCTTCAAGGTATTTCTTGTCGAATTCGGGAAGCTTTCTCGAACTCAGGAATCTTCTTTTTGAACTCGAGAACCTTCTTGGTCGGTGATCGGGAGCCCATAACGGAATTTTGAACCCAAAACCCATTTTATTCAATCCACGGGTGTACTTCTGTTCTCATTCCACTAACCATAGCTGGGGTACAGGTGTTGTAAGCTGTGTTAATTATTATCCGCTGCTAGTGTTCTGTCACCCTTGACCAGATTTATTAAACCTGCAGCTCAGATAACGTCACTTAGAACTGTCTTATAATAAATGACTGTATCTACGAAACTTCCATGTGCGCAAATGAAAAAAAAAACAGGGAATATTAATTATTATTTGAGATAAAATAATAAAATTACTTTGACGGATAAATGATAGTTATAATAGAGGTCTAAGGTGTGAGTAATTCTGGAATTCTAAATCCACTTTACTTGTTGATGATAGATAAGAATATTGCTATTGTTGAGTTTTAAAAAAGATAAATCATAGGCATATATGAGTATGCATAAGATAATAAGTGATAAACTCAAGCACGGAAGCGTATATTCGGTCTAGAGGGTGGTACAAACTAAAAAGTTTTGAGCATTGCGGAAGGGCATCTAAAAGAACTCGATCTTTATTTAGGCAGTAGTTAGCCATACTCGCCTCCGCTGGTGTCACACACAAGGAGGTCAGATAATTTCAGTACATATTTTTCCATTATGCTTCCTGGAACTAGCGACTGGACTTGCCGCTACACAAAATTAATTAGAGCCTAGTTCAAGCCTCATTTATTTACCAATAGCAGTAGGGAGAATAGTTAGACATACACACACCTTTCCCCAGTGCATGTATCAGGTGTTTTCCTTCGCAGGGGTTTGAAACTCGAGGAATCAGAGACGCGAGTCCATGGCTTTCCTACGCACTTAATTAGCCAATTACAGGACGCACGCACCCCCCGAGATTGTCTAGTCGGGAGGCGCCACGTCAAAAAAGGTTGGGACTAACAATATGCCACGGCTACGCGTGAATAGATGTTACCGACTAACTTGGCCCTGCCATCAGGCTTTGTCCCCAAATATCCAATCTAGACAGAGACCAGTTAAAAAATAAATTGACTAATATAAAATAAAAAAAGTATGCATGTATCGCCCTGATGCGTTGTTATGAGCCGCGTAAGCTTTTTCATTACGAACCCGAACCACGTGGCTCCATTATATGTCTCTAGAACGGTCGCAGCCCCCGTTCCACGACCCATTGGCATCCACGTGATCAATGTCTTTCTTTTCCAATCTAAGCAGAAAAGTACTCGTACTTAATACGCGAGCGAGCTTGAGGAGAAGAGTTGTCAGACGTTGGCTAGAGATTGGAGTTATCAGTAATTGAGTTTACCTCACTCCTGTTTATATCAAGCATGCATGGGCACGGCGCATATTTCGCACGTGCACATAACAGCAATGACATTGACCACTGTGAATCGAAACATCTACTCCGTGCATTGCATCAAGCCTGAACTCTCTCCCTGCCTTCTCTGCACTTTACTCCTCTCATTGTTCTCAGCTGGTCCGGCTCTCTCTATCTCATCTTCTACTACCAGCTCTCGTCTTCTCCCTCTCTCTCTCAGATCATGGGTTGATCTAGTACAACATCTGCGCAGCTAAACATGGCACTCGTACATTTGCGTCAAGCCTGTTCGGCAATGCGCAACGTCTGTAAAATACTCTCTCTCCCTCGTTCTCCCCCTCTCTCTTTTGTTCCTCTCTTTCTTCGCATTCTCTCTCTCTCTCTCTCTCTCTCTCTTCAACAATCGATCACTTAATGATTGACGCTACTCAGTCTTTCTACTCTGATCATTTATATTATTTATTCATCTATTTGTTAAAGTTTGTTCGTAATATCCCGTTTGTGTTATACTCCCTCTCACACAATATTTATTGCAATACTTTTCTTTCTTTCTTTCTTTTTTTCTTTTTTCTTAGCTCTCCTCTCTCTTCTCTCTCTCTCTCTCTCTCTCTCTCTCTCATTCTTTCTTTCTTTCTTTCCTCCACTATCTTTCTTTCTTCCTTTCTTTCTTTCTTTTTTCTTGACTCTCTCCCTCTCTCTCTCGTTCTTACTTTCTTTCTTTCTTCTTTCCTCCAGTTTCTTTCTTTCTTTCTTTCTTTCTTATCTCTCTCTCTCTAGCTCTCTCTCTCTCGTTTTTACTTTTCTTTCTTTCTTTCCTCCACTCTCTTTCTTTCTTTCTTAGCCCCCCCCTCTCGTTCTTACTCAAAAAAAAGAACAATTTTTTGAAGGATATTCAACTTTCATTTTAATTCAATTTTGTGGCACATTTTCTGAACTCATTATTTTGAGTTTTGGAGTGTCACACCAGATATGAAATTGGGCTTAACATTTGCTGGTATCCTCTAATGCGTGTTGATTGCTGGCTTGGATTTTACGGCATGTTAACTCATGGGTTATTTCATGCCGAAGACATTTTGTCTTATTCGTTCTTTATGGGTATAGCAAATTATTTTTTTAACTCAATTCTTTAGTGAAAACTTTCCTATTTCATCCACAAATGGGACCCTAACGATACACCAATGGGATGTTCTGAGTGTGTCTCTAAACGGAATCTGGTGGGTTTTTCCTTTTTGAGATCTGAAGATTGTAAAACACCCCTTCATTGATATTATTCCCATGTCCACTCTAATTCGGAGCAGTATTACATATTAAAGTTCCATATATATATATATATATATATATATATATATATAATACATTATTATTATTCATATTTTGCTTGAAGTCAATTATAATGCATGTATCGCATAAAATTCGATAATTATAAAAAATAATCTTGACAAGTGAATCCCGGCAAAGGATGGCTCGCTATGCAGAACACCGTACAGACTGTTTCGACTTTATTAAGTCTCATCAGCGATGTATACTAACGACTCCCCTCCGACAGGAATCAAAACCGGGACCTCAGCAGGTATAGTCAGAGACCATATCCGTTCGGCCGCCGGTACATAGCGAACAATCCATGCGAAATTAAACTTGTCAATGATACTACACGCCTCTACCATAGTAGGTAAGGGGACGTTTATTGAGTAGTAAACAAACCCGGCCGTAAGCTCTTCGGCGAAGTGAATAAGATTTTTGGATGTTTTTTTTTTCAACAATGCTTCTATAAAAAAAAACATCCAAAAATCTTATATATATATATATATATATATATATATATATATAAGTAAAGAAATAAAAGACTTAGAGATTTAGCATTATAGTCTATTTCAGGGAGCTTAGACAAAGTGTCTAACTCTCCCGACTCATCTGATGAGTTTTAAATAACACTCTTGTGTCGTAAGGAAGATTTCTTCTCTGGAATTTTGGATTTATATATATATTATATTATATATATATATATATATATACTTTGAGAGCTATTATAAAAATCAAATATATAAAAGTATAATAAGCTTGATTTTACACACACACATATACACACGCACACACACACGCTCGCACATGCATACACCAACATACTCTCTCACTCTCTCTCTCTCTCTCTCTCTCTCTCTCTCTCTCTCTCTCTTTCACTTTATCTCTCTCACTTTATCTCTCTTTAACTTTCTCTACTTCCATCCATCTTTCCATTCCATCCCATTGAAACAGATTAGTGTCATCGCTTCGCCCCCCCCCTATTTTGTATCTCCATGTGTCACATCCCAGTCTCCTTACATAACTACTCCTCAACTTGGAAGCTTGTCCGGATCTGGCGTGGATGTCAAAGTGTGACACACGTAAGTACGTAGGTTGGTAGTACTAGTGTATTAATATATAGATGATACTAAGGTATTTTCTACGAACGTAAAAGAAGTTTGTTTGTTTTGATTTACGGCATATCAACCTCGGTGGGTTATTTAATGCCGACAAAGTTTTGAAATATATTCATTCTTAATGGATACTCAGTTTTTTTTATAAACGCATTTTTCTATTAACCCATAGATGGGACCCTTACAGAGCTGTCAGGGCGGTCAAGGGAGCAATGGCTGCTATGAAGGGCTGCTCCGCATTCCTCAGACTTCCAGAACTGCAGCCTCACCATAGAGTTTAACGTAATTTTCAGAATATGAAGACCCACAGCCACTGCTTATATGATAAAAGGGTTTGGGGTTTGCCATAAAGGCAACAGGGTTGGGGCAATTATATAGGTGCTAGGGCTTGACATGACCAGCCGATTGATTGGAGGGGGTCTCTCCGACCTCCCGTTTAGCTTGAGTACGGACCTAAATGAAGTGTTGCATGTCATGGACTTCTCAGCCACCAAGACCCCGTCCTTGAGCATCACAGGTCGCCACCTACGGCCAACAGGGCAGGGTCTTACCTGATGTCGTTTCTCACCTCGGCGGATGATCACGGGCTGGGTACTGGAAATAAAGCTTGATCAAGAAAACAACCAATTCATTTTTGTTAATTGAATATTAAAACAAGCAATTTCCAACCCAGCACAAAGAAGAAGCCCCGAAGAGAAGTAAGCCCATCATGAAGATGGCGACCAGACGAGTTAGCAGGAACCAATAGAAGCAGAAGTGTAACAACAGTGTCAAGAAAAGAAAGAAGCAAATGATTCATCATCATTGCTGGTTTTGGTGCTTATGAACATATAAAAAAAACTGGCATCATGCAGGCATTAGATTCTAAGAAATACATTAAAAATATTCAAAATTGATGCATGTATGAATAATTTCATGGTTGACTCTAAATCTAGATAGCATTTTGAGTTGTCCGATCTGCAACGCTCAATTTACTTGTGTTGTTGAATTTGTTTTTTATATTTTTTTATATTTTTATTATAGCTGAAATCACAGCTGGCTAATTAAGTTAATAAAAGCATCGAAGAACCCTCCGCGCAGGAAAAAGGACTCACTTCTGACCCCAAAGAGAATCTCTCCGCCATTCAAGTTTAGGCCATAACTGTCTAGTCACTACAACTGGCCAGGGAGATATTTTCTTGCCCCATGGTGGCTATGACCAGTGAATAAAACCTAAATCATAAAACCATCTTTTGTCTTTTTCCCTTCCTTTTTCGTTCCTTGAATTCCCTCCTTTTCAGTGCGACCACTAAATAAGAAGGGGTTAAAAGCAAACCCTAAAAAGACACACCAAGAATCACAACTATCTGTCAAAAAGGTTGAGAAATAAACAAAACATAGCCAAGAATCTAGAAAACAAAACTTAGAAGAAAAACAACTGTACGGATACTTCAAGATTAAAGATCTGGGAAATTGCACAATGGTTGATATGGATATAACAGGTTCTGATTTGAGTAGATAAAATCGAAAAAAAGTTGTTGAAAAGGAAGTGTTATATACCCCATCGTCGGGTATATAAACGAAAGTTCTCGGCGATAAAGAGAGATATTAGAGACATTTCAAACGTACTTGTTGCTTCATTTCTGCTTTAGTCATTGAGATTAATTAATTCACAAGACATTTTTTCTTGATCAAGATTTTATTTGGCCGATTCTTATTCGCCGCGCGTGAGGTTAAACCTCAGCAGAGAGAAGCACGTTCTCCCTGCTTCAAAGTCCGTTTGAAACTAAAATCTAAACTAACTAATCAGGTGACGTGCGAGATTCGCGCCTCTGCGGTCAGGGTTACCAACAGTCGTGGTATTTTTCCACTGGCTGATCTGAAAGCCAATGACCCCCTATTCAGCTACAGGGTTTGTCAACAATTCATGATAACATGAATTGTAACAGAAGGTGACAGTGATGAAAATTAAAGTTTGGGTTCTTGGCACAAGAACTGAAATTAGAGGAAGATTTGAAATAATTTAAACCACAGCACTATTAAAACCGACTAGGATATTTTTATACATGTGTAGCATAATTCCCCGGGAACACCATATTTGTGGCCAGAGAAACCTTAATAGGATGTAGCATGATTCTCAGACCTTACGGGAGTGGGCAAGCAAGAGGATAATGGAATTCTCATTATCACTTGTGACTGGGTCGAGAGCCAGGAAGTCTAGGATTTTGCTATTAAAATTTATTTTAATCGGTTTGTCAGAAGAAAGGATGACCCGTTGACCTCTTAATTGACACGTGAAATTTGGTAAAACAGTTAGAACATTCGAAAAGTTTTAAAACGTTCTAGAAAGCTCCACACCCATTTCTATATAATGAGGGAACTTTAGATTTTGCGACAGTTGGTCTGGGGCAGTGGAGTTGGTTTTACAGTCGGGTTGACGGAACTTGCCGAGAGCAGACGGGGCTGGGAGTTTTGTCGGAGTAGTCATAGGCGAGCGACTGAGGTCCTGGAATCGAGACTGGTGTCGCTGATGTGTGAAGCCTAATAATTGGAACGAAGTTAAGAGCATTATTAAAAACATTTTTAAGGACGCCGATTCTCTCTCTCTCTCTCTCTCTCTCTCTCTCTCTCTCTCTCTCTCTCTCTCTCTCTCTCTCTTGCATTAAGTGAATAAATTGATGAAAAGCAACTCATCGTCATCTCAGTTACTACGTGAAAGAAATACTACGAGATCTTTTATGAATGAGATTCCCCGGCCCAAAGATAACCCGTGGAGATAGAAAGTTAATTGACCGCAACGAAGAACCACTTGTCTTGTAAGGTGATATCTTTGCCTGACCATAAACTAAAGAAAAGAGGAAGAATAATTCCTTGGGACCGCTGGCTAGAAACAAGGACTACTAGATTCTGTGAGTGTTGTAAACAGGCACCAGAAGTTTACATGCCTTGTAAGCGTCCAGCGACTTGTGTGAATTTAATAGTGCACCCAGTGAGCGCACGGTGAAAAGACACCCACTGTGTCAACCACATTGTGACCCCCACCACGTCTGTATAGAAACGGCGACTACTAGATAAACAAGACAACGTGCCAACCCCTGACACGACTGTACGAATCCTAATAGTACCGGGTGTTTTGAAGATGTAACGCGGTGGGCTCCACAACGTCACGTATACTATACGAATTAGTGCTGTGAAAAAGCCCGCCACATAACATATTATACGAATTAGTGCCGTGACAAACGCCACTACGTTACACATGAAAGCGGTTTACATTACAATCGCAAATCTTGAGAAACTACTCATCTAAATATTCTTTTATTCATGTCCCTTTAGCTTTAGTTTAGACACATGTAAATTTTGATTCCTCTGTTGGTTGCTTCTGATCAAATGTAAATGAAATTAAACACATTTACTCTTTTTTGTGTATCAAATCATCCAGAGCACAAACATATACTTTACAGGCAATGATGAACATTGTCTATACATTTACAACACAAACAATTAAGAAATAACACACACTACCCAAAAGACAGTTTGCTTTAGACAGAGTTATCCAGGGCACATAAGCAAAGATGGAAGGAAATAAGGGATATTTCGTCTTTCATTTCCGTTTCCCAGATATTCATGATTCTTATTTTCTCCAAGTGTTCTAATTTCTTCCCCATTCGGTAGTTATATTCCCTTCACAGTCTCATTTTTTCCCTTTCTTTATCACGAGAATGGCACATTAGTCGATGCTGAACACCATCCCAGTCATATCTTGGCTCTATATTCCTATGGTTTGTAAAAGGGTTTTTAGTTATTTTTCCTTTTTATTATTCACTCCTTTTGAGTTTTTCACATCAGCGTTAGCTGATCGTATTTCACTGAAGTCTGGGTGACAGCAAGTCTCTTCAGGTATCCAGGACTCTTCTGAGTATTTTAGCCGATTGCAGCAATTCAGTAGTATGGATGGTCTTAATTCTTCCTCTGATTTCCAGATCCTCCAGTCTTTTTTCCAAGTTTATTGGGACCGTTCCAAGTGCACCAACTTTTAACTTCACCCTGTGATCTGCTGGAATCGCAAAGTCCACCAGTTGGCATGTTCTCATTATTATTATTTACTACTTTTGAGTTTTCACATCAGTGTTAGCTGATGGTCTTTTACTGGCGTATGAGT